>PVIR01000026.1:0-89692 GCA_004026965.1 Petromus typicus
TCTGTCTCTGTCTCTATCCCTCTCTCTCTCTCCCTCTCTCTGTCTCTTTCCCTCTCTCTGTCTCTCTCTCCTTCTCTCTCTGTTTCCCCTACCCTATCTCTCTGTCTCCCCCATCGTGTCTCTCTGTCTCCTTCTCTCTCTGTCTTTGGAGAGAGAGTAGAAGATTGGATATTTGAACAAAGGAGAACAGCAGAAAGAACAATACATCATCTAGAAACACAGTTTAGGAAACTAGAAAAGGAAAAAACAGCAGTAAGCCAGTGGTGCTGACAACCCCATCCTGCTGAGCAGCCGGTCTGGGCTGGAGCCCCCCCTTGCAGTAATGAATTTCAATGCTGCTCATCAGCGTGGGAGTGTTCTGGGGAGATAAAAGTGGAGCTGTGTGCGCTCCCTCTGACCTGGTTCTCAGTTCTCGACAACTTCCCGGTGTGGCTGCAGAAACTTTGACTTTTCACATGTGAGCATAAGAGTTTCGTTTGTGACCACAGTTATACCTGTCTACTTTCAAGGCAGATTTCTTTGGGGATGGGGTTGGCGGGAGACAGAAAGTTCTGTTTAAGGCTGGCAGGAGTCTGCATGCTGATGAGCTGCCAATTTGCATTCCATGCCTTCCCAGCCATCACCTGCCCGCTGCATCACCATTACCCTACTTCTTGGGTTTCTGCTCTTCTATTTTCTACCTGCAGCCATTCGTTTTTTCTTCCCTGTTAGAGCCTGGGGAATTCTCTTGCTCTTGCTGACTTTTGGCTTCACTCAGGCAGCACGCCATCTGTCTATTTCAGTGTGAGAGGCTGGATGTCAAAGTCCTAGGCGTAGGCTCAATTTCCCGAGTTACAGTCCTGTGAGGAGTGGGTGCTGTGCTCTGGGAGGCACTCTCTGGGACCCGCCCTTCCTGTCCCTGCTGTCCAAGCCTGAGCTCACCAGGTGGTGGTTAAAGCTGGGCACAGTGTGCAGGACAGGATCCTGAGCCTGGGCTGATTCTTGGAAGCTTTGTACCTGGGATGGACGATGCAGCTCAGGGTGTGTGAGGTAGCTGAGCTTACGGCAGCAAACACTGTGGCATCAGCACAGGACCAGACCCAGCACACTGCACGGTAGCTGAGTATCTTGAACAAGTACCCCGTGTGCCCCCAGCTTCCAGTGTCTATTGGGACAATTGGGGATTTGGTGAGGGTTACTTACCTTGAAAAAGGGTGAGTATGAAGATAGTTCCTTATAACAAAGGTAGTAATAATAGTAACGATTCCCATTTCCTGATCACTTATTCTATTTATATCTAAATGCTCCATTATAAATTAGCATATGTATATATATATTTCAGCTATGTGAATGCATAAAAATAAGTCTATTTAAAAGCATTTGGTGGGCCGAGGATTTAGCTCAGTGGTTCTAGAACCTGCCTTGCAAGTGCAAGAGCCTGGGTTCCATCCCCAGTAGCCACATACAACACAGCTGGGTGTGGTGACTCACACCCCAGAACCACTCAGTACCACATACCACAGTGCTGGGAGTGGTGGCTCACGCCTGTAATCCCAGTACTTAGGAAGCAGAGGCAGGAGGATTTCTAATTCAAGGCCAAGTTCAGGACCAGCTTGAACTACAAAACAAGACCTTGTCTGAAACTAACTAACTAAATAAATAAATAAAAGCATTGGTATCCATATGTACCACCAAAAGATATTTATTTTAGGTGGATAAAACTATAGATTTATGCATACATACACACACACACACATATATATGTATATATATGTGTATATATGTATATATATGTGTATATATGTGTATATATGTGTGTATATATATATAGTCTAACAATCCCAAGTCTAAATACTTTATACATATACATATATAGTCTATATATACATATATAGTCTGTATACATTTATATATATATATATATATAGTCTATAGATATATACAGACTATATATCTCTATATCTATATCTATATCTATATCTATATATATATATGATGTATATTCTTTAAATAAGTGCAGACACAATTATTTTAAAAACCGAGTGCTATATACTAGGTTAAGTGCTTTACATGTTTGCCTTTTTTTTTTTTTTTAATAGACAGGGTCTCATTTTTGTAGTTCAAGCTGGCCTTGAGCTCAGCCTTGAACTCACAGAAATCTTCCTGCCTCTGCCTCCTGAATGTTGGGATTATAAATGTGAGTCACCACACCCAGCACTACAGTATGTGGTTCTGATTGGTTCTGGCAGGCGTGAGTCTGCATGCCCAGCATTATTTTATGTGATTACCAGGGACTGAACCCAGGCCCTTGCACTTGCAAGGCAAGCTCCAGAACCACTGAGCTAAATCCCTAGCCTACATTTGGCTTTTTTTTTTGCCTGTCTTTTATTGTTTTCCTCATAACAGAGATGGATCCTAACCCTGACCATGCCCAGCAAGTGCTCTACCACTGAGCTATAGCTCCAGGCACCCAATGTATCCTCTTATCACAAGAGGACTGTAGATTGGGTTCTGGTATTGTTCTTCTGCTACAGAAGAGGTTACTGAAAAAGAGAGATGGAGAGATATTACAAATGTCACTTGTGTATGGAGTGGAGACAGGGATGTGTGGGTAGATATACACGTTAAATACATCTGTAGTGTATCTTCCAATGTGTTTGAACAACAATGGCTCTTACTCATTTTATTCTCCTTGCACACTAAAACATTTATTCCCTTTGTCAAGTGGCACTATTAATCTTTAAAGCCAGATCCGTGTTGTCATCACACTAGCATCTTGTTACCCAGAAAGTAGCTTCCCTTTGAGATGGCTGGTGAACTCATTTCTCCAGGCCAGTAATCTATGAACAGATCAGCTGTCGTTAACCAGGTCACAAGGTGTGCCTTGGGGGCTGCCCTGATTTTCAAGAACCACAACTTGTGATTGGGGTCTCTTGGGGAGCCCTCTGTAAGGGCCGCTACTGCTGTTCAATGCCAAGTCTACATCCTCCAGGACTTATCAGTGACAGCAATGGGCAGTCACAGTTGAAACTGTGAGTGGAGGAAGTCTACTTTAGATCTGGCAGGAGAGGAACTGGCCCGCGGCTCCAGGTCAAGCATCAGGCTGAGTCCTGAGCCACTGTACAATGAGAATGTCATCACTTTCAATACACTGCACCTTGACAATTTACAAACAAATGTCCCAAGTATATAATATATACCAAGGTATGTAAATATGTCATCTGATGAAAACCAATCTCTCCCCCAAACAGCTTTTGTAAATTTTCCAACAAAAAGTGATTTTCATCTCTCCTCTAGGGATATCACTACTAACATTATGTTCAGTCCCAGCTTTTTTGTTTTTGTTTTTTAGATAGGGTCTCACTTTGTGGTTCAGGCTGGTCCTGAGCTCAGCCTCAAACTCACATCACAGCAATCCTCCTATCTCTGCCTCCTGAGCACTGGGATTACAGGCATGAGCCACCACACCCGGCACTGTGGTTGTCGTACTGATTGCTGCTGGATGTGAGTCTCCACACCCAGTATTGTATGGGGTTTCTGAGGGATCAAACCTGGATCCTTGAGCTTGCAAGACAGGCACTGGAACCACTGAGCAAAATCCCCGGCCCACAGTCCCAGCTTTTGAATTTATTAGTGAAAAAACGATCCCAGGTTGTCAGAAGGGTGGCATTGTATAGTACACAGAAGGGTGTGTTGTGTATAGAGTGTACTTTATGCACACTTTATGCACAGTACATATGTGCACATTCTTCAGCTGTTCCAAATTTCTCAATGTCACGTTATTCAGGGGAATTAGGTGTGGCCACCTTCCAGTTCACTGAACTACATTCCCACCTCTTTACCCATTTTTAAAATTTCAAGACGGTGTCTCACTAAGGCACTAAGTTTCCAGGGTTGGGCTTGAACTTGAGACCCTCCCATGTCAGATTCCTAGACAATGGTTGTTCTTATTCTAGGAAGTGCAGAAAGTGGGGTGGCACCAGCTTGCCAGGTGTCTCCTAGGGAAGAATTCTGTACCTTCTGCACGTTGGAGTGAAGCAGTCAATAGGAGAGGGCTTTTACTCCTGGGTGTGCAAACACAAGACATAGGAGGGTTAAGCGGAAAGATATTTACTTCCAGAAAGGAGAGAGGGGCTTTAGATGCCATAAATAATAAAAGTGGCTGGGGTAATGGGTGGGGAATTGGGATTGAGATGGTTGTCCCAGCTTGACTTTTTTTTTTTTTTCTTTTCAGTATGGAGAAGGTTTTATTGGTCAGTTCATATCTCAAGAACTATACTATGAATGAGGCCATGGCTACCTCACAGGCACTATTTAAAGAAAAATAGCAGCCTCTATGTACACATAAAGCAGGGTCACCAATCTGTTCTTGCACCTCTGCCCACACTCAGAGGGGAGGATATGACTATGACAAGCAGTGGTATCCACTGGTTGAATTAGCTAAACAATTCCTTCACTTCTGTGGTCATTTATATTTTCTTTCCATTTCACATGAAATGTAGGTGCTTATCTAGATTTTAAGAGAAAAACATGCTGTTGGAGATTCCAGTGTTGCTCTGTAATTTACATTTATATCCTTATGTGGAATGGGAAAGGGCTTTAGTTATTTATCTGCCACGATAAACTTAGTGACTCCATTTTAATTGATATTTTCTCGGAAGACCACCAGAACTTCAGTTTGATGTTACTGTTACCTTCGATGGTAGGGAAGATTTCAGAGGGTACTGACTTCAGGTTTAGACAGATCTTTGAATGCATCTCACTTCCAACAGTAGATATTGCTTCACACAAATCATATTATCTCTGGAATATCCTCTTTATGTACAAAATATGGGTAACCATCTTTTTGGCTTAAGGACAATAAAGGTTGATTGCAATTGGCTCAGGAAGGGAGTTTGCAAAGATGGGACCAGTAAGTACAGTAGATTTGGGGGCATTTTTATTAGTGTATAGTTGTGATACATGATTAACAGATTCACCTTGGAATTGGCACATGTATATATCCCATCTTTATCCATTTGACTTCCTGCATCCCACCCTTAGATCCCCTTCCCATCTCCACAAATTACATCTTCCTCTACATCTTTTGTATCATCTATCTATAGTTTGCTCTTTATTTAAAATTTGGGTATCTCATGTGAAACAAACCATATCACATTTAACCTTCTGTGTCATGTTTATTTTACTCAGCATGATGGTCTCAAGAACATATTTAAAATGGTGTAATTCACAGTGTAAATCAACCCTCTTGAGAATGGAGATGGGAGAACCAATCAAAATACATTTGACATGTAACTTCAAACCCCAAAGTTCACATGGGCCAGATGAGAATATATTCTATTAGGTACTGTTAGTCCAGACTCCTCGTTCACTTGATGTCGATCATAATTAGCCTCCTTGTGCCTCTATTTTTTTACCTATAGATATAACAGTTCTCAACTTCTTAAGTGTCACTATACCATCAACATTGATTGCTTTCCGTATTCCATCTAAAGTACTGAGTGGCACATGGTTTTAGGATCTTGCACTGCACATAAGACCAGTACCTTGATCTAACTTGGACTCTAATGATCTAGCTGGTGATAGAATCCACAGGGAAATTGATACCTTGCATTATTTTTAGTCTTTGCATGTCCTCAAGTTGATAGAAGTATTAACCTAACTAAATTAGATGGAAGTAGGGCATTCTTTACTAAGTAAATGGAATGGAGAGTTTGACTCTAATGGAATTGTTAAATCATTAAATGGATTGAGGAACACAAGCCTTTTGGCACATGTTAACCCTCAACACAAATAGGTATTAGCATTTATTGTTTGTTCATCTTCTTCATCTGATGCCTCCTGACAAAGTATACTAGTCATGTGTACTAGTCTTCACTTGAGATGCTCAGTGTGGTGGTGTTTTATTTTAAATCAAAGACTGACATTTCCATTCTGGAAAACTGCTAAGCACAGTAAAGTTTCAACTTTCTTAAACATCTGTGACTTCTGACTTATCTGGATGGAGGAGTGAGGACGGGAAGCGCTCTGAACCAAAAAACTGGAGTAATTTCAGGTGGGGCCCTGGCCCATCTGTGACCAGGATGACCTACAGAGCTCCTGGCAGCAGCCACCGAATGTACCCTGCAGATGCCAGTGCAGGCAGGCATGTGAATGAGGACTGTGCCCTCGGAGGGCGCTCACCGAAGCCAAAGAACTCAGAATACCAACTCACAGGTACCTTTTCAGACTAAGCTTTTATTTTTTTTTTTGATATTACAAACCAGTTTTCTTTATTCACAAACCACTGTAAGTGATATAAACACTAATTTCTAAAGACAGATATACACATTTTCTGGGTTTGCAGATTGCGTGATGTGTGTTAAGAAGTCACTATATGCCACACATGATAGTAATCTTTTTTTCCATATTTCATAATAGCAATAATTATTTAGATAAATGAAAACATTCCAAATAAATACTGTTTAAAAAAATCCAAAACATTTGTTTACATCTCTGACATACATTTTAAAATGACTTACTGGCATCTTGGCAGAATGCCCGGGCAGAGCATTCTTGCAACAACGGCTGGCACCCACTTGCTCTGAATGATTTTTATTAAAACTACATACAGTCATGGGGGAAAGTACAGCTCATTGATGAAAACCAAAACTGCAAAAGAATTTTACTTCAACCAACACAGTAAGAGTTCTGTTTGTAACTCCAAACACATTGCCAATTCTGGATTTTGAAATCTGAGGCCATTGGGAAAACAATCCAGGTATTCTTCCCCGCCCCCCTGTTCTTACTCTCTTTCTTCACTCTGGGACAGGATGCTAAGGCTTTGTAAGGAACTGCTTCCTTAGATAGCATCAAGCCACCCCTCAGTGTTATCACACTGCTTTCCAGGTGGGGAATGACCATGTCTTAGTGACACTTTAAAACACCCCTTTACCCTTCCCTCCCCCACCCAAAAAAGTCTGGCAAAAAGAACAATTTTCCTCTGCTTTGGGATGCTCAGCAATCCCCCCCACACCCTTTTTTTTTTTTCTTTTCAAGATCACTACAGTCTGTCTTAGATATGGAAGCTACAGAAACTTCATTTTCAAATCTTGTGAAACTTTATTGATGGTTTAATATCCAACTGATCTTACAGCATGCACATAGGATGACAAGGAAAAGCTGGATCACAAACACTTTTTTTTTTTTAAACTTTTGTTTGGTTTTGTTTGAAAGCAGAGTTGTTACAGCGGATTGGCAGGTCACAGCGGTGAGTTGATAACTTACTAAAGTGTGTGCCAGAGGGCTGCACTGCACACGTGAGGCGTTAGTCATGGCAGCAGAACTACTCGGGGACAGCTTGCTGCTGCGGTTTTATTTAGTTTTTTTTTTTTTTTAATTGAAATACAAAAACAGGAAGACCCGTGACAGATACCCCAACTTAGGTTAACTTGTAAACAGGACAACATGGGAAGGGTTCCAACAGAAGAAATACAGACAAGCTGCAATTTTTCATCTGTGTAGCTCTGGCCCTGCATTCGACAGAAGGTGAGGGTCTTGGTTGTTTGGGATGAGAAAGACCTTTTTATTTTTTGCTTCCTTCTGACAAGTGTCCTGGGCCTTGGAAACATAATGAAAGGAACTGGTTTAAGAGAGTCCTGGGGCATGGCAGACAGGAGGAAGGGCAGGCTTTTCACAGACTGAAAAATTACAGTTTGCTTACACAACGCAGTCATGTTTCAAGAAGTACCAAGCTGATGAAAATACCATGATTATCTCTACTCAATGATTGCAATCCTTGTAAAATGCGTCTATAAATCCGAATATGATTATCATGTAATTCCATAAAAATTATACGTCTGTCTCTAACAGTTGTTCTACTAAAGCTAAAACGAAAGCTTCATCGACTGTTGCTAGAACTGAAGAACTCCACTGCACAGATGTAAATTTTATACATTATCTTTTAACTGGTACAAAGAATTTAAGTTTTTATTACTTTCTCTTTTTTTTTGGAAAAAAAAGAAAAAAATATAAACAGTGCTTTTTATCACCTTTTTATTAATGTTATTTTTTCCCTCCCATAATATAAAAGTCAGCAATGATATCAATAATTTATTATACTGGAAGAAATATAAAAAGAATACTTGTGGATGGCCTAACTAGTAGTTTTTGCCTAAATAACTAGCGGCTGGTTAAGAAGCTGAATACTGCTGGGTGGAATGGTTTGAAGGGTGGGTTTGCACAGTTTCATCCACATCCAATCACATGTGCTACTAGAAGCAGCCCCTTGCAACAGAACCTTTGGCTTGAACTGGCAATGAGTAACTTAGAACCACAGATATAGGGTTGTTGGTGCAGTGGGTCGTTTTGATTCATCAGTTACTATATTTGTGTTTCTTCAGTCAAACCCCAGTCCCAAACCCCTAAGCCCCTCCCGACCTTCCCTTTCACAAAATAATATAATGTAGATGCAGAAAAAAAATGACGATAGTCACTTACACTCTTCCCAAACAGCTTAACCCCAGTAGCTGCAGTTTCAGCATATATAATTCATTTACATAATATAGCACTCTGGACAGGGCCCTAAACTGATTTTTTATTCATAGCTAGCGTCTCTCTAGATCAACCACAAAAAAACTCCTACAGCCAGCAACCAAACTACGGAACCTTCAGAAATGAAAGACCCACAATATTAAAATACACAGAACAAAATATCTGAGGTATAAGATAAAAAATGTAATTTTTTTCCTCTTGTTTATTTTTTATTTTATTTTATTTTTTATTTTAATTTTTTTAGAGTTGCTAAAATGATGCACTACTGCATGTATTGCAATACTCAGGCCTCGGAAAGCTTCCTTTCTCCCCACATTGGAAGGTTTTTATGGTTTTGTCATTTAGTATGGAGCAAAACGGTTGTATCCCCCTCGGTATATACTAGCCTGCAATGAAGAAAGAACGAGACCCACATCATCAGCATGGCTCCTAGTCTTGGCATCAGTCAAGGGTGCAAAAGCATTCTGAAACAAAGCAATTTGAGGGGTGTGTTTTTTACATTTTCCTTTTGCAACATGTGGATCATCAAAAAGACTAATGTGAAAAAGAATAGACACTCAAAACCAACCAAAATGGAGGCACCCCCTTACCCATCCCAAGTCATTCTTGGAGAGCTCAAGATAGTACCTGTCTTGACCTCCCCAAGTGCTCCTTAGAAAATAATTAGCTAGAAAGCTAAATTCTGTCAGCCAGTCCTATCAGCTACAAGGACTTCGGTACAAATGGGACAGTTGAAGGATCTGCCCTGTCTCCTTTTGTTTGCTTCTTTGATGGGCTGATTAATTATGACTATGTTCCTCTGGGGAAAGCTGGATCTAGAGGGTTCATTGAAGGTAGGGATTCAACTCTCCTTTCCAAGACATCCCCCAAGTGGAAGTGTGGAAGTGGAGCGGTTGAATGCAGAGTCACGATAGAAATCTAAATCTGCCTCCTGGCTCGGCTCAGCAATCTGTCTGGGATCTGACCTTGAGAGAAGATTGTACAGATGCATTGCTGGACATAGTGAAGCTTGTGCAAAACAAGTTTCCAAATCGTGGTTGGGGTTTCTATGACCAAACTCCAGGGAATTGTCTGGCCATAGCTTTCAATGGCTATCAGGTGGTACTTCACCATTTTCTTTTTCTAAAAGTACTGGTGATTCAAAGGAATGCCTATGGGGTTTATTTTTAGGATAAGGACTGATATTTTTGATCCAAGCAGAAAACTGCATGCCAAAAGCTTTGTAATGATTGCATTCACCCTCACATGATGGGCACGTCTTACTGTACTCAAGAGTTTTAGTGCATAGAAGTTTGAACAAGTACAGGCAAATTCACCCCACCCTCACCTCCCGTTGTTTTCCCTCCCCCTTTACCCTTCCCCAAACAAAAACCCAGATTCTCCAAAACAAAAGTCAACCCGCAAAACCCAGCTGATTCCTTCTAGTTTCTTATGTACTAGGCACACACACAAAGTGTGCCCCTCACTCTATTTTCTTTCCTGGGCGACTATGACTTTAAACATGAATTGTAAAAGGGGAGGAGAGGCAGTCAGATTCTCAGCTGCCTGACAGCAGAGGCCTGGAAGTGTGCAGCTTAGATCCTCTGAAGTCTGTGCTGGGGCTGGAACCTTGGGGCTATGTGAATGAGCAGCGAGGGAGGGAAAAAAAAAGAAAAAAAAAGTTCTGCATTGACACTGCATTCTGTTAGTGATGGATTTAATTATCAAAATGACTAATTATTCCATTAAGGTAAGTGCTCTGCTAGGTGAGACTTGCAAAATTAGAAATATAATAACTTACATGCACTACATTGCCAAGAAATTAAGACATTTATCAAGTTTACTAGGAGGATTAATGTGGCATTTTAGCTGCTGTTAGCACAAGAGACAAATTCAATTCAAGGGAAGTGAGAGGATGTCAACCGTCAACCCATACTAAGGTCCCAGCTGGGGGAAGGGAAGGGAACAGGAAGAAGTGAGGACGAGGAGCTGCCGGTACTCACCATGGCACCAACGCCGTAGGTGGGGGCTGGAGCAAGTGTGTGGTGGTAGGGGTCGGCAGCATAAACTCGTCCGTAACTGCAAGGAAAGCAGAGGTGAAGACTGATGCATGATGTGCCTTGACCACGCGGGAATGCCAAACATAAAATACAAAATATCAAGACAGTGGGAAGGGGTTACAATCCTTCCCAAACAAGAGACATTCTACTCTAGTGTGTTCTGTGAGGGGCCTGTCGGCGCGCAGTGCACTGTTCGGTCCATGTAACACAGCTAGTCACCCGGATAATCCAGTACATATGGTCATGCACCACTGAATTATGGGGACATATTCTGAGAGAAGCGTCCCTACATGATTCTGTTATTGTTGGAAATCACAGACTGTACTTGTACAAACTAAGGTGGCTATGAGGTCATTCTGTGTTAAAATCTCAGAAGACTACTATGATCTGTCTGAAATACATGGTGTGTGACAACACACACACACACACACACACACACACACACACACACACACCTTTTCCCATAATACTGTTTCTATGTGGCGGATGTCACTACTTCAAAGCCTGAAGAAAACAAGATCAAGCAGCTTGGGGAAATGGTGTTAGGAAGCCCAGCACCCCAGAGGGTAGATCTAAGGCAGGCTGTATTTTCCCTTAGCGATGGTGAAGTATATGAGGGAGGGGAAAGTAGGACAAAGTGAACCTGTCTTTGTAGTCACTGTCCAACTTCATGGAAAGAGCCAATTGATCTGCATGGGACAACCCTTGAAAGGTCAGGATTACCCACTCTTCAGGAATGGGGGACTCACTGGATTTTGGTGTTGCCACCCCAGAACTTCTGATTCATCCATCCTTGACTAGATGTTTAGAAGGCAGGCCTTTGGAACAAGGCATTTTAATATTGTTTCTTCAACTTTTTCAGTTTCTACCATCTTTCTCCCTCTACTGTTATGGATTCCAGAATAGGCTTTGGAAAAAAAATGAAGGATTGGAAACTGGACATACCAGGTATCTACCAAGTGTCAGGCATGGAACACACCAACCAATAAGAAACCAGCCTTCAGAAACTGTATGTTGTCTGCTCTAGGACACACCATTGGGCAGAATGGCAGCTGATCTGTCAATCTCTCAAGCACCCTGTTTATCCCCCCGTGTCACAAGCTCGTGTCATTTTCCTTATCATTTCTGTTCACCTCTCTCACTTGAGAGAGTATTTACTGAAGGGAGTGGCTAAGGTATATCTGATAAGCAGTCAGTACTCGCAGCCTCCAGGATGTGCGTACATCTGGGGCTATCTGCGGGGTTTCATCTTTTGGCTGACTGCTTAAAATGAGAGAACAAGTCAAGAAATGTTGAATATGTACTATCAACCTTGAGCTTGCCCCTGAGAGTTTAAAGTCTAATTTGTGTGTACCTTGTTCCTCTATTTTTTCCCTTTTCCCCATCTTTCCAGCCTTCTGTCTCATAGTTGATTGAAATTAGGAGATAACATAAATACTTGGGAAGAGCCAAGCACTGGGGCAAGAGGTCTTGGTTTCAGTACCGTCTTTACAGTGTCTTTACGCGGTCTCTCCTGGGTAAGCAGATAGGGCAAGGGGCTGTCTTGGTTCTTCACACTATGGGCCATCAGCAGGTGGCAGAAGCTGAGTGAAGGACCTTCCAAATCTCAGATTCCAAGTTATAACCCAGATGGGAATAAATGGATCACACAAAGTTTGTGTTGAGTATGTGTGGACTTTTGGCCCTTTTTGCCCATCCCATCTGTTGGAATACACTTGGATCCTTTTGCTCATTTACATAGCCTTTCACTGAAATCCCCCCTTCTGTATGCAAGGAGAGTAGACACAAGGCCTAAGCGAAGGGTATGTGACAATGAAAGATAAAGTTTCCTGAAGAAATCATGTATTCATGGAGGTCACATACAACCTGGGCCTTGATCCATTAGGCCAAAAGGTGATACACAGAGGGATAAAATGAAATGACTTATAAATTCAGCATCGATCTTCATTTGATGAGAAATAGTCTGTTATCCGTCTACACAAAAACCTGTTAGTAAGATTGTTTTTGATGCACTCTTCATCCAGCAATGTTGATTACATGAACAGGATATAAACTACACAGGAAAACTGAAAATCCTTAGGAATTTATTAAGCAACAGGACAGCAGAGCATTCCTACAAAATGAATGTGAAGATATAAATCTGGGATAATCATTTTTGTTTAAATTTAGGGAATGGCTTTAATATGGTAAAAATTTCCTCTTTGTAGGCAACAACTTATTGGCAGTCTGAATGCATTTACTGAAAATCTAGATCCTACTTTTCCCTATTGCATTCTTTAATGGTAAATCCTTTTTGGGCTCTAACACTGGGCATAGTTTCAACCTTTGCAGAAAACCCAAGGTAATTATTTGGCAGTATTCTCTTCCAAGGAGAAGAAAATACAGCAGCATTGAACTATTCCTTACAAATGAGCAGGCTCCTTTTCTCCTCGGGGTGACCTCTACCTTCAGAATCCGATGGTTTTATTATGATTAATAAATTTCATTTCCACAGAGGAAAAGGGACTATGTCAGCTCAAACTGAAAGCAAAGAAGCTTCTTTTCAAATGCTAATTTCCAAACACGCCCTTGTGTGACACTACAATTTAGACACAAGGTTATTAGGAAAGATCTGGACTCTAGTTCTACTTTTAAATCAGTTATGCCAGGTGAATATTATGCCTGATATCCTCAGTGCTGGGGAACACAGTTCACAGAGACCAGTACTTCCCAGGATCTCAACAGGATTAAGCCAAAAATATCTCATGACTGACGCTACATTGCCACCCAAAATATGGGGTGTTATCCACCACGTTACCCCACTGTAGCCAAGGCATGCAGTGTGAATCAGACCTGGAGACCTCTGTGTCTATATCGGAAACTTCTGGTGCAACTGTGAAGGTGTCTATGGCATTGCACATACACTCTTGCTATCCTAGTATAAGGTACATCAAAATCAACTCCGGGACTTCTATCCAACTCTTGCCTCTTCAAACCAAAAGCAATCTATACATCCAATCTCTCATTTCTATCATCTGCTGGTCCTTCTACCCATCTAGTCAGCCATCTGTCCAATTATTTACAATTCTTCATACACCTAATCTTAGCACTCCACTGTTTCAAAGCCTTCAGTGGTGTTCTATTGATCCTAAGATGGTACCCAAACTCATGGGATTGTCTCTGTCCCTCTTTCCATCCCTATTTACTCCCTTCTGCCTCTTAGAAATGGTACCTGGGCACACTGGTCTCATCCAAAGATCTTGAATGGATGCAAATCCAGTTTCTTCTTGGTTCTTTGAAACTTGCCTCTCATTCAATCCCTGCGCTGCTTTTTGGCATCCCTTATCTCTGATCAAATGTCATCTCCCCAGAGAGAGACTGCTTCCCTTGGAACCCTAGTGAAAGGTAATTTTCAACCCCATTTCACCCTTGCATGTCACATAGCCAATCCCTAATCATTTTGGTAATCCGTCTCTCTGCCTGATTATTTACTGTCCTCCTTCAGGTAGGAGATACCTGTGAGGACAGAGCCATGTGTATTGTGTCAACCACTCAGTGCAGGTGGAAAGGAGCCACAGTGATGTTTCTGTATGAGCAGAAGTTGCAAGAGGGAAGGAGGAAGGGGTGAGAAGTCAGCACAGGAATAGACTTGTGACCTAAAAGACAATTCCAAGAGGAAAGTCTATCAGTAGATCCTATCAGGAGAGAAACAAGGCTCTCTGTCAGGCCTAAGTCTGCAGCTCCCAGATATTCTAAGTCCTTCAAGATGCTAAAAAATATGTTCCTGGGGACTCTGGAAATATAGAGTGCATAATTTCACATTACCGCTGAGAGTTTGCAGAACACCGGCCAAGTTGCCATAAAACATCAAAACCCTTTAGGGAAAAACTGAACAAACAAAGAAATAAAATTGCTTTGCTGGTCAGTTCAGCACAGCTTGGAACCATGATGAAAGCTCATCTTTGATGACCTTAGCAACACATTAAAACTAGGAGGCACCTTGAGGCCCAGAGAGAACCAAGAGCTAGAGACAAGGAGGTCCAGGTTCAGGTCCTACCTTTGGATGTCATTGCTCCCTCAGGCTCAGGAAAATCTCTGTCCCTGAGTCTCATCTTTCTCCCTCCTCCAACAGTACTGCTCTATCAGTCTCTGCCAAATTCACAGAGTGGTTGACAACAAGTCTCATACATTTTGAAACCACTCATAAATACAGGAGATCACAATGGCTGGTCTCTTATATGGAATTTACCAAGTTTTTTTTTTTTTTTTTTTTTTTATCAAACTCAATCTTTTGGTCTCACAGGCAGCAGAAAGTCTCTATTCTGATTTGACCACATGGAGCCCCAGCCATCAAACTACAGATGTTCTCGGGGCTCAAGATTTATCTAATTTACCATAGCACAGGTAGGTAAAATTGCTGTATTTATCTTAAGGTGAAACAGGTGTAAATATAATGGGCTGCTGCCTACTGAGTGGAAAATATGAACTCATTTTTTTAAAGGGAACTGCCAATGCTAATGAGAAATGTGAGCACTGAAGTTTGGCATATCTGGTTGAAACAAGGTGGATTCTGATGGAGCACAACAGACTGGTGTTGGTAGCCCCCACTAGGGATTTTAACCATCACACAATTTTCCACAAGGGCAAAATGACAGCAGTATAATTACTTCACTGTATATATTTCATCTAAATGCCTGTTTGTTGCTTAACATTAATCATCTCACCAGGTCTCCTGCCTCAGATATAGTCAGAAGGGCAGAAAGATGGCAAAGCACAATCATCCCGAAGGTGAAATTCACAAGTTAGTGTAGACACTACACGTAGTGTGTCAAGAAGACACACAGGCTGGTGTTCTCCCTCAGAGAGAGCTCAGAGCGGCTTTCTTGCCTGAAAGAGGATCCATGAATGTTCCCCAGCTTCTGTCCCAACAGGGACACTCTCTTTATATCCATGGTACAGTCTATGAAGTGTTTTGGAAAATGAATGTATGCAGATCAAATATATCACAGAGTACCCTGGGTCAGAGCTTCCAGCACCAAGCTGTTTCTAACACTGTGGCTTAACAAGGGTTAGATGTAGTCTGGATCTGGACAAGACTCTCTGAAAGGTAATGGCGTCCACCATGCTTGAGGCTGTCTGGTGCCCAGTGGGAGTGGAGATCGCAGATGCCAACTTGTACCCAAGAAGAAGTGATGCTCATCGGAGAGTCAACCTAGCTCATCACCCTCCACTTCTGAGTGTTGAAGACCTTTCCAGGTGAGCACCAAATGACTTTGAAGAAAACTCATTGGCTATGTGTTGCAGCATAATTAATTCCCTGGTGAGCAGTGGCTCCCTGCCAGTTAGAGAGGATGTCCTGGAAACATACATCTAGACCAGCTCTTCTTCTAATAGATTCCCTTTGCCTATGAGATTTTTCTGAGCTCAGCATATAGGGGAAAAAAACACATCTCACTGTAAAGAGTGAGAAATGTGGTTTACAATATATGAATCTACAGAAAGTATTAAGACTCCTGACTTGGAATTTTCTGAAATATTTCTGAAATATCTCTTACCCTTGTGCAAATAAACATCTCCCACACCACCCAGGATGCTCAGGATTGAAACCATTTTTAAATTTTTAATTTTTAAATCTCAGATTCCCAATGATTTTAGGCTTTGTGTGTGCACAAGTTTGATAAGATAGTGGGGATAACAACAGCCTAGCTTTTGATCATATCTTGTAAGGATAATGATTAAGCTACCACACTGAGAAACTAATGTCAATTGGTCACTTCATCCCAAAGGAAGATGTAGTGAATTCCCGGAAGCCTCAGACACACATTCTGGTTTGCTGGAATGGGACAAAGACCCTCCCAAATGTGTTAGGATGAGAAATCTCAGCATATTGTAGAAGGATTTGGAGCAATAGATTAGCTAAGGAATGGTCTTGTTCACTTCTCCATGGAATGTCAGTGGAGATCTGGGCCTCACATCTCAGGTGATGAGTTGGACATAGGGAAATATTCCGCTAGAGCTATGAAAGCCTTATGGTTTTTAATGGCTTACCCATTTATATAACATGCGGGTGATCAAGTTCTCATATTCTAAAAGTTTCTCAAGAGACATAAGTTAGAGGAACCAAAACAGTCTCACAACTCCAAGTAGCTAGCAAATGGCTCTCCATAGACCCGAATCTCTAAAATACACCCAAGTACAAAAAGAAGACATTCTCCTTCATCTTCACACACCTCTAACATTTCTGAGTTCTGTTGTTGCTCACTTCTCAGTTTGGGTTTAAGTGGTTTCTATCCCAGAAAAAGGAGGGGAAGTAGCTGAGTCCTTGAGCTTCTACAGGGAAAGTCACAGGATGTGTTTCTGTACCTGGGTACTGGCCATGCATCTGAACTGTGTGTACATAAACACACACATATCTAACACTTGCAGAACCCAAAAGCTTCTGACCACGTACCCTGTGGCAAATCAGAGGCCATTGCTCTTTCAGTATCTGCTCAGAGAACTTCACTACTTCCTTCTACTCTGCATCTCAGTAAAGCAGGTCTGAGGAAGGAGCTTTGATCCCGGGTGCATCAGGGTGGAGCAGAATCAACTCCTGAGCCTTAAGAAAACACAATGACCTTGCTCATGGTCAGGCAGTTCATCCATCCAATGTTTACCCAATAAAGGAGCATTAGCTAAATTTTCTTTAAGACTGAGAACAAGGCTGTCTCTCTTAGAAACCTCATTTTCACTTTCTCTATGTCACCTATGACTCAAGGAAAATCACAAGAAATTTCCCATCATGCTTTGAAATCACCATGGCACCCTAGCCAAAGTGTAACCCACAGCAGGAATCAAAAAGGTATTTGTATCTTTCATGAGATCTTTCAGATCCCTGAAGAGGAGCAAGGTTGAGCAGTAGCAAAGGGTTCCTCCAGGTCAGAATTCCTGGAGTCAAATCCGCCTGTTACTTCTTTGCTAAATAATCTTTGGAATAACTTCTCTGAGCCAGGCTCTGCATCCACAAACAGAGATGATGATGGTGTGCCTTGACAACATAAAGTAGCACTGTGGAAGAGATGAGGGTTCCTGTTTATCAGCTAGTTATTTCCTAGCAAATGTCAGGTTTTAATTTGAGACTGACAGTATTATAGCTTCTGCTCTCACCTCTGCATGTGAACTTATCTGCTGTGGAACTGCTACCATGCAGATCTAAGATTTGGAGAAATAAGCAGGGTATACCCCCAGGAATGTCTGACAACACCACACACACACACACACACACACACACACACACGCACAAGCACACACACACACACACACACACACACACACACACAGTACTTTTTCTTTGAGGCAAAATAAAGACATACTGCCAATGAAAATATGTGGCTGTAGAACTGTACTGCTTCGAAGAAATAGAATGAAGGGGACCACAAATATGAGCCCACATGTCACTTTCAACTTTAAATAGTAGCTACAGTTTTAAAAGAAAAAGAAACAGAAAATTCATTTTCATTCTTTATTCTGACATATTCAAATTCATCATTTCCATGTGTAATACATACACAATTATTATCAATGAATTATTTTACCCCTAGCTTTTAGTGCTGAGTTTTTGAAATCCAGGACGTATTCTATACTCCTAACTCACGTCAAGGTGGACCAGCCACGTATCAAGAACTCAATGGCCTCATGTGATTAGAGGTCACTGTGCTAGAGAACACACCTCTGGACAATCTCACGTGCTGTCCTGAAACACTGATAGTAGAAAAGGTCCCTGAAAGACCAGCTACTGCTTCTCAAAGTGTGATCTGAGCACTCTATATAATACTTGGCTCCCTCACCAGATTCAGGAATCAAGATTGTAGAGGTGTTGGGAGAAGAGAGCACAGAAGGGACTCTGCTTTAGAAGGAAGTTTTGCAGGAACTTACCATGCTATCATTAGATTGTGTTTGAGAGCTATTGTTCTTTCTTTTCAGTGTTGCAGGGATATAACATTCTCCTTCTCCAGCTAAGGCAGGACTCTCTAGATACTTTCCTTTTTACAAGGAGACTGATAAGGACATTGTATGTTTACTGCATGTAATGGGCTCAGAGCAGTGCCTTACACACACAGTAGGCTGGCAACAAACAGTTATTATTTTTACTGAGTTTCTCAGCTTATGTGCTTCCTTAGCCCCCGAACATCTTGGATTATACACAGAACACCATATTGGAAACAGACTAATTAACCACAGATCAATTTGCTGCATGACAACTTTGCTGAATAATCAAATCACACAAATGTAGGGAAGACAATTAAATGAAGCTGGCTGTAGGATCAATTAGAGGGAGGGCCAATTTGGGCACTTCTTCAAAATAGTCTCTGAAGTTTTACTTTAGTTGCCGTGTGTGTGTGTGTGTGTGTGTGTGTGTGTGCGTGCATGTGCATTTGTGCACACGTGTGTGCATGTGTGTATAAAGTGTGAATGATGGAAGTGGCAGTCACACTCCCGTGTGGCCCTGAACTGGCATGATACGGCTTCTAATAATGACTTAGTAAAGTAGACAGTGACCGGATCACAGTTGCCACAGCCTCTGCAGACACTTTGCTGTGTCCAGGGCTCTTGCACAGACCCCTGTCCTGGCTGCAGGTGGCCAGGTCTCAGTTTCCTTGGATGCTGGGGCTGTGTCCTCAGGATGGCTTCTCATGCCACCATGATGGGCTTGGTGTGCTGAAGGGGACAGCCTTGCTGCTAGAGGGAGTCACAGACGCCTTTTATGCACATGCACACAGACACACATCACACTGGGCAGGGAGAAATGGGGAGCCTTCTGCCTTGCACTTTGTGGCAAAACCAACTAAGTTTAAACTGTCTGGTAATTTTCAGGAAATAATAGTTTATTCTGTTGATTTTCAGCAAAATAGAATTAGCGTTTGGTGTATGGACCCAGAACACACTTTGCCTATTTAGCCCTCTGTCTTCCTTAGGTGAAACATCTCCCTGACCTGGCTGTTGACCCCTTTGCCACTTCATCTTTACACATAGGTCAGTGCCTGGTGAACCAGGAGACACTCAGCAGATACCTGCTGCCAAAAGTGGGAATGAATCCAGTTAGATAAACAACCCCTGGAACAACCAGCTGAGAGATGTCCTGTGCACTTGGCTTCCTACAGAATTTAAATGATGCCTTCCAACTGGAAAATGTTAGCTTTCTAAGACAAGGTAACAGTGTAGGAGAAAGGAGAAACCCATCTGGAGGCACAAAGTCAGTGCTCCATGCTCAAGGTAAAAGGAGGATGCAGGGACGGCATGACTCAGTGAGACACACTCTGGCCTCTCATGGACTCCAGTGTGACTATGGAAAAGTCACCAAACACTTCTAGGTCTGAGTGTTTCTTCTTCTATCTTCAGTCTCTAAAATAGGGATGAGGGTCATATGCACCTCCGTATGCTGTTGAGCTCAATTCTATATGCACATGTGCCTACATGTATAACATAGATATATACAATTTATCAAGCTTGTTAGCACATAGAGATTTGCTCAAGGAACAACAGTAAGCTATTACACTGAAGAATTCAGCAGAGCCCCTAACAAAGGACAATTATGGCAAGGCTAAAGGATTCACTTCCTACAGCAGCTAAACATCTTGACACTCCAAGAAATAAGTGATCAGAGCTTGAGCAAGAGGCAGGATGGACAAGTAGCACAGACTAGACAACACAGACATGGGATCTATTCTCCTCGTGAAATGTGGCTCAAAAGTAATGGCTGCATGATTCCTACTGCCATTATGATGCTCTCCCAGGATGTCACCACCCCTCTCTGGATGGTGGCGACAACCTCCTGGTCAGTGTCCATTGTTCTGCTCTAGCCCTCTGCATTCGGGTCTCCACAGAGCAGTGTGATTATTTGCTTAAAAGAACAAATCCAATCCAAACCAGCACTTCAGTGCTTAGCCATCATGCTGAAAAAAAAATGCCACATATTTTCGTGGCTTCCAAATCCTAAGAGAGTGAGGTACCTGGTTGCTTTTCTGCTGTCATCTCTACAATATGCACTTGTCTGCTCTGGCTCCACTGGAGAACGTACTTTCGGAAGCCACAAGCATCCCTCAACCACAAGACTTGTTCCACTGGAAACACTTTTGCTCCAATCTCTGTTCCAATGTCATCTTTTCAGAGAGGTCTTCTTTAGCCATGAATTGAAAGTTGCAGTGCAATTTATGTTTCATCCCTACCCCTACTTTTGGCTTCCTTTGCCACTGACCAACTTCATATATAAGCATATTGTATGTTTATTCATCTATATGGTCTGAAATTTACTCTGCCCTAGCAAGCGAGAGCCTGTTGATATAGCTCCTCTTGACTCATTTAATGCTATAACTTCAGTGTTCCTATTCAAGCCCAATAGATACTAATGAAGTCAAGTGAATATCCAGCCACTCATTAAAATGAGTGCTTTCTTTTTGACTCCTACTCTCATACAAGAGGCAAGAGTCATTGTGTTTGACTTTAATGACAAGCCCAACCTGGAAATGTCCTGATAAGTTACAAAGGCCAGGAGACCTGCAGTCTGTAAAAGGAGGGAAAATCCTTTCCCCCCTTTTTGATCTCTTGAAGGAGCCAACTCATCATAGGTTCCTGATGTTACAGAACAAGAGCCTTTTCAAGTGAATACTATGTGTGCGATTGGTGTTGTTCTTTCCTTTTGTTACAAGTTTGCAGTGACGTCCTTGGAAAACAAGCCAAACCAAATAAAAGCAAGGTAACTAACACCACTATTGAAACTACTGAGTAAGAAAATCAATGGTCTTGTCAAGACCATCTCATGGAGCACAGCTGTTTCTGTGAGAAACACGTATTCCTAGTTGCTAGCAGAAGCACAGTGGACATTTTGATGTCTTTTGCAAAAGACTCCAGTAAAAATTGTCCTATTGCCTTGGGGAACTTAAAGAAAAATACTGAAGTGCTGTTGTTCTGTCATGTAATGATGTCCATCTTATCATCTTTGCCTTAAGCCACATGCAATACTGTGTCTGGTCATCTCTCTGCCACCGGCAGCACTCTCACAAGAGCACATCTTTATAAAAATTTCAGTTATAAAATCCATCGAGTTCTGCACACCGTGTTTTGAGCATCTTGTTGATTTCCTTCTGCACTTAAGAGCAGAATATTTGTCTCTGATGAAACTCACATGCAGAAGATCTGATAGTTGTGCCGAGCAGAATGTGGTTCTGCTGGGCTTTCCTCACATGTGGGGAAGGATGGCCTAGAGCAGTGGGCCCCCACCTTTTGGGCATGAAGGACTGGGTCCACGGTAGGCGATTTCTCAATGGATAGAAAGGAGAAGGTGGTTTAGGGATGATCCAAAGGAGGAGCATGCAACCTCTATCCCCACTGTGCAAGTTCACATTAGGTCCATTTTCCGATGAGAATTGAATGCCTTGCATCTGACAGGAGGTGGAACACAAGCAAGAACAGAAGCAATGGGGAGCAGGAGTCAGTACTGACAAAGCACTGACCTCTAGCTTCTCACTTTCTGTTCGGTGGCCTTGTGCCTAACAGACTCTGGACCAGTACCAGCCCATGGCCCTAGGCTGGGGACTCCCGCTCTAGGAAATACTGATTTCATTGGAGTTCTGATTTCTCACCTTGACTTTAATGAGGGTGAGCTGGCTGATAGACAGTGGACTATCAGTGACATGTGACTGATATGACAGTCTTCTTTTACATGCTTGATTCAAAATTCAGAGTTCCAATGAAGCCTTAGGAAGCATACAACATGTCAGTAATACGGACATCAAAGGAACAGGGGTATCTTTCTCAATTTGAAATGTGATCAATAGCAATTCATTAAGAATTTACTGAACCGGCATTCCAAATTAGATAAGGTGAGTGGAAATAATCATCATACTCAAGCAAACTTTCATGATCTCTTGCATCTTGGAGTAATATTGTATGTGGAATACTCATTTACATGGAAGGTTTTCTTAAACCATGGGGTGAAATCAGTATGTATCTTTTATGTTGTAACTTTTCAATGTTTGATCTATGATGTCTAGACATAGCCTAAGACACACTGGAACATGCATGGGTTTAACAGGAAAGGTAGAAGACTATGGAACATGAACATATTCACAAATGACACCTATTGATTTCATAAACCAACACTCCTTATTCCCATCCCAAGTATCTCTTAGGGCTGCATGTCATTATCTTAAGGTTCTGCAGACATTGGACTGTTCCTGTATCCAAGAGATATTCCCCAGCCATTCCAGGCAATGCAATTAACAATTGATTTTCTGCTGTTAGGTATTAGTAGAGTGTTAAGAATGGTACCACTTTTTTACTTGAAGAAGAAAAGACATTTGAGGCTGAGAATTATGGAGCAGGGATAGTGGGGTCATTATCAAAGAGGTTTTATACCAAAGGAACAAGCAGTTGCTTTAAAAAATGAGCATGCATACCTCTGAGATCACAAGACAAGACTTTAAACCATTAAAAATACTGAGACTGTCTAAATAAAACAGATGCAGAGTCAGGGGTCAGGGGGCTCCCATAGGGTTGGAAAGGGCCAGGAATAGGTTCCTAGCTCGGTATCTCCCTTCATTCATTCTCACCAAAGACTCTAATAAGGAGTGAAGCATTAGCAAATAAGTCCAGATGAGTGTCTGTTTGTAAGGCTGAGTTTAATGTATGCTTTTGAAGGCCATGGCACACTCAGCTGTGTATGGACAAGCTGCTATGTCCTCCCTCGTTGGCCGAAAGCAACACATAGGCAAGCTTTCCTAGTAAATAGTCTGGTCGTAATTTAGGCCTTAAAACAAAGAAAATGGAACAGAAAACAAATAAGAAATCTGTCATTAGTTTAGGCACTCCCCTATCCTGGTATTTAATCAAGTAATTCCATGCTAAGGGAGGGCTCAAATTTAATTATTCTCAACTGCAGCAAAGCAAAAAGGCATTATTTTCATGGACATACCATGCAACTTTGCAGTTTCCATCTGCCAATGTCCTGATTTCCAAACCAAAAGAAACTTCATCTAAGTCCTGCTACTTGAGATACGTTTTAAAGGAAAGGAAATAGAGGAGCTTCAGCTAATAGAATGAAGATCCCCTTTTTATAAGACAGAGATAATTATATTTCCTTAGGCCTGTGGCTTTATCAATGCAGTCTTGTAGGACCTATAATATACTATAAAGACCCCAAATAATTCAAATTTCAATCTCTGTGAATCCGGATAAAATACATCAAAAACATGGAACCCACACATCTGTGTCTGTCATCTGTCCTGCTTAGTATTTTATCATAAAAATACTCATTATTCTGGGAGATTTTATTGTGGATTCACTCAACATAGTCTTATTCTTAGGGACCCTGAATTATTAAAACCAAGAGCAAAAACATCAAAGTTAACAAAATACTTCCTTTTTGACATCAGCACCTGAAGGCGTCAGCTATACTCCAAGGATATAGGCCCTCTCTCTCCCTCTCTTTAATCTAAACCATCTAGAGTGACCAACTGCAGCTTGTGAGGAGGGGGAAAAAAGGATATTGAGACTTGGATGGATGCATCAAGAAGTAGCAATGTTTGTTACCTGCGGAGGTGTTACAAGAAATTTCATCTGCTGCAACGAAGACGAACTGATTTCTGGAAGAGAAGATAAAATTCACAATACTGCTTGCTCAGGGGGAAATGTGCTCTCTGCCAATAGGTTGGATGTGTACAGATGAGGGGAGGGAAGGGTGCTGTGTTTGGATGGAGGTTGCAAGGAGATGTGCGGATGTACCTTGGACTCAGAGAGTTTAGGAAGATCAGGAAACAGGCATGCGGGGGCCTCTTACACGAAATCATGGGCATGTCAGAATATGGACCATGTACAAGCTGGTGCATCAGAATATTAATACCGTGTGTTACCAAAACATCATGCCAGGATAGGATGCTAACGCCAGAGCATTTCAAACTGTGCTTACATGGATGTTTTATGCTAAGAGGTTGCAATTTTAAAATGCAGATTATCTACTAAAAAAAAGAGTATGTGAGATCTGAGTGGGGTTACCACCTAACTCTAGACTTCATTATTAGGATACACTATCTAAATTTATTTCAAAAAGGAAAGAAAAAAAAAGCTGTCATTCCAGAAAAGAATGTTACATGGTGTGAAGTGATGGATAATAATTTCCTCCTACCCCAACTAGGCTTGCTATGAAAATACAGTGAAAAAAACTCATCAGTTGAAATCAACCCTAAGTTATTTTTATTGGTTCAATACTGGAAAGAAAATATAAATGGGAGAATACAATTTTCCTTTGATTTAGTAAATCCAGGAAGATGGTAAGACTGTCTTAAAATGTTTCCAACTATAATTTTCCAAAAGGTAGAGTGCTATAATTCCGGAGTACTGTTTATTTCCCTAGGAATAAGAATATTTATCCTAGGCAGATTGTAATGGCCCAGTGAGATTGACGAGGGTCTTAAATGCTTCGAAATTATCAGCAAAGAGGCAGTCGGTTCTCATTTGTGACATTTTATTGTGTGTAGGTAGAGAACCAAAATAAATGCTTATTTTTCATTTGTTTTAGCAGGATTGGTTTGGTTCACATGTTCTAAAAAGTCTCTAAAGACAGAGCATTTATTCAAACATCTTAAGAAAATTTTACTGTTGCAAGAGATACACCTTGGAATATAAATAGAGCTATTTAAACATTTCCTTGAGTTTTATATTTAATTGAAAATTCTAGTCATTTCTATACCAATAAAATCTTTAAAAAATGACATGCTCTCAGAATAGTATTTCTTCCCCATAACAAAAGTGAAAACTCCGTTCACTTTTATTACCTCTCTTAAAGTTAATTTCATTGGATTTTTGCTTTTTGTTCTGACATAAGCTTTTTCAAACCTAAGACTATCTGGTTTCAGATTTCCTAGGTTTGAGGAGCAATAAAATTATTATCCCCAAAAAGGAAAAAGACACTTGGATTGAATGTTCATTTTGACTTACTTAAGGGACAGTAGGACACAGGCCTCCCTAATACTACAGGTATGTTATTCTCTAGCATAACCCAGCAAGCACTCAGAGGGGCTTCTGTTTACAGAACATTAAGGAGAACATTGGGCAGTCTGGTTTATGCAAACTATCAGGCTCTTTGAGGAGGCAGGGCTAGTTAAGCAGCTGTCCAAATTCTACTCCCTTATTCTAGAAGATACTTCTGGTTAGGATTCTGTATGTAGGATCCCCAGAGAGCTGACCAGGTCCAGGACATAGCAAAGCCATTTCTAGGTAACTGAGGCTGATATAAAATTATTGAGTGAAACATCAGTACCTCCACCTAAATAGTTACTAAGTGAAACCCTGACTTTAAAAATCATGCAAGTGGGCCGGTGCCTGCCTTGCAAGCTCAAGGGCCCAGGTAGGATCCTAGTAACCACATACAACAATGCCACGGATGGTGGCTCACTCCTGCAATCCCAACACTTGGGAGGCAGAGGCAGGAGGATTGCTGTGAGTTTGAAGCTGAACTCAGAGCCAGCCTGAACTACAAAGCAAGACCCTGTCTCAAAAAGAAAGAAAAAAAAATCCTGCAAGTATTGTTACAGAGAGATCAAAGCTTTTTATCTTCCAGATTTGTAAAACATGATGGCATTCTTCAACATAGCTTGCTTGACACTGTATGCTTAATTCAAAAAAGTGCCACATTTAGCCTTCCATATCTTTCTTTCTTCCCATTTCCTTTCTTCTGTTTCCTTCCTTTTTCCTTTCCTTCTTTCCTCTGTCCCTCTTTTTCCTCTGCCCTTTTGGTTGCCTATGTATTTTTATTTTTTCTTTATGTTCACTTTATTTTATTAAGACAAGATCTCATTATGTGGCCATGGAGTCTGGACTTGAATTCCTGGCTTCTACAATCCTCTTACTTCAGCAAGTAATTAGGACTGTCCCAAAGTATTTTCATGATTTCTGAAGAAGTTTTTGAACAAAAGGAATTATATCCCCTTTCATAATTCACTCTCTTTAAATAACTTCTAATTACAAATTCAAAACTATCTCAAAGCTTCAGCACCAATAGTAATACTAAAAGCATCACACCACCGGCTCTTCAGCAATACTAAAAAGTTACAATTTTTGTTTTACAAAAATATGTTCTAGGGCCAAGGATTTAGCTCGATGGTTCCAGCACCTGCCTTGTAAGCACAAGGGCCTGGGTTCAATCCCTGGTAACCACATACAACAATGTAGGCAGTGGAGACTCATGCCCAGCAGCAATCAGTACCGTGTACCACAATGCCAACTGTGGTGGCTCATGCCTGTAATCCCAGCACTTGGGACACAGAGGCAGGAGGATTGCTGTGAGCTTCAAGCTTGCCTGGGCTACATAGTGAGCTCAAAGCCAGCCTAAACTATGAAGCGAGACTGTCTCAAAATATATATATATGTGTGTTCTGTACTATTTTTTATTTTAATATCCACACAAATCTATATTCCAGGAAGATCACTGCAAAGTGTCAGAAAGGTGAATTTCCATGAAGTTCAGTAATCCCATGAGGTCAGCCTGGGAGACATCTCATCTTCCAATTTCTGCATCACCAATTGATTAGTAAGTGTGATTAACAGGAAATATCTGTCAATGAAGAGACTGGAGAGGAGTGGCCCATGTGATGGGCCAACAGAACATTATGGTTGTTAGAAAGGGCAGGCCTCATGCTCTTAACTATGTACGCATGTGTACGTAGTTCATGGAGACTGCAGCGGAAGCCTCCAGTGGCTGCCATTTTATCTTCTTCTTTTCTCTTCATCAATACCTTTGAGACAATGGTCTATTTACCTCGACTCTACATGGCTTATCTATAACCCCTTCTATAAAACCATTTACTGTGAGCGGTGAGAAAGATATGATTCAAGCCTAAAGGTGCAACTGTCCTCAAATAGATTAAGGAAAAGCTAAATGACCACAGCAATGCACATGAAGGACTCTGGCTATGGCGCTGCCTCTCGAGAAGACAAAGACACCTGTTTCTTCACATTGACTCTAGCTTCTCTTCCTTCTCAATACAGACCCATGGATTTAGACTTCTAAATTTACCTGATTTCCAGCAAACTAGGTGTGCAATGCTATGGTCTGGATCAATAGGCCTCAAACTTGGTTTCACACTGTGAGTACCTGGAACTCCTCTAAAATTTCTGGCAGGAAGGAGACATCTGATTGAATGAGACTCTCTGTGAATGGCTCTCAGGCTTTGGCAGTTTCTAAATTCTTCCCAATAATTCTCCCATGCAGCTAAGTTTGAGAGTTACTTGACTAGCAGTTGTTTTGACTTTGGCTGCCCCTTCCCTTCACAGAAAGAGAATAAGACGGTGCTCATTGGGAGATCCTTCTCCTATGGTTTCTGGTTGGACTGTTTTGGGTTAAGGTCTAAGGGTGATTAAAAAATGTGCAGGCCTGAGAGGCAGTGTTATAAATGCTGAGTGGAAAAGGGATTGGACCCTGAGTCTCTCGCCTCTTTTGTTTTCTTCTGCAACACAGACTGCAGAGGATTCACTGTAGAAACGATGTTTAAATTGGGGAAAGGTTTCTACACAACTTCTAAGGGAACTGGCTTCACATATCATTTGGGAAGGGAAGCTTGCATATACTCCCTATTAAGTCCCATTCCTCATATCTGATTCTTCCACTTTTGCTTCTTTTTACCATTTCCTGTGAACTTACTCCAGGTCATCTTTGCTGGGGCTCTAGGCTTCTGCATTTGCATGAACTCTACCCAATTCTATCACCCAGAATTCCCTTATACGTTCTTTCTACTCTGGAATTTCTCAAGTATTCTTGTTGATAAGAATTACCCGCAATGCTTTAAGATATCAGTCCCTAAATTTTGACTCTAAACACTTGACTCAGAACATCTATCAACAAGACTTGTCAAATTACACATTGAACAAGATGACAGGCTTTATTACCAACTAGCTCAAGAAGAGCTCATTGTGTTCAATGTAGCAGTGGCTCTATGAAGAACTGATAACTCAGATTATTTCCTAATTTGGAGAAGTTGGGGAAACCCTGCTGAGATATTTACTAATTCATTTCCTTTTTAATTTCAAAGGTCATCTTTCCCAGGAAGACTATTTGATATGGGAAGGCTCTAGAGGAGAAAGGATCATTACTAATTTCACAAAAATAATGAAATCATTAATTACTTAGTCCAAAAGGGGAAGACTATGTTTGTCTTGACTTTTGGGATGTTCACTCCAAAAGCCACTTAGAGATATGCATCAAGCACTGGCCCATAGAGAAGAAGTTGCTCCATAGCATACCTATGTATTAGTTCACTGAATTTTTCTTACAATCTTGCTTACTACACCCATTTGGGAAACTAGTCACATCATGTAAGCAAGCTATTCAGTGGTGGAGGAGGAGAAATCTGAATCTGAATCCCATTGCCCTGGCTTAAGACCTTAGCTCGCTCTTTCTTCCAGAGGTCCTACTCAAAGACACTCACATAGGGATATTTAATCACCATTGGAGCATGACATCTCCCTAAAGGAGCTTCTTAAGATTCTGAATCTTCAGTTTCTCTGACAAAGTAAAAGAAGAGTTGGATTTTTCCTCAAAAGGGATATAATTGAGGGTGGAAAAATTAGTGCAAACAAAGGTGGTTGAACAGTGACTGGAGATGATAAAATGGGATATGGAATAGTCATTCTTTCTTTCGAGTCTCATATCCCCAGATCTGCTTATATTTTAAGATGGTTTCCACGGATCTACCACCCAGACACCAGATCTTTAGATTAATGCTGTGCACGGCCATATATCATCTTTTCTCCCTTAGGCTAAATCTCATTTCTGTTATGTTCTTTCTTCTAAAAGCAGCCTGTGGCTGAATTCCAAGAATCAAATTAAAAGAGGAGCAGGCTATCACTAGTGGAGGAGATGTGAGAAGCCAGGTATAAAATCAAAGAGAGAACTTCTAGCATGTAAGCAGGTGGGAAGCCAGACAAACTCCCCACCAAACAGCACTGTTATTAACTTTTATTATAAAGCATTTTGGGCTCTTTTTATACTTTGACTTCGTAACTCTTTGGTATCATTATTGGTCTACAACTCAACTTGGATATTCTTCACAACACTCTTATATTGAACACTGTGAATACTAAATCTAACACACACTGGTAAATCTTCTGAGAATATGTAGCAAAGAATCCTTGAAATGTCAGTCTTCTGGCCTGACAGGTGGGAGCCCAACACACCATCCAGAGAGAAGCAAAATATTCTCTGAAGGTTCTGGAGTCATGTATAGGGGTTAATGATCCTAACCCTGACTAGCCATTCACATTTTTGTTTTTTAACAGAACTATTCAACTAGAATTTTTTTTTTCTTTTTTTGAGACAGGGTCTTGCTTTGTAGTTCAGGCTGGCCCTGAGCTCAGCCTCAAACTCACATCAGAGCAATCCTGCCTCTGCCTCCCGAGTGCTGGGATTACAGGCGTGAGCCAACATGCCCGGCACTGTGGTGTGTGGTACTGATTGCTGCTGGGGTGAGTCTCCAGGGGTCTGTGGTTCCCAGTCTGGGGTTAGTCTGCTGGGGTATGTGGTTACTGGGATCAAACCCGCGCCCTTGCGCTTGCAAGACAGGCGCCGGAACCACTGAGCTATATCTCCAGCCCTCAGCTAGAATTTTTAAAAACAAAAGTGTCAATAACCAGGCCTGTTTCCCCATCATTGAAGTGAAAGTTTTAGACATGGTTCCCCTGTTTCTAGTGGTTCACCCCAAAAAAACCCATTTGGGTGATCCCAATCTACCGCTAGCATTTAGAATCCATTCATATCTCCTTCTACAACTAGGTCTCTAACCACGTCTCCTCCCTCTGCTGGAAAGAGAAAGCTGTGTTTTCTGAATTGAATGTAAATCCCACTGTGTTGTGTTGATGTCAATATTTTCTAATTATCCTAATAGTGCTATATTCCAAAAATTATATATATATATATATTACTTATAGTGACTATTTGTTTTTAGACTCTGCATACCAAAATACTTCCTTCTACACGTGTAAACATGAAAGGAGAAATTCACAATAATTGAGTCTCATTGTTCACCTTAGAGGGCTGGAGGGGCGCATGTAACCTTGCTATTATTGTTTTCTCTGTATTAAACATGACTCACAAAAACAGGGAGTTCTAAACTTTTTGTTTTTGATTTTACCAAATAGTCTGCTCACGTCATTGAATCAACCTCCAGTGGGGTATCAAGAGCACGGAGCTCATCCTGAAGGGTGAGATGCTGTACAGGTAGCACATATCTCATCTCACATAATTTTGTTGGGCTTGCCTATCTGGAAGATCATAATCTATTTCATATCTCAGCTTTGTGATCTAGTGAGGGAGGTAGACTTGCTTGTGACCAGTAGGCATATTTTTCTTGTCCAGTAATTTTTATTCATAGCTTACTGTATAGAATACCATACACACTTCTAGTGGAAAATTCTAGAATGAGATAAGTCATAAACAGGCACACAAGCAAATGAAGCATGGATACTTCTACTATGACCTACTGCATCTTTTTTAAAAAGAGGTTCCACTGTAATATATTCCAAAATACTTCAGTTAGACCTATGTTCCTTTTGCTAACATTGCTTACACAAAAGAGTTTAACTGGAAAATGAGACAAGGGCCCTGGACTTGTTCTTCATGTGAGTAGTCCATCATCAAGCTCTGAGTCTGGAAAATTCAAATCTAAGTTCATTTCTGCAATTTGGAGACCTTGTCAATGTCCATTTGTGACATTTTAGTTCAGTCAACATCTAATATCATTCTAGCTTCCACTTCACTTCTGTTCTGAGCTCAGGTGAAATGGAAATAACAGAGAATACAGAAAGCACATTCTTTAATAATGAACTAGAAAAATAAATTCACCTTTCTCAGCTTGGAAAACAGGGATAAAAAAATCTATCTGTCCCTTATAGACATTTTAGTGGAGACTTTACAAGAAAAGAATGTGAAGTTATTTAATAAAAAAGTAGGCATCAATATTCTTTTGGCTATATACATTCATATAAGACAGTATTCTTTTCTCTCCATCCAAGAAAAAGGACAGGAACTGATTTTACAAAATTCTAAATCAACCATAGCTTAGGGGCTCGGTTTATACTGGAAAGCTGAGCACTTCTGCTATGAAGCCAGCATATTCCTGGCTGCTGGAGTTGTTCTATGGACATGAAAAGAGAATACATCCATCTACAGGGAGTGCAGATGAGAAGGAGGGATGACTTGATCTCACAGTTCCCACTTTCCTTTGTCCAATTCATCTGTACATTTGTAGACAGAAAGTCAAGATTTAAAAGCAATAATAATAAAAGACATTGAGTTAGAATTTAACTCATTCAACTGGCCTCCGTAAGAAACTCTTGTTTGACTTACAAACAAAGCAAGATGCTACAATAATTAAGGGATGCAAGACATGATCACAATAATGATATTCTAAGTGCTGAGGGCCAGGCTTTTTCTAAGGGCCTTCTGTCAATGAGTGTGGTGAATTCGGACAACACCCTCATCAGTGAGGTAATAGTCACCCATCACAGTGGGAACATAATTGAGGACCAAATACTCTCAATATCTTCTCTTAGTTATCTCATAGAATACATAACTACTGTGCATCAACCCTTGCTTTAATTCTAAATCTGCACTCATATCCCATAAATCAACAACAAAGAATTGCTAGTGGCATATAAATCAAATAGTAGATACAGTGAGTATAAAAAAGGTCTGGTTTCGATTCCTGGCATAGCTACTCACTGTCCTGGACCCAGGAAGGCTAACATTGCCAGGATATTATCTTTATGATGTTTCTTAGAGATTGCTGGTCTAAAACTGATTGACACTTTTAAATGAATTTGATTGGGTTGCTCTAGGCTCTGTGTGACCCACAGTCTAAATGATCCATCAGTCAGAATTAGTGATTGATAACACTGGGAACAACTCTATGTTTAGGAAATTTACCTTCCTCTCTTTGGATTCTAACTGGTGTAATGTTCTCTACTTAACAGATGAGAAAACTGAGGCTCAATGATGTTAAATCAGATTGGACTTTTGCATCTGATTTTTACATTAATATAAACAAGATCCCCACAGGAATCACTTTCCCTACCCATTGATCTTTGGGATAATGGAAGTGATTAACTGTAGCCATAAGCTAGTTAAATGAGCTTCTTTTTAAACAGGATTGATTTTGAGGGATCCCAGAGCACTGGCTGCTCAGAGAAAAGGGAGAGTAGAGAAAAGATGGTAACAGATCAGTGTGAACCACTGACTAAGGTTATCAGAAGTGTGGTCTATTTCTATAGTCTCGGGCAAAGCATATCAATTTAAATCATTAAGATAATTAAGGGAATAGGATGTTTGGCTTTGATTATGTTCAAGTCTTTGAAATCTATTAATCTGTCCAAACACTCACACATTATGATGCACCAAAATGAGCCTGGACACAATGACAAAATTGACTAGCTATTCTTGATAGAAATTCTACCGCTCACCCAATCACACTAACCACCCCCTCTGAGAGCATCCCTTATTCTAAATGCTTGGTATGTTAATTAAATATGAAATGCACTACGGTTTTTGAGGAGAGTCTAATTCCAGAGGAATCAATCATTATGATCCACACCAGGTAGAAAATCATAAGCCATTTGTTTCTGTCAAATGCCTGTTCACGTGCATTGTACCACCCACAAATACGAAAATAACTCCGAGGCCTCATGTAAATAGAAATCAACTTTTCTTGGGAAGAATTTAACTTATGATCATAGGTAGACTCAGAAGAGCTGTGGCAATTTTCATGGCACAGTAGGGAATTTCAGTGAAAATCCCATATTCTATCAAAAGATAGTATCAATAGCAGGTCACTTTGTGACCTCCAGAATCAAAACAACTGCCCACACATTAATGACAAAGAAGAAAACAAGGCAAAGAAACAAAGGAGTTTAATTTGTATTAGCTAAGAGGCTATCTTATGCATTTTTCCTACTTTACTGATTATTATTACTCTCAAGTAAAGTCTTTCATTTGCAGTGGAAATGCACTTAGGAGCATATTCACATCATATGTCTCTGACCTACCTCCAGGAAGCATCATGCTCTCTCCACCTGCCTCTAAGCCCTTCACAGCTGAAGGACCTTGATGGTACCACTTAAAAGCTAGACTTTATTTGCTTTTTTGTGGGCTATCAAGTCAATGATCTGCAACACGAAAGTGTGTAATTAGGCCATGACATGACCAAAGGAGTTGTTACACCTTGTCTTGTCACTGGTAAAAGTATCTACCCGCATGGCTGTGACAGCTATGGTCTACTGGGTTTGAAATTTCTCTTAATATCTCCCCAGCTCTTTGTCTGTCCAGTCTGTGGATGATTACAGGATAGGCACTTTTTGTGTTAAACTGCCTCAATTACATCTTCATCCAATCGTGCCTAACAGTTGTTAGGAAGCCATTATAGATTATGGACCAAAAGCAATTCTTTTTTAAAACAAAAACTTGAGCACTTATTTTTTTTCCCTTAAATACCTGCGTGTGGGTGTGATGTCTGCAAAGTAAAAGTAAGAAACTAAGGCAACAGATCTTTTAGTAATGATCATATCATTTCTCATCACGTCCAGTTTAGCATCCAAAATCCTGAGTTTCAAAAATCACTGAGTTGCTAGTATCTAGGGCTATCTGTCGCCTTCTTCTCATCTCTTTTTCTGCGTCATCTCAATTATGATAAAATAGGATCAGCGACAGGCTGCAGGGCAGGTCTGGAGAATGTTATTACCTTAGTTCTTATAATTTTTTGGAGAATGCCCAATTGGAGTCATTTTAAAAGGATCACTGTCACATATCATATTTATTTTCATTTAAGAAATTCATTTTTGCCTGATCTATGTGCCTTGTAATAAGGATTTCATAGCAATGCCTCACTTTCTAGTTACTCTAAAGCTGTCTAGAACAATTAGACTCACATTTTCTTCTCGAGGGGGCTTTGAGTTACTGAAAAAGCAGCTAAATCTGGTAAGAGAGGGAGCTTTAAATGAAAAAGCAAAATCAGGGAACACAAAATAATATTTCATATACATGTATATATACATTTTCAACATAGAGTTGGACCTACTTTTAGAGACACTGAGGGAACACGAGGATATAAATAAAGGTATTCGTGACTCATGTATGCTGTGTTCCAATTGCACGATAGCGGAACATCTTGGTTTTTTTTTAATTGCAAAACCAGGAGAGCTAATCAGGATGGGTGAGAAAAACAGGGAAGATAAACTAAAAATAAGAACAACTTCAACCAAATACTGTCAACAGGGACCGAGGAGTGACTGCTGCCTTTGGCCACATTTTGACTCAGTAGCCTAGAATCTAAATTCAAAACAATTTCTTCTTTCCCTGGACCCTTATCTCAGTTGTCGGATGCTATGATCCTCTTCTATATGCCCTACATCTCCAGGAATGATACTCTCAGCTCCTCATCATCTGGGGATACCATAGTCAGCATCACCCAGTGTTACCCATCACCCACTGTTATTTTTCCAATACTAGACATTACAAACACTAATGAAACCATAGGCAAAATAAAGAGCATAGTATAGAGTTGCCAGTGTTTATTTTTCCAAATAAGAACATGAAAAGCAAAAGCGATTATAAAAATAAAACAAACTACCCTATTGACTTCCTATTGATCTTATTTTATAAATGAAAGGCTATTTTTAGCAGTGTGGGTGGGGGGAGGGATGGAAACAAGCTGTCTGTTCTGCAGAAAAGGAAACTGACAAACCACAGCTCATTGTCCCTGCTCTCTTCTCCTGTCTTGACAAACCACTCATTATACCACCAAAGGCAGTCGCCAGGCCTCAAACTGGCCTCGGTAGATGCTGCCTAACCTAAGAAACTGGCACAAGATCTTGAGATCTCTCCTTGCACACATCACCAAGACAAGGCACAAGGCTTTGCTATTGTTTTGGACCCGAAATAGGTTCCATGGTTCAGATAAAAGGAAAGGTGGAAACGGTGAAAACTTCCACTTTTGTCCGATTGGCGCTGTCCAGCCTTATGAACGGTTCTGAATTATCCACACATTAAACTTTTTGTTTAATGCACATGACAAAAAAAAAAAAAAAAAAAAAAAAAAAAAAAAAAAAGGAAAGCCATCAAAAAGCCCATAAAATACAACAGTTTTCTTTAAAGGTAAACTTTCTGTAAAATAATCTCTGGACACTAAATTTAATCTTAGATTTAGTATGCCCATATAATTATGTCAATATTCCTGAATTTTTATTACATATTATTTGATAAGAACTCCAAATAAAATAGTATATCCATTTAAGTCTAATTATTTGCCTATATATTTTACTTTTTGTAAGTAGTAAGGATTGAATCTAGGGTCTCATACATGCTAGGCAAGCACTGAGCTACATCCCCAGATTGATGATATATTTTAACAACAGAATTCTCTAGTACTTCATATAGGCCCAGAAAATAAAATCTCCTAAAATAGACAGGGTGTAATTTGCAGTAATGAAAATGAACTTAAATTCTTTTGTTTTTGTATGACAGCAAAACACAAGATGGCAGAAAGATGGTCCTTTTCTTTCTTTACTCTTACTCTACCTCCTTCTTTCTTCCCTCTTACCACTCACCCTCCCATCCATTCACCTGTGTATCTATTTCATCAGTCTCTCTAGCCATCTATCTACCCATCTATGCAGGTATATTTGCATCCATCTCCATATAATTTAAAATAATAACCCAACATAGTCCAAGACCTCAAAGACATGCCTATTTATCTCTATCACATTTTATGAAAAATACTAATTTATTGCTATCTGAAATGGAACCTTTTATTCATAGGTTGTGAATATCACATTTAAACGATGCTGTTGCATGTATGTTGTGATGCCTGAACTTGAGAAGTCCTAGCTTTCTTGTACTAATATTTACCTAGATACTCTTATAAGTCCCTGCCCAGTTCCAAAAGCATAGCTGTGGGTGTGTATGGGGAGGTGCATGCACCTACCAAAGTAATTGATATCATGGTGTTTTACTTAGGTTTCTGTTGAGGTAAGAGGATTAGCAATATTTTCTCACTTTTGTCACACTAAAAGCCATTTTACATGGTACTTTCTAATACTGTGTTGACAATTAACTTTGAGGTTTTAAAATAACCAACAAAGATTAAATTTTTTAAAAAATTAATTGTGCTTAGAATATCTTTCACCTGCTCTCATGGATAGCTGTGTAACCTGGTGCTATCATTGTATGGCAAAGCTTCCTGGCAGTAGGAGATCTTTAAAGGGAATGCATATTTAAAATGAAAGAAGACAGGGCCCCAGATAACCAGGAACACAATTACATTGTCATCAAATTGCAGAGCAAAACACATTGCATTGCTTTCTTTTCTAGTTGGTCCATTTCTAGGTTCTTTCTGCCCTACCATGGAGGAATAGTTTCATGCACTGACCATTAGGGCATTTTAGAGTGTCAGCAAGCAGGACCAGCATGGCTGATGTCTGTCTTTTGAGTGAGATATTTCCATCAGAGCTATGTACATGTCATACACATTTCCCTCAATGTATGTGGCATAATTCACAGAACAGGTACTTTCCCCTCCCCATCACCCAGTTTGGCTGCTGAAAGATGCAACAATGACCAAGTCATAAGGAACAAAGAATCAAGAGCCAATCCATAAAGAGAAGACTGCCCCTCCCCCAGGCTTAATTCAAGCAAGCCATTCACAGAGCCAATGGGATGGACCTGTCGAATCCAGAACGAGGGACAGACACATCAGCAACACCGAGTGGCATGCAATGACCAGATGACCAGAGGAGCCACTGCCATGCTTTGATTGGCTCAAGCTCAGAAAACAACTTCATTGAGAGTGTGGGCAATTAGCTTTCCAGAAATCGAAGTGAGATTACAACTAAGGATTGGGTGAGAGCGAAGGTTTATCAAATGTTTCCTAAGTGCCAATTAAAAAATGTTCACCTATCCCCGCTTATTGCTCAGTAAGACTATAAAGTTACCTAGTTCAGCTCCATTTTTTTTTGTTTGGGAAAATCTCTGTTCGCACCAGATGGTCTTCATCGTGGAGGTCAACATTCAAGGGCTCTCAAGGTGCTCCAAGATATTCAGCATGTGTTCGTTTAACCAGAAAGATGATGGGCAGGAAGTTGCAAGGTGCCCATTAAAGACCTTCTGGGCTGTCCCGAGGTTACTACAGTTCAATATTTTCCAGAGTTCCCTGAATCTTTAATGTGATGAGGGCTTAATTTGTGCTGATAAAAAGTAAGAGTCTACCAACTAGGGACCTCAAACTTTTTTCACTTTCAAGATGTTGGAAGAGTGAATCTCATGATTACAGGGAATGTTTGTTGCAGTTTTTCTTTTGATCAACTTGACAACCTGTGAGCATTTCCCAAACAGTCTCAATTCCTGCTGACTCCCCTTCTTATTTTGAAGGCATTTCTTTCCCTTAAAAAGTTTATCTCTTTGTCTTTCTGTTTTCTGGGGGAGAGGAACTGAGAGTCTATTATTGGTGATGCTTTGCTATAATAGTGTAAAAATAATTTATCATACTGTGCTCCTAGATGAATTCTAGATAGTAGGCATCTTTAATATGGATTTGAAAGTCGTTGTGATAACTTTCATTTCACAGAGTGTATGTACTGCTAAGAGGCCCTTCCTCATCTGAGCCTGCTTAGTAAGAATAAAAGGATAGCCATAGAGAGCTTTGATAAATCAAACTGGAAATGCCATTGTAGAGATGGTTTTTCTTGTAATTCCCCTATTACTGGAGTTTTCTCAGTGAATAATTCCATTTGTGACAAGTATTCTGCTTACAATAAAGTTAAATAGGGGTAGTGATCAGTTTCCACAGCAAGCAAGAGAACTTAATGTGCAAACATCTCTAATGAATAACAAGAGGCCAATTACATGGATAAGAATATAGTTAGTTGGTTTCTTTACCTGAAACTCTTACATTAAACTGGGAATAGCGGAGTTATGAAAGATTAAACAGTCCAAGGATGAGGTTTTTTTTTCAGTCAGATATGTTCCCAGTGAGAATTCTTACTAATAGGAAAACTATAGATAGATTTTACACACACACACACACACACACACACACACACACTATATATATATATATATATATATATATATATATATATATATATGCCTCAGTGATACAGCAAAATGGAGAAAATTTTAACTGAATTTTTGAAGAATCCATGCAGTGACTGCTAGCTTCTCAAGTCAATTTGAGAATAGTATTAAACATTGTTTATCCTAGAAAATGTGTAGATTGATCTTATCGAAGAAAACGATTTTGTAATTAACCTTTTTTCAACGTGGAGATAGATGCACTTATACCAAGGAGCAAGATAAACATTCAAAGAAATAAATCCATTTAAGATTCTTATAATTATGCAGCAGGCTAAAGTTGCTATAATTATAATTATATAGAAAGTGGGTATTTGAGAATTTAGCATCTAGAGATATTTTCATAAAAATAATTAAGGGTTGTAGCTGAACAACATTACAATTGGTAATGTGTGACTCTTCAGTGTGGGACTGAATAGCAGTAAGCCTTTTCATCTGTAGAGGGATCTTGAGTGTTTCAAGACTGCTACCATTTGTATGTGCTTTGTAGCCTTTATTTTCCTAATCCAGAGTCAGAGTATACAGGAGATGATTTATGGGACCTTGTTTTGCACCTGTGGAACTGATCATTGGATAAGTTGGTAAGTTTGATGTCCACAAATACATGTTAGTCATGCTTTGGATTTCTTGGGAAACTCCCTACAATTCTGGGAACTTGGTATGGCCATTGATGAGAAAGTAATACCTGCATACAACCAGACAGCAGATCTCAATTCTACTTTGTCTGTCATGTGTTCTAAGTGTATGCGTGCAGTTTTCCTAGTAAAAGTATTAAAGGGCAGGGATTTATTGGGCTTTGTTGGATGGTAGAAGAATTCTTTAGCTACAAGGGGCAAAACCCATTGGGCGAGAAATGGAATGGAACTGCTGGAAAAGCACACCACAGCACAGAGAGAGAGAGAGAGAAAGAGAGAGAGAGAGAGAGAGAGAGAGAGAAAGAAATCAACTGCCACAGGCCAGGTGGGAGAAGAGTGGCTGCTGACATTTCCCACCCAAGAATCAAGTCCATTGCCTGCTTACCTGTCTGACCCAGCATGCCTCAGCCACACATGCAAATTGTTATCGTTATTTTATTCATGAGACATATTTTTAAATTAAAGGAGTCATTACCAAAATAAGCACCCTCTGTGACATTTGTGCATGCAGAGCATCTGAACATTCACATTTACATCCTCAGAAGACAGAGCCAAGGAGTTGCATTCAATATGCAAACACACACTTCAGTTTTTTCAAGGCACCTACACGAAAATAGCTATGGCTTGCTGTTTCGGGAACTAAGTCATCTGTAGAGCCTGGGGAATTAAGCCACTCCCACACAACCATTCTGACTTTTGCATTTCTCCAACATACTTCTGCTCCTTCCACTGCTAGTTTTGATGTGTGGTATGCATTGCAAACAAAGGGCAATTGATGTTTGTAGGACCAGACACTGGGCATCGCCAAAAAAAAAAAAAAAAAGCAGTAATTTTTCTTAGGGAACTCAGATAACATTTTTCATTCTTTTATTTTGAATTTTAAAATGCTTTCCTGGGGTGTAAAGAGCTGTAAAAAGGGAAAGGAGGTGCTTGAAATGGAAGTAAACCTGCAGGAGCATTCTATTTTTCCTTCTAGTAATCAGATGAAACCACAGCCTTACACAGAGGACCCTAAGAAAGTTGCACAGGAGTATATGTGTGCGTGTATGTGTGTATGTGTGTGTGTGTGTGTGTGTGTGTGTGCACGTGTGCATGCACGCCCAGTGTAAGCAATGTATGTGGTCACAGGAATAGAGATCTAAAAAGCAACTATTGAAGGATAAAACACAGCCCTTTCTTTGTGTGTTAGGAGAGAGGGTAAGGAGTTTGGAATGAACTAGGTTTCATCATCACTACCATCCCTGTGGCCTTCTTTATCCTTTCACCATGGGACCTAATGTTTGGGTGCTTCCTCCCCACTCGCCATGCATATTCAGCAAGACCAGACTAGAATCTCCTGTCCCACCAACTAAGTTAATTTTCAGGTAGTCATCAAGCATGAGTAGGAGAACCCTTACCTGTCACTGTAGGCAGCGGCAGTGGCAGGGGTAGGCTGGGCGTAGCGGTATGCAGCATAACCACCCTAAAACACAAGGAGAAATCAGACTTAGAGATGCAGAGAAGCCCAAGGTAGGGACGCCAAGCAGTGAGACAACAGCGTAATAGCAGTGACCCGTATCTACCAAGCTGAAGTTGAGGTTAATAAGAGCTTAGTACCAAAAGGAGAAGTACATAACCAACTGCAGAGAGAAAGGGTGGGATTCCAACCCCGCTGCATGTTAAAGGTTAGCCATCCTAAGCACATCCCAGAGGAAGAACCCAGGTGCCCTTAGAAGAAAACACATCTAAGTGTTAATGGTAGCTTTCCTGAAGTGAGGAGGATTATAGGGAATCATTGAAATACTCTTTATACTTTGCTGAACTTTCCAGATTTTCAAAATTGATTATGCTTTGTTTTTATTCCCAAGGTAGTAATTTAAAGTGTATACAAATGGTCCTTAATTGTGTCCTTACAAAAATAATGTGTTCTTTTGTCTTTTGTATTTATTAGAAATAGAAAGCCCTTTGAAAGTTTAGTAATCACGCATATTGGCATTCATTTGATGACTAATGCTATTGAAACAGACTGTATTAGCTGTCTAAATGTTATATAATTATTATAAACATGCTGGGCATGTTTTAAGCATTTCATTTTTTCAGCTGAAAATGCCACACTGCTTTGTGACACACTGGTTCAGATGGCTCTGTATTGGGTACAGAAACTAAGATAAAGCCTTCTAATTTGTAAATAAAATCATTAATAGAGGAGGAAAAAAATCTGAAAGAGAAAAATAATTAACATTTAGTTGTATGTACCAGTAATTGCCATTGTTCAATTAAGCAAGAAGGACCAGCAAATGTGCATATGCAAAAGGAACTGTGTTCAGTGGAGCATTGATTATCAAACTGTGAAAATAACAGAGCTTCTTGCTCAACAAACCACAGCGATATGTCAACCACCGTGGAATGATCTCAGCACAATTAACAAACGCGATCCAGTTTCCACTGATAACACAGGGACTATTCAGGTTCTAATTAGAATAGACATTCCCAGACCCCTCTGCGGGAGGGATTCTTACCCTCAGCATAAAAGGGCAGTTCAGGACAGAAGACTGTCGGAGGGCATCTCAAAGCAAAACCATCTGTACAGAAGGACTGTGTCACTACATTTGGCTTTACTCAGAGCCAGACACTAAGTAGAAGAGGAAATACATGAAGCGGGAATATTGTAAAAAGCATCTTTCAAAGGTAGATAAAATGAATTTAGAAAGTTCTTCCTGTCCACTTCTTGTTACAGCTAACTTTCAGAGTGTGTGTGTGTGCAGAGCAGTTCAAAATAACTGGTTTAACCTTACAATCATTCCTGATAAGGACCCATCCAAAATATCCTGACAGATAATCAACAGTAATTTGGAGCTGGTCTATACAATCTCAGGTTCCCTTAAAAGACAATGTGAATGTTTAAAAATAAAAGGTCTTAACTAGACACCATTTGGTGTTCCAAACACCATGTTCTCTAATTAGGAAGAAAAAAACTCATTAAATGTTCTGGGGAGTCGTCAAGCTAAAGGAGTTGCTGTACCCGCGCTGAGATCAAGCCACAGGATGCTGGGCTGAGCAGAAACGAGGTCATCACGTTTCTGGATCTGTACCTTTAATCTGTCTGCCATCTTCCTGGCTTTCAATATGCCTGCAGAACGATACAGTGTTGCCCAGATGGATCTTAAACTTCATGACCCAGGGTGGGGCTGGAATGGACTCCCTGATCCTTAAGAGTCCTTAGTTGCAACTGGCTGAAAACTAAGAGTGGAAAGAAAGTATGGGTATATTTTTCCTCTCTCTCCCACAACAACTGATAGATATTTGCCTGGGGAGTAGCACCAGGCAAGGTGCTGTGTCAGTTGTGATTGGGTGACCATGAATTTGATCCTAGTGAAGCTTTCTGGCAGTGTCCCAGTGGCACTCTCTGGAGGTCTGAACTTTGCCCATCTCCAATTTCAGCAGTAGTTTCAGTCAATGACAATGTATGGCAGGCTGATGAATAAGAAAAAAGGGGATGCTATAGGGCAAATGCTGTAGGACAAACAAAAACGAACCCCCAAAGAATAGGAGCTTGTCATTTATAGGAGGAATACCAAATGCAGGTATGCACACCTGGTCTCCTTCAGGACAACTGATGTGGTCTTGAATGAAGGTTTAGGAATAACCTCTGTTGGGTAGATTTACATGTCTCTTGTCCACTAGAGAAAATAAATATGTATTTCTACCTAAGATTGGCATGAGTGGCTGATAACCTGATATTTATCTTTACTTGCTCACAAGTATTCTAGACTTAAGATTCCATAAAATAGGTTGCTAAAGTCTTCAGTGAAAGTGAGATGTTTGGCCTTGTCCAGAGCCCTCTGTCTCCATCCAACACCTCATCCAACAGTCACAAGTGTGTACTATTGACTGGAAATATGGGTAGCAGAACAAACTGAAATATTTACTTACTATTTTTCAGTTCATTTGAATGTAAGCACAAATAGCCCCATGGTGCTAGAGGCTACAGTATTGGACAGTGCATATCTAAGTCATTGTGAAATGTCACAGGGCCGAAAAGGATTAGGTGGCCTCACAACTCCATCTTTTTGTATTATCCTGTCTGTCTTCCTTGCTATTTTTCTTTTACATGAAATCCATATAGTGGGACAAAAGAGTTGTGTATTAACTCAGCCTATGTGTGCATGCATTGTAAAATGATCAAAAATACAAACTGCCTTAATTTGCCTTGTGAGTAGTGACTCCAGTCAATTTTATCACTCTCTATTTTTCAGTGTGCTGAGCATGGCCAGAGCTTCTGCTCAGTTCAGTGGTGAGGCCTAACAAAGGAACTTTCTTCTATCTGAGGTCAACAGATCCTGTGAATCTGACCTGCCCAGACTTTATGACAAAAACGTCATGGACAAGTGGAGCTGGGCATGGTGGCTCACATCTGTAATCCCATCCTTCAGGAGGTAGAGGCATGAGGATTGCTGTCAGTTCCAGGCTCACCTGGGCTACCTAGGGAGCTCAGGGCCAGCCTGAACTACAAAGTGAGACCTTGTCTCAAAAAACCAAATCAAAAAAAAACAAACCTCAAACAAAAACAAAACAAGCAGATTTTTCACTTTTTTATCACCAACCCAAAGGGACAAAACAAGTAAAATATTTCTATACTCATTTATAAAACAAGCTCATGTTTCTTCCTCATGTTGGGCAGAAAAGTATGACTTTCTTGAAAAATTTTATGTGGTGACTATGGATCCTGCTGCAGCCACCACCAGATAATGAGCATCAAAGAAACGTACTTACACAGACTGAAACATCTCTTTCATTAGCGAAACCTCTAGAGATCCACTAGCAGAGTTACCCACTGAGGACTGCAAATGGTGCTCTGATAGAGCCCCTTCCACACTGCATTTGTGAAATATTAATGGTGGCAGGAAAAGTTGTGTGACCAAATGGGTTTGGGAAATGCTGGGTTAAACCAAATGAAACCTATTTGTGGAACTTCTTAAAATAACATTGATTAAGGCTATGCATCTCTAAGGTACTCAAAGTGCTTTCATGATAAACATCTAAGGTTCCAATTAGAACAGACTTTTAGATTAAAAAAACAAAGAGGTTCTAAAAGCCAAATAATAAATTGGGAAGAGAGGAAAAGCCTCTGGTGCTGTTGGGAACATGCTCCGGGCTAGGACTGTGATGTGACCGGGGTTGTGTGGGCTCCTCTTTGGCCTCGATGAAGAGGAGAGAGGCGGGGCTTTTCCACAGAGGAGGGAGGCTTTCTCCACTCAGAGAACAGCCGGAAGTCTGGTCTCACTTTGTTCAAGGCAGGTGTATCACTATAAAGATAATTCAAACTCTCTACCATGGTAACAGTTACAGGAACATTTGCAGAATAAAAGAAAAAAAAAAAACCCTCAAATGTAAATCATGACTTCCTAGTTTATCAGCATTACCCATTTGGCTACTTTTGAAATGTGACAATGGAAATGCAATTTTCTTGAAATATAACTTTAAAAGTTGAGCTCAGGGATTTTACATATGTTGTCTTCTCTTAGTCCAATTGCCCTTTTTCTATATTCATGGATTTTTAAAAAATTAGAATTAGATCAGTCCTCATGGTTTTAAAAAATATGCCATGTTAATTGAACTAATATTGTAGAAAAATAGGAATTGCAGATGACTGGGAAATTCAACCCACAAAATTCTCCCTAATCACCTTTGGTTTGATATTTATCTTTCATTTCAAACAGTTTCCATGTTAGCAATAGATAAAATCTGGGTACTCTCCTTGAGCAATCGATGTGTGTATGTTTCTTCTTCCTACAAATTCATGAACTAGGGATTGGTTCAGCCATGAGAAACAGGTGTGAAATAAATTCCTGACCAACTGCAATGAAACCAGGGGGGATCATGTTATATATTAGTGATGTGGGCCCTTAACTCTCATAATAGAAGAACAGGTGTTTTATCTTCCCATTCCAGGAGACTCAGAGAACTTATTAAAATATTGCCCAGAAAATTGGTTCAATAAAACCCTTTAATTCTTTATGCTGAATTTATATTTCTTGAATCTATTTATCTATCTATCTATCTATCTATCTATCTATCATCTATCTATCTATCTATCTATCATCTATCTACCATCTATGTATAGACAATAAATTAACAGCCAAGTTAGACCTCCAATTTGATATGTCCATGATCTAGTGAAGCTCATGGCTGTCAAGACCTGTCATGGATACAGCCCTGGTACATGAAAGCAACTGTTCCTACTCCACTTGTGGACATACTGAGGTAAGGAGATGAAGATTTTAACCGAGAAGAATTCACATTAAAACTGGAAAATTCAGTTAAGTCTTTCCTCTGTTTATGTTAGCAGTCCCCTTCCCAGAATCATCTTGTTAGTAAGAATTTCACAACAAACCCACAATCATAGTGATGAGTTTTTCTACCAGTCAAGGTTTCATACCTGCAGCAATTTATTGCCATACACAGGCTCTTGATACACTACTCTATAAGGAAACAGAAATGTAATGTTTTCAATGCAAAAATGAAATAAATAAAAGAGAATGCTTGAGTCAGACAGAAATTCCAGAGCAATTCATTTACAAGTTTGCTTTTCATTGTTTACTAAGATTTGAGAGTGACCCACCAAACCCAAAGGAAAACAGTCCTTCCCCAAAAAATGTGCAATTGCAAATTTGTGAATAAGATTATCAAAGAAAATGGAGATGGAATCCAGGTTGTACTGTTTGTATTTGGGATATAACCAATGATTATTATAAAGAAGAAAAAAAATAATTTCATGGCTTCTCACATTTCAAAGTACACCTCAACAGTTCAAGTTAACTAACTACTGAGAATTTACCTCTTCACCGCCTGACTGGTTTCCTGGCATACCTGAGCATTCAGTTTGGATGAATAATTATTTAGATAGCAGATCCAATTGGATAGCAACAAAAAGAATTTTCCAACACCTTTACCTGTTCATTGCTTATAACAATACTGTACGATCGCATTTCACAAATTCTTGAATCTCAGTGAAGTTACTAAAGCTATTTTAAAATGTATTAGGAGACCTACCAATAAGTATGTTTATATGAAAGCTGCTGTTACTACACATGCTCTTAACATGTCATTATGTTATGTAAATCTGATGCTGAGAAAGCTCAGTGGAACTTTGACATAGACTGGGAAACAATTTGAAAGTTATTCTTGGGTGATTTTTTCATATAAATGGTTTGGATTTGAAGAGAATTTTCTAGTCTGGGAACAAACATCAAGGCCATTGCACATTTTAAGGAATTTAAGGAACTGCCCTACAGATGTGTGTGTGTGTGTGTGTGTGTGTGTGTGTGTGCGCGCGCGCGTGCGCGCGTGTGTATGTGTGTTATTTTTTTTTTCTTAAATAATCTACTCTTACTTTCCAGCTAATTTTACTTTCTGGCTAATTTTCCTCCTTAACTTAAAATACTAGCTCATGGAGCTGTGCCTAAATTCTTATGTGTCCTTATCCTCTTCTTAGTGCATATTGCATGATTCAAGTGTAGACAGTATTATTCCCCAATACTGCCAACCAACCCCCTGTAGTTTTCAGTCTCTTCTCATTCTCCTTCTTTCCCTCTTTTTCATTGCATTTCTCCTTTAATCTGTTGCTCAGTGCCTAAGTATTGAAGTCCACGGCCAGATCATGTAGGCAGCAAGCCTCGGGGTCAGGGACGATTTCTGAACAAAGAAATTTACCTCTTTTGGGGAAAAATAATGTTGCTTCTTTTGAGAAAATGGAGAGAAAATGTAGGATCCGCTTCTCTTGGTGTTACGGAGAGAAGAAGATAAAACACTCAGACTAGAATCTGTGCATCTGGTCTCTCATTTAACAAATGCTTCATGGAGAGCAGGTCTTGGAAATAAAGACTTAGGGTTTGTACGTGGAAAATTCCTACTTTCTAGTTTCACCCATCCTCCAAGCAACTATACTATTCATTCTTGAGCTCAAATACCAGTGAAATGAGGACTCTTAGTTGTTTTAAGATGTATGCATGGCAGAGTGACAAGGACAGAAATAATTGTGTCTGGCTCTGGAGTCAGCTCTTATAATAGAATTCAGGAATGGTGCAAAAATGCACCGAGACCTCATTGCTCCCTATTTGTTCAGGACCCCTAATATCACCTCTACTCTTAGTTCTTTGACCCTAGTTTTAACTTAAAATACTTCTTAATTGAAATGAGTTTCTTTAAATATACACCAACAAGAAATAATCATTTTCTTGATGGTTTAATGAGTTCATTTTAGTAATTAAATATCTATCTTTAAAACTACAATGTGATATGTGTGTTGTGTCCTCAGGGAGAAGGGACTCAGTAAGGGACCTTGCCTCCCCCTCTTGGTGCATTCCCTCTGATGAGCAGCCATCTGCACACTGTGCCTCTCTACAGTGACCGTCAGAGCTGGTTTTTCAGCAGGGCTCAGCTTTCCAATGGGGTGGATTTTTTTTTTTTTTGTCCTGGTTTTTACTTTAGCTTCCAGCTCACAGCATCTCTTAAGACTAGCCCTTCTGGCAATTTCAGGGCATCTATGATCATCTCTCCCTTTCCCCTCGATCCTCTCTTCTCCGCAAAGTTTCAAGAAAGAGATCAGTCTCCATAGGAGGTTGCAGCTTGCCCTTTGCAGGGACCACACAGAACTTTCAATCCTACATGCTCCTCAGGACTGAGAGATGCCCAGGAGGGCCAATAGGAGGTGGAGGATGGACAGACCTTGGAGAACAAAGGCGAAGGCAGAGAGGGAGGAGGGGATGCGAATAGGAGCAAGACTTTCACAGTCCTGCTGCTGTGCTGTTGTTGTTTAGCTCTGATAGATCACCAGGGTGGAAGAGGATTTGAGCAGCAGGAACCTGACAGTAATTTCTCTTGCCTTGCTCAGAAGGAGACAAAGCCAGAATCTTACCACCCTTTTCACCACCATTAAAAACAAGAGGCTTAACTCTCTGAGAGGTGCATGATTCCATACCACGGGACCTCTCATAATTGCTTTAGATCTATTTATTGTACACTGTTGTTAATGAGACTGAAGGAGTAAGTCATGAACTTTCTTTAAGCAAAATAGAACCTAACATGATACTTAAGGAATCCTTTTAACCAACATCTCTTCAAAAAAATTGGGCACTGGGGGCTGTAGAGAAAGCAGGGGAATGGGAAAAAAAAAGAGAATCGAGATGTGTCACGTAATGGTACAAATTCTCAATGTTGAATATGATCAGAATGTATGTATAAAAGATACCAATAAAATCAATTTTTAAAATGGGATGCTGGGAACATTCCTAGCCACAAAGCATTCTGTTATTTCAAAGGAAGCAATACAGAGAGTGGCTTAAAACTATACATTCAAGATTATAACACACTTCTCATTAGGATGCATCTTGCTCCACAAATTCTAAAGCAATACTCCTCTGCTTTCTTCCTTTTAAAGAAATATAAGGTTATTCCTGAGGTCTTGTTTGCTGCTGAGTGGGTGGCTTAGTGGTCCAGCTCATAACTGTCCTTCCCACATACATCCTGGCAATAAGAAGCCAAAGACATCAGCTCATCCAGAGCAAACGGCTGGGGAAGCTTCTGGAAGATTCCTGCGAGTTCCTAGGAAGCAGGACAGAATGTGCTGAGAAAGCAGAATCCTAATACCTGAATGATTTTTTCTGTCTCTTCTCTATATATTTAGACATGCCCTCTGAAAAAATCTTAATGCTTTTATAATATGAACAATGGAAAAGATGTTAAATTGTTTTGCCTGATACAATTGGCTTGAAGAGAGAGAGAGGAACAGTCTCCAAGCCCTGGGCACCAGGCCCATCTGGACTTGAAGAAATGTCCCTTTGGAAAGGCTTTCACCAGGAGCCTGGGGGCGTGCCACCCTTAGCTCTTGGACTTTGCTCAAATCTGATAAATTTGTGTGGCTCAAAGGCTCTTAAAAGTGCTCAAAAGGCAAAAGGACATTCTGATGGCTTCCTACTATGAGCAGAACTTCTCTATCTTCTTGTGAAGGCCAGGGCATCCCTCTCTTCCTGGTCCATCTTTGTCTTGTACCTGTCTTTCTCTATGTTTTTTTTTCAGATAAAGCCCCATGCCCTAGTCTGCACCCACACTCTGGGTCAAGCACTCTGACAGTGCCATTCTGTGTGTGTGTGTGTGTGTGTGTGTGTGTGTGTGTGTGTGTGTGGTGTGTGTGTGTGTGTGTGTGTGTGTGTGTGTTCTCCTCACAGCTCTTGCATCCAGTCACTTTCCATTTCCTCTTATATCAGAATCTATGAGGCAAGGAAAAGATACCAATTTGAAATCTTAATAAGAAAGCACAAATCAATCATTATTTTACTATATAAAGGAGTGAAGGCACAGTGAGGTGGCTACTCAATAACTAAGGCCTTTTCTACTTTTATCAGTGTTCAGGGAACATCCATTTCCTACCCCTTTTCTCTTTGGCTGGTGTTGAGGGCAATTTTCTTCTTAGAAGACCCTTTGCTCTCTCATTTCTTGTCTACATGCTTCTATTTCTCAAGTTAAAAATATAATAATAAACTCTTATTATTATAATTTATTATAATTATTTATATTTACTTATATGGTAAACTAGCTTGCATATTTGCCCAATATACTCCAAGTCATGTGGAGGCTGTGGACATGGGCTAAAGCTTGGAGATTAAGACAGGCACTCAGCTGCCTCTCAATGTAGAATGGAGTGAATCAAAGACCAGAGAAAGGAGACTTGAGAGTGAGCAGTGTATGTTGGAGAAAAAGAGGAACTGGTTGCTCCTTGGGTAAAGAATATGAAATTCACCTGTTTTCTTATTAAAAATAAACACTTCACAGATGATAGTCAATGTACTGCATACAATAATAATAGGACTCTACTAAGTCCATCATTGATGGAGATTAATGCTATCCCTCGAAACTGTGGTGCTTTAAATTCAAAAGGAATAAATTAAATAACTGGTGTCACTCTCATTTTCTAGTAAGTGGCATCAATTTGATCAGAAATATGGTTTTATTTTTCTTTGTTATCTGTTGTGTAGTACAACAATTATGATTTTACTGACTTCCTTGAGGTCATTGGTAATAAAAAATTATGTGATGGAGAAAATGTCCTCCAATGCTGGCCACAGATTGTAAATTGTGTTTGTCTCAAATTTTCATAGCATTAATACCTGTATGATAATGTGGCATCTGGAACAATGTAGGTGAGTTTGACGATGTGGGCAAGTCCTAATGATGAGGACTATCCTGCCTTTCTCTAAAGAGAAAATGTTTCATAAAGTGAAACCCAGTTCATGAACAGTGCTAAGTCAAGTACCTCTTTTGGGGGATGTGAAAAAGACTAAAAGGTTAAACAATCGGAGCTGAGTGTTCCATCTTCATACATCTGACTGGGAGAACTAGAAAATGTTTCTTTCTAAAATTACCTGTAGTCAGAGAGAAAGAGACTCCTTCCGGAGCCCCTGTGATAAAGAAATAAGGAAAGCATCAAAATATCAGCCATGAAAATATCTTTTAACCTTTTGAAGCTGGTAACCACAGCTGTTCTAGGTACTGTCTTGCAAACATAACTGAAAAGCTTAGAAGCAATTGCTTTGGGAGAGAAGTCTTTATTGCTACCTTCCTTTGGAAGGAGGCTGGTTATATTTATCCCTGATGTGGTTACATTTATTTCTCCGTTGATCTCAAGAAACTGACTTCATTTGAACAGCAAAAGTGAGCCTCCTATGATCTTGGGAGAAGAAGTCCTTCTACGTCCACGGGGTTATTTCTTACATATCCAGAAGAGGACATGGGACCACAATGAGTGGAGGAATTCACAGCAAACTTGTAAAATGAATGACTCTGGGAGTCACAAGACAGCATGCACGTTCATGAATACTTACATAAATGTCTGCACCATAAAATCCATCCTGGTAAACAACACTGCAGGGTGCACACACAAAGAGAAACATCCATATTAGTGCGTTTCCCCATGCAGACACGCCAACCCTGCCGGGCCAGGTTAGTCTGGGCACAAGGTCCGAGACACAGGGACCCAGGAGAGTTCTCACACCCATTAAGGAGGTTGGAGACAACGGCAGTTCATCAGACCAGGAAAATGAGGCTGGAGTTCAGGGTTGCCCCAGCAGCAGGATGTTCTGCTGGGTGCCAAGCTTCTCCTGCTCTCAGGAGGGCCTGAAGAAATGCACAACTTGAAAATGCAAGAAGGTTGAGCTGTATTTTCCAGCAGCCTAGATGGACATGAGTGTCTTAAAAAGATCAGAGTTTTCAGGCAAACCACAGAGCTCCCCCGACAAAACACAAAGCATCTATTTCAAAATAGGCTTGGGGATAGGGACAGATAGAGCGCGGCGTTTTCAATACAGGCTGGAGATGAATGGCCTTAGGGTAGCTGAGCAACCCAACTAGTGTCAGAAATTTCTTTCCATATTATTTTGTGCTGTCATCTTATAATACTTGATAATTTGATAAGATAGTCTTTCATGGTACATACTAGAAAATATGTAGTTATATGTACACATAAGCATGTGCATGTGCAATAGTACATATAGGAGTATATTGTGTTTGCACACTAGTATGCACACAGGCACAGTAATGCATAAGTGTGTACCTGTCTGTATCATATGCTATGTATAAACATATTCTTATGTGTGTGCATGTGTGTTTACAAGTTCATGTATGTGACGAGGTGTGTGCAGGTACATACCTGTTCCCACAATTACACACACACACACACACACACACACACACACTAATCTAAACTCTACTAAATGATCAAACAGACCCAACTCCACAGCAGTCTCTACTCACTGCTCATATGGCAGATCACCCCAGAAAGACGTGATTTCCTTGAGGGCTGGGAGGGACTTTCCTAGACGTGTTTTGGAACCATTACCTCAAATGAAAGATCCAGGAAAAGCAGCTCACAGCAATGTGACCATAGGAGATAGATTAAAATTTCATAAGCATAAAGAGTACACTGCTAGACTTAGAGACTTTCAGGAGGATGACCAGCTAATTTTTAGGATAAAAATGTGTGTCTACATGTGTATTTTTCAGGGAATGGTAATTATTGTGAATGACCAACCTTCCTTAACACGTTGCTGTAAAGTTTCTAGATAATTCATGACTCTGGCAAAGGCCCCATGAGCCTATGGTTTAGCGAAGCTGGGCTTTGATACCAAATGATCCAGCAGCAAAGGAACCCACAGCAAGCCAAGCAGTGAGCATAGGGAAAGCACTTCACAACACACGCAAGCGCACACACAGCAGTGACACTGGCTTGCTGGAGAACACTGTAGTATATGCTTCTCAGAGCTATTTGGACTTGATCAACTCAACTCCAAGTACCATTATCCTTAAGGTGTGGCAAGGATTTCCTACGCTCAGGAGGCTGGTGGGAAAAGTGTTCAGCTGTTGTTCGTTTTTGATCCAGGCAGGCAAGAGTTCACAGGGCACTTGTCAACCGTAATCCAAGATGCTTACGTGTGCAGTATCCTGGGCTAGGCTTTGAATTCCCTTTCAGCATTTCCAACAGAAAAGGGTAGAGTCTGTTGGGGGTCAGAAGGCAAGGTCAGGCTCTGCCAAGAGGGTTTGGGACAGATCTGACACGACAGGCAAGCAGAAAATATTTAGTTTGAGCACTGCTCACAGATCTGATGGTTGGGCCCCCCTGAGATGGCTTCTGTCCCATTCTTTCATGCTGCCATACCTCTGGGCGCTCGATCCCCACTGCTGCCAGTTACTTTTCTCCTAGGAACCTTGTTTTAAGCAGGGGGACCCTCATTCAGGGGTCAAAGAAAACCTATGGGCAGATGGATCAAATTTCAGCTTTCCCAATTATATTTCTGGGCTTGGGACAAATTCTTGAGTTTTATTTACTCCTTTACTGTGAAACAGGAAGAGAGGTAAAGACCTTAAATCAAGGTGTACATGTGCTCAGGTACCTAGGGTCTAATGAGATAACACCTGCAATGTGTGAAACTACATGCTTAGCTCGGTAACTCTAAATGTCACCATCTGTATGACCCATTGACCTGTGAAGCTATTATTTCTCCCACCTGTGGACACCAATGCCAGTTTTTCAGAATCATCCATTTTCACCTTCAAAGTTTTTGTGCATAATACTCATTTTCCCATAAAAGTAGTACCCAATGCCTTACTCAACCTTTTACCTCACTTGATGCCTGACACGTTGTACCAAGAGGAGATACAATAACTATTTGTAACTGAATAGGTCTCATATTTTGTGGAAGGAGTTGAGCATCTGGAGATGGTAGAGGGTGACACAGAGTCATTTCTTGAAGACAGGTGAGGTGGTGCTCACCTCTAAGCCCAGCCACGGGGGAAACAGGACAGTCATGAATTGGAGCCCAGCTTAAACAACTTAGGGAGACCCTTTCTCAAAATTCAAAGGATTAGGTGTGTATCTGAGGGCTAGAACATTTCACCTAACACGTATGAAAACCTTGGTTCATTCCCTAGTACTACCACCAAAAAAAAAAAAAAAGTGATAATCAATTTCTCCATGATGGATGAAAAGACACTTGTTTCTGGTTGGGTTTTCAGCACCAGAGACCGCTGTCCCTGGAGGAGGGGAAAGGAGTGAGAGTGAAACACGGAGCCCCAAAGTAGGAGATGCACACCAAAGACCGGAAGGAAGAAATGCCCGTGTGAACAAACATGATCTTAGACTCATGTTAATATATATTTAAACATGAGCAGCAGTGCTTTTCTCTAAATTTTTGTGGGGTTGGACTCAGTCTTTCTCTGCTCTTTTGTGGCCCTGGAGAGGAAAGTCAAACCTGGGCCCTGGACGCTTTTCTCCTGGACCCTCTTCTCCAGTGGGACCAGGTATGGAGCTACCGGATATGGCTAATGCTCAGCCCTCCCTGGGAAAGTGGTACTTCTTTTCCTTAGGATAGGTTATCCTACACTCTGGACAGTCATGGTTGGCTGTAACAATTTGCAGAAGGAGGAAAAGATGACACCCTGATGTTTACCTCTGAGAAGCCTGTTTTCAGTTGGATGATCTGGTTTTCCACGCTTAGTTCTTCATGCTGGGACATAAAAATTGCTGTAGGGATTCTGACATTCCAAATTTATGAGACCATGAGACAAAGAGAAACTGTGATTTAGCTTCTCTGTTTTGATAAGATCGTACAAACCAAATGAGTTCCATCTCTCTGTAACTGAAAGCTTAGCTCTATACCACACACTGTGCCAAGCTCAGAGAGTGGGCCTTCTCTCTCCTCACTGAACATGCCGGAGGTCACAGAGTAGGGCGCACTGTCTCACAAGCACGTGTAGAAATGAGAAGGTGCAGCCGTCACATCTGCTGCATTGGAACAGAGGCACCTTGGATGAGGAATAGAGGTGAGTGGGACCAGCAACGAGATGAGGAGGGGTGAGGAAGTAACAGAAATCTGACAGCCTTAGCAGCGAAGAGAGAGTAGAGGAGCAGGTTGGGCCAAAGAACAGTTGGTATGAGGAGGCTCCCTAGCTGGTAGTTGTCCAGCTCATTGAAGGGCTTGGAGGAAGGGCATCATTTCTAGTTTTAAGTTCTTCAGAAATGCACCAGGATGTGCTGGCTTTGCAGGGAAAATAAGAATTCTAACTGCTGTTATAAACTGCAACAGGGAAAGAAGGCTCATTTTCAACAAGCACATGGATGTTTTTGAGAGAAATGACAGGGTAAGTGATCTGTCTTCATGATGGCTGTGGAAAATGAGGAGCCAAATGGTTATCAGCAGAGTAAAAGGGGGCCACTGAGTGGGGTTGAACTGTTGTGTGTTCTTCCCAGCCACAACACAAGCTCCAGGGCTATGACAGAGGAACTGTCACGGGTCAGTTCCTGGTGTACGCATGCTGCAGGCACATCCCACATGACCTGCATGTCATGGATAGCACCATCATCACCTCTTTAGCCAGAGAGAAGTGGAAACAGAAGAGAGTCAGGGTTGGCTTGGCTGGGATCCTGGCCCAGGTCCTTGGGCCTCACAGCCCACAGCCACATGGCAGGTCATGTTGGTCAGACTGGAACATATATCCCATTTGTCTGGAGGACGTACCGAAGCATAGAACGATGGACACCTGGCCCAGCCCAGAGGTTCTGATTCAATGGATCTGGATGAGGGGGAGGATCTAAGAATTCGCATCTCTAGCAAGTCACAGGTGATACTGATGTTGCTGTTGGGTCAAGGACTGAAAGAACACCACTGTATGGGACATGCTACATAAAATATTCTTTTCCAGTTGGGACAAAAGGAAAAATCCATCTTCTAGGTGTCATTCTGAAGGTGTTGCCAGCCAAGAGAAAGCTCTGTGCAAACTGTCATGCTCATTTCTGAGAATGCATTCAAATACTTTTTTTAAAAAGTTTCACCAAACAGTTGTACTGAAAACAGTAGAGCTATAGAGAAAGAAGGATAAGAGCTCTTGTCGAAGATGCAGCTACAGATAGATTATAGCTAAGTCACAAGAGAAAGGAGTTGCTGCCATGCGTTGAACAAGTGAGGTCCTATTTTAATGCAGACATGGTGTGTGTAGCCATGCAAAGGTAATTGTATTGCGTGTCAATCACTTTGGGATTGCAGTATGCTTTTGCAAGAACATAATGCAAATGCACATCTCATTTTCTCAGCAAAGTAATAGCAGTAGTTAAACATTTGGATGAAGGCAACAGGGAATGATTGTACCATAGCAAATGAGTTCACTTTTAAAAAAGAAAAAAAGGAAAGAATAAAGACACTGTGCCCCAAACCATACAGTCTGTTTTGTAATAGAATACATATCAACTGCAAATATATTTTTTTGTAGAAAAGGCTATTTTAGACTTTTCTACCCTCCTGCCCTTTCCAACTAGAAAATAAATTAAGTTTTTGAGTGTGTTCAAATATAGTTATGTTTGAATGCATATCAGGTGGATCCATAAACTCGGTGGTATTCGTATATTCATACAGGATTGTCTATGTCTATACACAAATCTTTTCCTTTAGGAAAATACACAGTGTTAATAAAATTATTAAAAGGATCTGTGAAGTCCACTCTTTCCCCAAAAAAGAGCTTTAAAACTTGGTGGGTTTTTGTATTTTCTATGAATTTATTCATGGGAATTTTCAGTGACACATTAAGGATCGCCAGGTGGGCATGGTGGAACATGCCTGGAATCCAAGCATTTTGGGAGGCTGAGGCAGGAGATTTTCATGCGCAAGTCATCCTGGGAAACTAGTGGAGACTTTGCTCCCAAAGATAAAAATCTTTAAAGAGGCGTTGGGAATGTGGCTCAATGAGAAGGCCCTGGATTCCACCCCTAGTTAAAAACAAAAATAAGCAAAAAAAAAAAAAAAAAAAAAAAAAAAAAAAAAAAAAAAAAAAAAAAAAAAAAAAAAAAAAAAAAAAAAAAAAAAAAAAAAAAAAAAAAAAAAAAAAAAAAAAAAAAAAAAAAAAAAAAAAAAAAAAAAGAGGTAAGAATTTGAGTGAGCAATTACACTTCCCCATAAGAACATTATATGGAATTTTGGAAAGTAATTGTGAGGATGAGAAGAGATGACTTCGGTTTTTGGATTTACATTAAATGACAAAATTTCCTCAGTATTAGATAATATAGGTTGATAATTAGACATTTAGGAAACATGATGAGAAGAAAATATGGCTGCCATATACACAGAATAATACACCCAAATTATCCTACAGATTGGTGTCAGAGGCTTTTTAGAATTTGAGAACTAGTCTGAAAACTTTTCCTAAGAATTTATTTGTGGATTGCTTCTTGCATTGGGCAATTGTAAGTAGTTTTCTCTTGGGATTTTACCAGAACTTTCTTAGACTCAAAGTGACATAGAATATCCTCAAAAATCCTCAAAGACCTCTGCAAGGATGTATGTAGAGCTGCCACAGTTAATTACCTGAGAAAGTGCAGGATGTATTACTGAAGGACATGTGGAGAATGCAAACTGAAACCCTATAGCTGTGAAGCTAATGTGGGTATTTGGAGCTTAAAAAAAGCATCTTTCAGAATGTTGTATCAAAGTATATTCCCATGCGACATGCATGGTAAAGATTAGGCACTTGATACAAAGCCATGTGATAATTAAGAACAGAAACTTGCTGGGTCTGAATCCCTGGAGTTGCTCTGAGAGGTCAGCTTCCTTCTGACATGAGATATCAGTCATATGTCTCTAATACATCTACCTACCACCTAGACCTGCAGGTGACCAGCCGCCACACAACCTCTTTTTAAGGGCAGTTACTGAAAGACTAATTTCTCCTCAGGAGGAATCCCAGGAAGACAGAACACCATTAAGTGTTCCCCACAAAATTGGGTCCAGGATCAAATACAAAGAGAAACATGGGAAATCTGGTCCATTCAGTTCTTTCAGAGAGTTTCCTAGTTAAAACCTTATTTATAATTTATATAGAACCTAAACAATTAAAAATTATCTGCTTAAAACCATCTTTGTGGCTTTGGAGTCACTGAGGTTGGTAAGTCACAGGTGCCCCAGAAAAGAGGTAAATAATCAATAAAGGGACAGATAGGCTCTGGGAGTTCAACACAAGCAAAATGAAGTGCTGAAAAAGAATAGGGGCTGGTAATAAGAATGTCAATAATTATCTCCGCTTCAATAAGATAGCTACAGTTCATGGCAAACACTTCAGGTCGTGGACTTTACTAAGTTTTAATCCCACGTAGACTAAGTTTTAATCTCATGTAGATTTTCTTATTTCATCCATTATCAGCCCTACATGGGTAGATGTCTATAGAGGTTAAGGAAATGGTGTTCATAGAGGTTAAACTACCTAGGCTCTCTGCTAATATCTTTCAAAGAGTGCTAAAAATCCTGGAGACACTGCTTCCTGCTTCATCATGAATTCCATTTAGCTGATGTTGGCTGGCTAGGTCTAGGAATTTCCACTTGTTCCTACAATTCTCCCATATCCCTAGCAAAGTCTCTGCTCTAAGAACAATAATCATAGAGTGACCTCCCAAGAGGCTTCTGTTTGGGGATGGGACACAAGACAGAAAAGGGACTCTTTGCCACCCATGTTCTTTAACTTGTTGCAAAGGGAGAGGATGGGTGAAGGTAAGACCTTCCCACGTGAATTTTGTGTGTGACTACTGAAATGATGTATATGTCTATGGCTCATTCAAAGCTCCAAGAAGATAGTCCTGGAGTTCTATAGAATATCACTTAAAAAAATCTCAAGGTAGAAAAATATTGAAGGCACACTTGGATCTAGCATACACGACATAGTTTAGGCTGGAGCTTTAGTAACAACTTAGATTCCTTCGGATATTTCATGAACAGGTTGGCAGATACATCTTTAGATGGTTACAGAAGAAACATCAATTTCTCTTTAATAAATGGAGTTCGCTAGGTGATGTTTTACTAAAAGATGGAGATTGTAGGATGTAGGAAAGAACTGTTGGCAAGGCCTTTTCATGGGAATTTGGGATTCAGTTAGCTTTGAGCATATCCTTCTTCCTTTACTTCTGGGATATCCAGTCTAAAAACTCACACTGGGATAAGAATATCTAACATCATCACCTGTCATATTTTCTTTGGAAATTTTTACCTTATATGTTCTTGTTCCCATACCAAAACAATCCACTGGTCTCTTTATCTTCAGTGCACAGCAGAGCTCAAAGTATGATAAATGTTGAGTATGGGATATTGAGCTGAACTGGACTGGAGAAAAGATGTCAGTGAAAGGGCATGGAGACAATGGCTACAGGAAATCCACACCATCTCTGGACTTCTGTATTGTGATGACAACCCTTCTTGGAGACAGGTTTCCAACTTCCTTGCTAACTACTTCCCCAAACAAAGATGAGGGCTCTGTCTCTTCCAGAAAATCCTGCTTTATTCTCTCCCTTTTCAAGGTGAACCACCTTTCTGAAGCTTAAACCAAGTGATCCAGGGGGGAAGTAAATCTTCCCTATAGATCCAGAAGCTACTTTCACTGTTCCCAGCTAGCACAATCCAGGCAGTATGCAGCCCATGAACTGCCTGTGCTACCAGCTGAATTTTCTTCTTTCTTCTTGCACATTTTTTTTCAGTTTTTCAAGACGGGGTCTTGCTTTGTAGTTCAGGCTGGCCCTGAGCTCACTATATAGACCAGGCTACCTTGGAACTCATGGCAATCCTCTTGCCTCTGCCTTCCAAGTGCTGGGATGACAGGAGTAAGCCACCATGCCCAACTGTTCTTATACATCTTTTGCAGACAAGGGTCCTCCCCCCCCCCACACACACCGGTTCTTCTGCCCCTCCTCTAGCAGTCTGTTGAGAATTCTATCTTCCATGTGTGGTGTGAGAATCCATCCCTAATACTATGAGCCAAGACACACGATTCATCATTTTAACCAAACTGATGGGGAATCATACTGGAATATTAAAATTGCATCCTATCCCAAGTAGTCTCAAACACACTTCACACCAATTGGAAATGGTTGTGTATCTACCTGATGGATGCGGCCTTAATTAATTATGCGTGGTTATTCTCAGAGAACAGCACATTCACTATAAATTAGTAAATTTCAATTTTATGGCAGGTGTGTTATATTGAGATTTTTATAAATTGTTCATGTGAGGATAAGCTATATAATTCTACTTTATTATTTTTTCTGTTCAATACATTACTTGGGTACTGAGTGTGTGTATATATGTATATATATTATATATAGTGTATATGTGTATTGATATATATACACATATATACATACAAATATATATACATATATATTATATATATCATAAAAACTACAATTACTGTGCACCTAGATAAGACATTGATTTTCAGACAAAATAATATAGCATAAATATGCAATTCTGCATTTATGGCTTATGGTAATTTACAAGAGCCAAGAAAGTAACTTAGAATTTTCCTTTCATAATGCCTTGTGTGACTTTGGGAATCACAGATCTTTATTTCTGCATCTGTGGATCTATACAATGGGCTCAGTGTTGCAGAGCTCGAGGTAAAGATGATATAATCAATGATTTCTTACATCCCATGGCCAGATACAAGAGGCTCACAGCATACACACTTGGAGGGCACAGAGAATTCAGGGCCACAGCACTCTTTGTTTCCTGTTATCCACAATGTTTGTGCTGCTTTTATCTCCAAGAGGCTCAGCGTCATCCCCACTCTACTCAAGAAAGCTCATGGGCATTGTCTTACTCCTTTGCTTTTATCAAGCTTGCATCAAGATTGCATCTAGTTTGATTTTCCTAGACCCTGGGTGTTGTTTTGCTGTCATTATTTCTGAAACAATTCCAATGCTCTCCTTTGTAATGGGTGCTATATGAATCAATAATGAAAACAAGCTTGTGTTTTCTCTTTGTCCTCTGTATAATAGAGAGATGATCTAGGCTCATTTGGATTGCCTAAAAGATTTATAAGCAACAAAGCTTTTAAGGAAATGCATTTAACCCTCTTCATAGCCGTACACTTTCCACAGATTGGGAAGTAAGTCACCAGCCAGGGACTCCCGAGGCCTCCCTGGGGAGAACTGGGTTTTCCAGGCAGCAAGTTTGCTCACCAGCAGTCCGACAACTCATGGAGGGACTGTCCTGGGAACTTTAGGGTGCTCAGCATCATCCCTGGATTGTACCCACTATTTGTTATTGCTGCTTCTCATTTCCTACTATGTGTACCAAAAATATCTTTAGACTTGACACAATCCCCTAGTCTGGGGCTACTATCTTAGAGGTATCTCTCCCTCCCTGACGCCAGGGGTGCTGAAACTTTCTAGAAAGATCCCTAACAGAGGAGCAGTCAGACTAAGATACTGTGATTTTCTCCATTAAATCAGCATTTTTTTTCTCAGCATTAGATAGCCACTTAGCAATATCAAAGCCCATGCACAGAAGGACCCAGTGGGAATTAGGGGACAAATCAATCTGCGTTTTCCCAACAGAGAAGAAAGGAAGCTCATGCTACTTGGGAAAATGCAACTAAAAGGCAAAATAACTCCAATTTCATCCAACGCTCAAATGTTTGCATTTGACTCAGCCCCTAATGTTCTCAGGCAAAGGCTCATAAACCTGGGAGAACAAGATATGTTTGGGGAGGGGAGCAAGACCAGCCGAGTGATTTTTATGTATGAAAAACTTCAAGTCCCTTTGAATTCAAGGGGTAAATGTAGTCCAACCTCCTTAATAATCAGATGTTTGCAATCATCAGAAATACATCTTTGGCTATAACCATTTCTCTGTTCTCCAGCATTCAGTCTCAGAGAGAATTTACATAACACCATGTGACACGTGGAATGCTTCAAGGCACCGACCATGACAGGACAAATTGCACTCATTTTTCAATACTCTTTGCAAGGTGCTCCGCTGCAGGCGCGCGCCGGGCTGCATGCTGGGGTGCTTCTGGGGAGGAGGGGATCGGTCAAGATCATCATGCTCACAAACACTCCGTGCCTGGGTGAGATAGAGGTTGGTGCCAGGCAGTCCACTTACCCTCCATAGGCCGGGATCGGCGGCGGGGGTGCCGCGGCCCGGAAGGTGTTGTACACGGCGCGGCCGCGGCCTCTCAGGTGTGCCCCTCGGTAGGCGGCTGCTGCGGTGGCAGCTGGATACGGGAAGCCGGGCACTGCGGAAGACAGCAGAGAGCTGAGCAACTGTGTGAGGTGTGCCTGTGCGCCCTGCCATGCAAGGAACCACTTTCTGTACCCTCATCCCTGCAGAGCCAAAGCAAGAAGACCCTCTCAGCCCCCACCCCAAGGACCAGGAGGCAAAAAGCAGAACACAGCCGAGCTGAGGCCCAGGAGAAATTCCGGGGAGGAGGAGGAGGACAGTGGTCCCTCTGCCCATGAGAATATGACCAATGACAAATCATGTAGAAAGATCCTTCCTACCAGGAGACAAACTCACCACATAAACCTGCATTCTACAACAGGTAGATTGCAAAGTGTATGTGTAATATACTTTAATTGCTATATATGTTATGTGTGTATCCATATACTTGTGCATAAACACGCTTGGGAATGTGCAGTATGCATTAGTGCATAATTGTACAGATATTCACAAACATACTTCCACATGCTAGTAATTATCTTGGAAGCCTTAGTGCATAAGAATTCACTTTTTATTTCTAGCCTTCCCTTGACTCCAATTTTTGAATTTTCCCACATTTCCATTTATGCCACATGCCTCTTCAGAAAGTTTTAATTGAAGGATTCCTACAGGTGTGTGTGTGCAGGAGGGTGTCATGTGTCCACACCATTTGTGTCCTCCAAGAACAGATGAGTAACAGCATATCACCATCTCCCCAGCATCTTGTGCAGCTTTTGAAAGCACACACAGGCAGGCAGAGTGGGACACATCCACAACCCAGCACTCATGGAGGCTGAGGCAGGAAAGTCACAAGTTTGAGCCCAACTCGAGCAACTTAGCAACTTAATGAGACCCTGTCCCAGAGTTATAAATAAACAAATAAACAAACACAAGCACCCTAAACATAGAGAACCATGAGGACAATTTCTTGGGAGGATTCTTGTTCTCTAAGAAGTCTACAAAAGGAGTGAGGGACGATGATGTGAGTTGGGCACAAATAGTCCTTGAAACCCCTGAAACCTCATTTACGGGCCTCTATTTGGATGGCCCTTGCTCCAAGGCACTAGGGTGGAGCCCCACAGATGCAACCGGAGCCAGTTTTGGGGTGCTCCGGGGCTTGTTGAGCACAGTCCTTGCTAGGATCATCTTGCCTACCCCAGGCCGCGTAGCAGCATGAGTATTTCCCAAACCACCTCCCATACAAGGTGTGCTCTCTGGGGAAGAGCATTTGGATGGCCTCTGTCCTAGGAGAGGCACAGTCACAGCTTGGAAGCTTCAATGAAGGAAGCTCTCTGATTAGTTAACCCAATACGTCCACACTCTCTCAGAATTCTGCAGAACATCTAATCTCTCACAGAGGGTCACAGTTCACATTGTGCTCAAGTCCGTTCCACCCCATGTCCACACTATGAAGTGGGGCCACCCGGCCCTTCCCAGTGTCACCTTCAGGACTAGAAGCATCACACTCTAGGGCTTCTCATCTTTTTCAGAAACCTATCTGTGCAGGTCATACACAGGCCATAGTGTGGCGTAGGAAAGGATAATGGAAGGGAAAAAAGTGTGTGTAAGAAACCAGAGCTGCTAGCTGCTTTCTAGGTAGTGGACAGTGAATATGACGGTGCGAGAAAGGATGGAAGTCTATGCCTCCATGGGAGGGGAGAGACAGAGAGAGAGAGAGGTTTCTTGCAGAAGCTATTGTCAACAACATATCCTCTCTGGGCTGGAATAAAACCCTAAAACTTTGGGAAAGACCACCTGGTTGCAACAACCCGAAATATTCTGTGTGTTCGACAGCACTGAACAGATTCTACCGCATCCTTCCCCCTGCAATGTTGATAAAATGCTAGGATCACCCATCCAAGCCAGCATGATTTCATCCTTCTATTTGTATGTGGGAAGACCATAAAGGTTATTTTAAACTTTTTATTATTGTCGTTAAGGACAAATCGTGCACTTTTAGTTAACTCTCCTTGCCAGCCCCGAGCACCTGACTTTCTTGGATGGCATTCCCACGGCCATGTTGGGGTCTGTGGTGCGGTGGAGGCTGCATGGGGAAAGGAGTGGGTCTGAACATCATCAGACAGGCAGGGGTGAGATGTGAGAAACTCGCTGCAGCACAGGGGGAAAAATGAGTAGGAAGGGCTTTGACTTCACGTAGCTTGTGCCACAGTTCAAATATTAAGTTTTCACAGGGACACCCTGGATTTTGAAATTAAGAAAATGAAAAACGCACAATCTGGCAGAGCAGCTGGCTGCCTGTGTGGGGAAACACGGTAATTATGCTGACCTATTCATTATCGCTGGCTGCGGAGCCATGTGAGTGAGACAAGATTCCTCTCAGCGACAAGCAGGTTTTACAGTCATTTCGTAGAGGATTTAGATGTTGAGATAGAACATGAAACAGAAGCTGTGCGGCAGAGCAAGGGAAGCACGTGTGGCTCAGATTCCAGGAGACCAGGAATCTATTTGTGTGTGCCTTTGTTCCAGGGAGAAAATGGCTGTCGGTCGTGCCCCGCCCCCCACGAGGCGAGGGGTTTCCAAGACCCAATATCCAGCTCTCTGGACTTCTCCAAGCAGAGCGGTTCCAGGAATCCTTATTCTTTTAGAGGAGTGCAGTGAGGACCACAGAGCAGCCCCTGGCTTAGATGTCTTCACGTCCCCTGGGCAAATAGCTTACAGAGAGCCCCGTGGCCCAGGGGCCTCTCTGGGAGAGCGTGAAGCCTGTGGGTTTTCCTGGTGAGAGCTTGCACAGTTCACTTTTTTGACTGTATATACCGGTTTAGGGGCCCCTTGGCATCTCTGGTTAGGTATCCTGATCTATGTATGTTTCTTTCCTCATTCCTTCTTTCCTTCCTTCCTTCTCTTTCATCTTTCTCTCCATTCTCATTTTTTCATTTTTCCATTCCACTCTTCATTTAATTGGACATGACCTTTCCATTTTTTTTTGTTTCATCTTATTTTGTTTTGTTCCAAATTTTACCCCGAAGGAGACCTGCCCTAATTTTCCCCCAGTGCATCCAAAAATCAGTATCTTCTGATGAACATGGTATCTCATTCCTGCCATCCCTTCTGCCTAGGAGGCTGAGGCAAGAGAATCAAAAGTTCAAGTCTGGTCTGGACAATTTGGGAACACAGCAAGATCGTGTCTCACGTTCTATGTCTGTTCAGCTCTGAGACTCGGAAGAGCACCTGGCATCACACAGGTATGAGGTACCCAATCCCACCGGGCCACACTCTCCATAGTTATCCTCTTTTCTTGGAGGTGGGTGGCACCCTCTGCTTTGCTATCCACTTTTCCTCACATGGTCCACTGTAGAGTGGCTGCAGATAGAACTCTGTGCAAGCCGTACAGCTGGGTCTCAGTTAGGTTCTCTAAAAAAGCCAGTGCTACATTTGCCTGGGAAATACAACCAAACAGGATCCACATGACTCCAATGGAAGAAGACAGTGCATGGACAAATGTACTGTATTTGGAACTGTCAGACCCCTCAATTCGTTTGAATCCATTTTTACTGCAACATAGATGCCAGGGTTTGGAAATGCTTCTTGTTCCGGGAAAAATGCCTCAGACTTGTCATAACTACTGAAAGCCATTCAGTCACATTGTTCCTTCCAGAATGCCTAGATATTATCCTCCCACCGCCCAGTAATAACTATTCCCTGCACATTAAAACCTGTGCCCAACACAGAACACAGAAAATAACAACCAATCTAGTCACACACTACTCTGACTTGTGTCTGTGCCTTCTGAGTCCCTTGATTGTTATAATATGAGAGAACTGTTGTTCACATGGTTGCTGGTTTAGGACATCATAGCTGTCTTCTCCTCGACCTAGGACAGATGGTCAATTTTCAAGGCAAAACCCCAACTGTTTATCAGATTATTTTGGACTTCCCATGGGATGGAAGGAGTGAATATTCTTCTTACTTGACTACTGGCATGGTGTGGTGGCTTGTAGATCTGCAACATAGTTATGTGTCCACTTGAAGCAATCATGGGAATCAGATGCAGATTAAACATGACTAAACCTGCTTCATCTTCTAACTATCTAGAAAAGAATCTTAATGATATGCTTATTTTATAGCTTGACACGTTTGTTACCTTAAAAGAATATTGCCGTCTCTCTGCATCTCTGCTTGGGGGTTTGGATCTAATAAGTGGGCAATAAATGTTTAATAAATCTAATGAAAAATGCCAAATGGAAACTCACAGTATCCTCTCCCTTTCTGGGATGGAGTAAATCAATATTAAAATACATTCCATAAACCTGTCACCTTGTCCAATATTTATAAATGCCTCTTCGTTAAAGAGTAATGTTGGAATGAAAAAAGGTATCAGATGATAGGCATTTCTGAACCCAGGTTTGGAGCTAGATTTTTTTTTTCCAAGTTGAACTTCAGGTTAATAAACATGTAAATGGACGAGCAGTGAGGGGTGGTATAAAGCTTCAAGCTGATTTGTGGATACATTATAAATCCTTAGTTCCTGGCATGAGAGAAACAAGGGAAAGAAAACCCAAAGGTTCCCCTGTAAACCTTATCCAGCATGAATCAAAATGAAAAATCTGGTACCACTGCCATGAAAATTGGATTTAGCTCATCAGCTAAAAGTGAATTCCTCTGAAGGAAAACAGGGCAGGGGGTGTTGGAGGAAATGCCATTTGTGTATCTTGTTGATGCATCAATATTCCCAACCTGTCTATTCTCACCCTTCCACTAGATTTATGCTGGAGCATATTTAGGGGAGGTTATGGGAGTAACCCCATGTTTTAGCAAAGGAGTCCTATACAAAATGGAAGCTGAAGGTATATAAGAAACAGGCTGGGTGGGATGTGCTCAAGCAGTGAGACAGAGCAACACTGTAAGTGGAAGACACGTGGGTTGACCAACTAGGCAAATCGGCCATTTACTGAAGTGTCAACTGCTTCCTGGCTGTCTCCGCTAGAAGACAAAGCCCCCGCTACCCATGCGTTCAGCACTAGTGTATTTACAGTGATGCGTGAGGCAACTCCCCCTGCATCTCTTTTATGAACATGGTGCTTACCTTGGAAAATAAACACAAATGAGATCATTTCACCAGCCCAGAAATCCCAGGAGAAGAAACACAAAAAGCAGTGAAAATACTTGAGGGTTATAAACTGCATATTAAAGTTTTAGAGCTCTGGGAGAGATGGAAGAATAGCAGATGTAAAACCCCACAGGGGGGCAGATTCTGCATCAAAGCCATAAAAATATACAACCGCTTTAATGGGCAATTATTCTTTGCATTTGTGCGCTGGTGTGGATTTGCGTGCAACTGCCAGATGCCCTGGTGAGGGTGTGCCATCAGCGTGGGCAGGGCTGTCTTTGTGTCGTGTCTCCTCTCCCATGGCGCCCGACCGCTGCTGCCCCTTCCCGTTGAAGGTCTGGAGGTGAAAAGATGGATGTGACAATTTGGGCCTGAATTGTTCTGTGGGACATTTATGGGAGGAAACATTTACTTACACAATGCTGGGGATGAGGCTATGGTTTTAGCAGCAGGTTCTGGGCTTTGCCGCATTTCCCTTGGGGAAATCCCCATTCTGTGTGCTGGAGCATAAATTAAGAAATAGCCTAATAGGTTACATACCAAGGCATGATAAACAGCCAGCCAGAGGTCCTGGGGCAGTGATTTGGGAGGATGGCATTGTGTGATAAACATCATGATGAACAGTAAAAAAAAAAAAAAAAAAAAAAAAAATTTGGCCATTTTTTCAAATGGCAAAAATGTTTGTTTCTGCTTTTCAAGTGGATCTCAACAAAAGGACACTGAGTGGGCTTGGAATGCAGGGAGTGGATGTGACTTGGTCACTCTTTCAGTGGTATGAATTTGAACATTTAATATGAGAGGGCATATTACGTTCAGGTCAAAACAAAAATGAAAAAACCATTCATTCTTCTTCACCCAGTAGTTTTGTGGTTAATGAGAGAAAAACAAGAGAAGCATTTCATCCTTTCATTTACAAAAGGACCACCGTGGCCGCTTAATTTATGGAATCGCTGGTTCTCCTATTCACATATATTTATCCCCGGAACACACATTTGGGATCGACCCTTGTTTCAGCACAAAAATGCATGTTGATATTAAATACTACTGTTTAGAAGTGAATAAATCTACATTTTGGACAAATAGTTCCTTATAGGACATCCTCATTTGAAATGCATTGAACAGGAAAACAAAAATTTCTAATTAATGTACAAGTCTAATCACCATTCTCCACATGGAAGAGTAATTTTTCACTGTTCATTTGCTTGGTTTAATCTCAAAACTGACATAACAGAAATGCAATGTCCTATAAATCTCCGCTCATTTGTTTCTTTAATATTCATATTCCATTGAACTGCAGCTGCTTGTGGCTGCCGTCTATTACAACATGCAAAAGTGTCGATAAAAATATTGTGAAAGGCAAGATGTGTTTCTTCCTGGCTGCGTGTGCCATTTATTTGGGGGAGAGACAATAAATGGCTTGTGGATTGTCCCTCGGCCTGCTGCTTGGTGGGTGATTACTGATTAATTACCTTGCAGCAAATTGACATGGCACGAGGAAATTGACACAGCCCTGATTAATTAACTTTTTATGGGCGGTAGTTACTCACAAAACACTGCGCACCATAATTGAATCTCTTTACAAAGCGTCATGGTACAAAACTTTTAGTCAAATCCAAATTAGCCAGAAGTTTCGAGGCCGTTACAGGTCTGATTAGGATGTGTTGAAGGAGTTGGCGAGAACTGAAACTTGGGCAGAAATGTCCATCTTTGAAGGGAGGTGGAGGGGAAGATGGTGACGTTGTGCTGGGCTGGTGGCCAAACTGAATTTCTGGATCTAAAACTTTATGTCAGCTAGACTTTAAGGAGAACGTGTCGCGTATTTCTCCAGCCTGCTCCCTCTCAGTCAGGTGCTCTGGCAGGCTCTTTTCCCTTGAATTCATCTTGAAAAGGTTCCTGATACAAACTTTGGTCCCAACATCACCTCCCCCTGGGGCTTTTCTTCTCGGTCTTACCTCCTAGCTGCTGCCACTCACAACCACAGCCACCACATTGCCCTATTGTTGCTTTCCTTCCTTGCTTTTCCTCTTACTTGTTCACTTGACGGCCACTTCCTTATGGAGCTCCCTGTCACCATGCCTTGAGGGCTGTGTTGGGCACAGCTATGCCTCTAGCACCTACAAGACGACCTGGTGTTTGCTAATCACCGGAATGTGATGGATTTCAGTGTCAAGTAGACTCAAGTTTCCATAATGGAATCATTCTATGGGAAAGTGGATGGTGGTCCTGATACAACAGTTGCCAAAGTCCTTCCTGGGAGGGCTGTGTGTTCTAAGAGAACTAGATCACTGACGAGGTTAGGAACAGGGGATCCTGGACTTCAACTCCCCAAGTCCCAGGCAGTGAGAAGTGAAGTGATCCCAGCAACCGGCAAAATTCCAATCTCCAAGACTCCATTATCAGATGGAAGTGATTCAATGGCACCATGGGAACAGCTAGGCCTTATTTATTAACACTTGCTAACTGCCAGATGTACAGATCAAACCACTGTTCCTCACAAACCATACGAACCAGGAATATCACTATTTTTACCCTCTTAAGAGCAAATGGAAGCACAGAACAGGTCAGCTGTTCCTAAATTATAGGAACCCAGGAGCCTGAACTGGGGGTCTATGGTTTTATCTATTAGCAAACACAAAGGCCTCCCTGGTTAGCCCCGGGAAAAGCTTTTCACTTATTTCTCTCTATCTCCTTGGAGTCCCTCAATCCAGTGGCTCCTTAGTGCCTGTACAAGTTGCCACACTGTCTCCTATGCACATACTGCAGCCCAGAGAGCAGGCTCCAGTCCAGCATGGACGTGGCTCATTTGCAGGGGAACCTATTGACAAGCATCATGGATATCGCAATATGATCCTGGCTGGAGTTAGCGGGTAAATGCTACTGGCAGTTGGTGGTGGTGCAGAAGTGGAAATTGAACATTACATTGCTGTTCTGAAATTTTCAAGACACCTGGAAAAGCCCTTCTTCTCCTTTCTGATAATAGGATGCAGGCTGCAGAGCTCACCATTGGTTTATGTTACTGATAAGAGTCAAAGGCAAAGTGTTTACCTAACTGCAAGGGTTACTTCTAGATCTGGATATAGCCGGAGGTGTCGTATATAATTCAAAAAGATGGGAGACACTCACTCTGCTACCAATTGTGGTTGGGGTCACACTGGCATGGTGCTTATGAAGTCTTCATGCAAGTGGGGTGACCTCCTTGCCACTAACTTCCACTAGAGATTTTCAAGTGTGGAAGACTGGGATGAGAAACTTCTTTCAAAGTTTTAGAAAATACGGATAAGAAACGATCATAATATTTGGGGGCACTGTACTTTTCTCTATATAGAAGTAATCTCTTAATGCTATTTAGTGACATTTTATTCACAACTTGATTTGAAATAAACATCTTCACTGGACATAAAAGAAAAGAGTTAGTGAAAAAATATATGGAGAACCCAACAATGTATTAACACAATGGGATTTTCCCTGGGTATTCACAAAACAGAAAGATTTCCTAATGGAAAAAAATATATATTTAAGAGGGAACAACAAAACCTTACATGTCATTCCTGCTCAGGAATATTCTCAAGCACTCGGTGTCTGAGCGACATTGAGCAAGAATGGCAGCCTTGGTTTTCACTGACTGCCACACAGCTCCTTCTTCCCTCTGCAATGTCGCTATTGTCTCTTCTTGGGCACATTACAAATGGTTGGATTAATCCAGCAGACAGGTAGTGAATGACATGGCTGCTGACTGTGCAAGTCACACGCTTTGACTCTGCAGAAGAGGTATTTGTGATCTGTCTACTCACAGGTATTGACAATCACCCTCAGGCAAGATATTTATAACATTTCATTCAGCAAAATGAGAATGAATCTCAATCTTGGACTGTTTAACTTGGCAGGACTGCAGAAGGCATTTGAAAAGATACTTTCTGTTGTCTAAAGGTGCTCTGAGATAGATAAAGCCCTGTGATGCTGAAGTCTATTTTAATTTGGACAAACCAATTTGCCATCATCTATTAGTTTGACAAACTATGTACCAATGTCAACTTAGTTTCTTTTTCCCCCTAGGCAGTCATGGAAAAAGGAAACCAAATAATTTACATAAATAATTACTTTATCGAGTGCATATACACAGTAATGGTTCAATTGTTAAAGTCATTCTTGATCTATCTAACAGCTGGCTTCAACAGCAAGCTTGGTGAATTGCCTCTCCAGGTAGGAAGCAGGGCAAGTGAGATAAATTAGCTTCCTTATGCTGGGCTAGATTACCCATGGTTCTCTGGTGCTAGCTGCTGCAACTTCTGAATGTGATGCTCTCAGAGGGCTTGGCACTGACTTGGGGTGGGAGAATCAGGTTGGGGGGCTGGTTACACAGTATAAATACATTGTTCATTAAGTTTCAAGCCATCATCTAGAGGATAGGTAGTCTGTTGGAGTTGATGCCATCTGCCTTTGAACATCAGCAGTTAAGACTTTAAAAACACAGCCCTGATCCTTTGATCAGCACCCAAAGCCAACCTGTATAACTGGTGCCATCTGGACCTAGTGATCACCTGCTTGGTGTATGCACTGGAACTCTTGAAGTCCTAGTATAAAACAGACTGAAGGAAATGGTCCAGTTATGGGACTAATACAAACTTTCCAAACTAGGTTCTTTGGTAAACTTTCAAAAATGCTCTAGAAGATAGCTTCTAAGAGACAAAGCGAAAGAGTAGCTCTTTATTTGAGCTTAAGCAGCCTGAAAGCTTTTAACAGAATGATCCTATAGGCAAGTATGTACAGAGGTCAGCTGATGGTGTAGACACTTGGACAGGACCAAACCAACAGGCTGCATTACAATTCCCTCCCCACTGTGTTGGAATCCAGCTCTTTCTACTAAAATTGTACCTTAGTACCAGAAGAACTTTGTAAACCGAAAATGGGGACTGGGATTGGCTAGTGAAAAAAAGATCTTTTGGAAAATATTCCCTCGACATTCCTAGCAACTATTAAGAAGTGAGAATGTTCGGAACTCATGGCCTTTGTCCTGCAGAGGTGGTTCTCTATGTTTGCTTGTTTGTTTACACAGGAAAAGCAATTAAGTAGCAAGAGCCCACACTGCCAGTAAACAAAACGCAATGAGATGGCTCTAATATATACAGCGTGTTTGGTTCTGAAACTGCATTTTCTTAACCATGTCCCCAGCTCTTCCGTAGGAATAAATCGCTTGAGGTATGACAGTTCTTTTAGATAAATGAAAATGTGATGGAGGAAAATGGTGTTTCAGGCATTCATACACAGTGCAGCAAGTGTTTAAATTACCAGGTTTAAATGAACCAGTCCAGGCTCTTTTGTCTTTCTCTGGGCAGCAAGCTTAGATTTCTGCCATGCATCTCTGCACTGAGGGGGAGATTTGTTTTTGAAGAGAAATGAAGAGGAGGAAGGGGTCACCTTTAGAAGTGGACACATTTCTATGCAAGGAGGCCCCAGAATTCCTGCTCCAGGACAATCCTTGAATTATTTGAGTCCTACCAGTGCTCTTTTTCCTCTCCTCAGCTGCACATTCCCTGCTCTGCAGACATCTAAAGGTTTGGCTCAGTTTACAAAGTCAAGTCTGCTAGAAATCCACATGTGTTCTGTTACACGGGGGGGTTCCTTCCCCGATATTTCAGGAACTGACTGAGCAGAATCTTATATTTGACCTCTGTAACAAACAAAAATTCACAGCAGCTTGGGGAAGCAAATGAAGTGCAAATTAGCACTTACAAAATAAATTCTCAACATAAGCTTCTCAAACTATTGAAGGATTGCTCTCTCTCCCACTGTCAGAGTGGCAGAAGGTGGGCACTGTCAAGGAGTGAAATGCGGAAGCTGCAGTTGATCCTCCGAAGAGAATGTGAGCATTAAAAAACACTTCTGTCAGTGCTATCACAGGGCTTGGAGTTTCCAGGGAATTCCCCCAGAACAACTGCCTCGCTGCTTTTGAGAAACATCTCATCTCGGCCTTGTTCTCTGGCTCTACGTGCACTGGAATCCCAGGGCAGCATAGTTTATTGTTTTAATATCTGTCTGACACAAAGCAGACGCATCCTCCAGTGACTCCTTATCTGTCATATATATTTCTGTGAAAGAAATATCAAGACAAATAAGATGTTTGGGGGTATTCCACAGGATGGGAGTCTCTGTAACTGGCAGCCTTTTGCAGAAGCCAGACCTCCTGTGTGAAAAAAGACCCACGTCATTGTTCTGCATTGAGATGAATAACCAAAGTGCCCACAGAGTTACAGAGTAGTTGCATAAAAAGTGGCTTCTTTGTAGATCGCTTTCTTTAAAGAATTGAAGGTCTTTAACTAATATCTTCCCCCCTCAAACAACCCAACAAGACAAGTGACAATAACAACAAAGTGGTCTCTGTTTATGATTCTGCTACAATAACCAGATGTCGATGAAAGAGTTGGGGTGATGGGGGCAGGGACTGACATCACAAAAGAACTTGTTCCGAAACCTGGCATTGTACAGGTGGAATGACCAAGTCACCAGATGAGCTGGAAAATCTTCCAAACTATAGGCTGGTGATAAGTCAGAGATGTGCAGGACCATGGAGAAAACTGAGGAAATGGAGTGGAGCAACAAGATGGTGCTTCCTCAATGGAAAAAAAGAAGGGTTCCTCAGGGTCACCTTTGGTGGGTGATAACTGTCCAAATGCAACTGCCTGTGGGCATGAACTTGGGCATCTGCTATGACACTATCTCAGAATCTCTTGATCTGAAGGTTCAGTAAAATACATGGGACCTCTGGTCCATGCATCTGTCCAGAATGCTCACTGATGCTGAAAAGAGTTCTATTTAATTCACCTCTATAAGATGCATCTAAGTGGCAATGTGGATAGTGGCAGTCCCCTGTTAGGTGGACAGGGGACTGTCATACTTTTGCACTTCTGAGACCTTAGCGTGATGTGTCCCTGATCTGGTCCCACCCTCAGAACAGAGCTGGAGCAGAGGCCGGCTTGTGGATGTCTTCAGCATGGCTCATTGGTAGTGTATAGAAAGGCATGTGGCCTACAGGAAGAGTTTGATTAAGATGGATTGAATTCAGTGATACACATTAACTGCCTCTGCCTTCAAAGGACCGAATACATGAACAAAGAGTGGAAAGAATTATCTCAGAGAAAGTGACCAAGGGGACTTAAGGGATGCTGCTGAGCCACAGGCATGATAAGAGAGAGCAGGGACAGATTCTCTGACAGGAAAAGTCCAATCCTGAAGATCTTTTCAAGTCAGGATTATTACAAGTATGGGAAAGGAAAATGAGGCAGCCAAGGATGGGGAATTTTGGATAAAACAACAGCATTTTATCACTTTGCTCAGGGATACTAGGGGGAGGTCTTAGAGACAAGGTCAACGGCACTGGAATCTAGCCTCCAAAATCCAGATTTGTTTCTTTATTTGTTGTTAGAGAAAAATTATCATTTGACTCCTTGCATACAGATCCAATTTTTGTCTGTATTTTCCTTTGATAACAGCAGAAGCATAACATTCTCTGCATGCACCTACATTTCATGATTTGCTTTAAAATGTGATAAAACGGCACAAAATACACGTAGGACATAAGGATGTACTGATGTCCAGCTGCCGTGTTTTTCAAACCTTTTCAAACAAGAATGATGGGCTCTGGGCCCAATGTGGCCTGCAGATTGGAACGCACACCTAAAGAATGGAAGGTCTGAAACTAATATCTTATGTACAGATTAGTTGTCTTCAGCTATCTGCATAACATTCTATGCTACTCTCAGCTGCAAAAATAGCCATCACAGGGCTGAAAATACTATATGGCCTGCTAAAGGTTAGTTTTCATAGGCATGCCAGGTAGAGTACAGAGGGGAAAATTCCCCTTTCAAAAATCAAAATCTCTGTATGGAGAGAAGAAAGCACAGCTTTGGCCCAAATGGACCTGTGGGATTGCTTCCTGCGGGTTCTAGTGACCAGTCCCTGCTCTGCTGCCTCTAGGAGCTCAGCTTGGGGATGTTTGTGCACACGTAAGGTGGTAAGGCTGAGGACTCAGACAAGCTGGGAGACTTCAGACAAGTTCCTTAATCCCTTTAAGCCCAGGTTTCCTCATGAGAAAAGAGGGCATGATAATCAGATGAGTCCCATACTGTTTATCTGACTATAAGAGAAACTCGTGCGAAGGATTTAGAAAAAGACCTGAAAAAATAATAAGTGTCCACTCACTTTTCCTGCCCATTGACACTTTGTTACTTCAAATCTAGAACTAAGGTGAAGTCCAATTAGGGTTTTACTATGAGAGCAAATCATAAGATGAATTGACTCCTCAAAAGCTCAGTAATCAAGATAAGGTGTGTTTGAATGTAAATTTCTAAAAAAAGCAAACCCCTGATGAGCAGATTATCACAATTTAACATGTGCTGCTCAGCTATGCTAGATCCTCAGTCTCCAAAAGGAAAAATCAGTACAGTGGTACCTTGGTTTATGAACTTAATTTATTTTATGACTTTTGCAGAAGATGGCTGCCTTTGTGTTCATGTGGGAAAGATGGCTGTAGGCGTGTTTGCCACCCAGTGCAGAGTTTGTGAATGGAAGTAAAATTCTGCCCAACGTTTTTGTTGTGAGCTGAAATGTTTGCAAAGAGAAGCGTTCATGAACCCAGACATTACTCTGATGTCTATCTTGTTCTTGTGCAAAAGGCTGATGTTGCATTCATTATGGCTCTTTTTCTATTGGTTTTGACTTTGAAAAATATTGGAGACAAGCGTTATTTACTTGGGTCACTGATGTTTTTGTTTTTCGATGTCATTTACTTTTTGTCTGAGGTGTGAGAACTTCACTTGTTCAGCCAAGTTTCACCACTATTACTTTCATTTTAAGCAACTTTCCAGACCCTATAGATAAAGCTGTCGTGGAGGCAGCAAGCAAAATGTGAGTTCCCAGCACATGACGATTAATGAGGATAGGGCTCTTGTCAACCTCACAGTGACATGAAGGTGCACTTTCTATGAACTGAACTCAGCCTCCTACAATTTTCTGTATGGAGCAGAAGAAAGAGCAGGCTGTGAATTAATTTCGGTCTTCATTTTAATTACAGAAACCAATGGAATTTCCATCAAGTACCTAAAAGTAGAACAGGGCAGGCTTGATTTCTGTGTGTTCCTGCCACTTAAATCATTGTTTTATGAATTCCACACAACTACCTCCATAAAATCTGCAATCAATATATCAATTAAGATGATGCTACTACCACTTGCCCTTGAGATTCACAGAAGTGAATGAATGAGGGGATGATTTTGCATTTTGGTAACATCTAGGTTGTGAAGCATTTGCCATTAATATCTGATTTCTCAGGCCATTGGATTAAAGGTACATATTGCTGGGGGAAGTAATATTTCTTAGCTTTTGCCCCCTCTTAGATCTAACAGAGAGCTGTAAAAATACACTTATGTACACTGATACACACATGGAACTACAGTGCATGGAGATTTCTTCTGGAGAATATTTCATTATCCCTGCCCACATGAAAGTGGTATTCTAGGATCAAGGTGCTTGCTATAGATTATACTGTTTCTCCTCACCCAAAACTGAAATTTTGAATTCCAAATCTGCAATTTGATGGCATGTGGAGATGTTACAGTATTTGGAGAGGTGTTTAGATTTAGACTTGATCATACAGGGAAGGCCTTCTTGAAGGGGTAAGTGTCCTAGGAAGAAAAAACATTAGACGGGATCCCTTTCTGTCTCTGCCATGTGAGGGTAAAAGGAGAAGGTGGCCAGCCGCAAGCCACTGGAAACCTGCCCTTGAACTCCCTGGCTCCAGAACAGTAAGAAAATAATGTCTCGTTTAGGTCTCCCAGTCCATGGTATTGTTAGAGTGGCCTGCACATCGCACTATACAAAATGGGCTGCTGGCCATGATTCTGTAATGTAAAATGATAGCTGTCATCGAGGAAAAAGTGAGGTATACTTGTGTCCACAATTCAACATGCATGGTGGAATATGAGCAAGGATCGGAAACATGTTTTCAATATACGTACCCTTCAAGGGTTATTTTCCTTAACACCTAATAAAATGAAAAAAAAAATTTCAGAAGAGAGGCCGAAGGGAAAGTAGTGGAAATTCACAAGGGGTAAAGTTCAAATGAGAGCTGAAGATGTGAAAAAATACCCTTGAGACATTTGCTAGACAAATGCAAATGAGACCTAGAGATGGTATTTTTTTTATCCATCTAGATTGCAAAATTAAAGACAGCAGAAATGTGCAGCTGTGGAAGAGAAGGTTGGGTGCCTTGTCTGTAGGGGTGTTGGTAAAGATGTCTCTTGCAGTCTTCACAACGGGTGTGAAGTAAAGTAGCTTGGCTGACTCTGGTTAGAGAATGGTTGACCATCCTCTCTAGGACACAGAATGAAATATCAAAAGGCTTCATAGGAGATGGTCACCATAGTATGAAGAGAAACAAACAGGATCAACGCATGTGATGTATATGTAACTTGTCAAGGAACCTATGCACATTCTTTTCTGCATAAAATTAAAGTACTAACACCCGCCAACTGCAAGTATGTCCTTCTCATTTTATCATGGATACAATGTGGAAAGATCCTCAAAGCTCACGTGTACTATTTGAAGGTTATGTATTGTTACTATCTTACTACAGTTGTGCATGTTTATTTGCATGCTTCATTGGTTAGTGTAAGCACCCATCATTTTTCTAATTTATAATCTATTCATAAAATTGCAAGAAACCAAAATACAGTGGACAGCAGTTAACTGCTTTTACACATATTTCCATCATATGCAAAAGTGATCAGGGGCCGGGGATTTAGCTCAGTGGTTCTGGCGCCTGTCTTGTAAGCGCAAGGACCCCGGTTTGATCCCCGGTAACCACATACAATACTGGGTGTGGAGACTCACCCCAGCAGCAACCAGTACCACATACCACAGTGCAGGGCGTGGTGGCTTACGCCTGTAATCCCAGCACTCAGGAGGCAGAGGGAGGAGGACTGCTGTGATGTGAGTTTGAGGCTGAGCTCAGGGCCAGCCTGAACTACAAAAGAAAGACCCTGTCTCAAAAAAACCTAAAAAAAAAAAAAGCGATTAGCGGACACTCATTTTACTCATCCAAGCCAGAAGTGGACTTTACCATTGACAGACATAACAATCCACTTTTCCATATGCCAATTAGTGAAAGTGGAAGTCATCTTTTCACTTGGAAGGGGCTGATCTCTTTCTTACCTTCTCAGTTCTGCCTGGAGCTGGTTGAGATGTTAAGGAAGTGCCATATTCAAATAGGATGGGCAGTAGTTCCGCTAATGTCTTTGCCCTGGAAAAAAGGAGCTGACCATTCACAGCCCTAGAGGGTGGTTAATTCACAAGCCACCAGCCCTGTTGCTCTGACTAAACCTGTCTGAGAAGAAGTTATACTGTTTAGTGCACAGAACCTGCTTTGTAATACTAATGCTAAACATTTTGCATTTGGCACAAAGTGGTCTTGCCTGATTTCCTAGGGCTGTCCCCCAACTTCCTTTAATGATATTCTTGATGATACTGATTTACTAGGACATGTCAGAGGACACACAAGTCCCATGACCCTTGCACCAGGGCTTCAAGCCAGCATAAGGTTTTGGGAGAAAGAAGCAAATTGAGGTCAAGCAGGAGAATTGTGGAACACAGTTGTGAGTAAAACTCTTTCTTTAATGCTTTCATGTGCCCGGGGCCATACTACTATGATTCACTTAAGAGGGAATTCATGTAAAAATGCAGAACTTGAGTAGGGATGATTTCCATTACAGACTAATTCAGCAGGGTTCCTTAAAAAGCCATCTTGCTTCTTCATTTAAGGATGTTATTTACAGTTGATTAGCTATTTGGCTAGAAAGAAGAGCAATTTAACTCTAAAACATCCAAGGCCAGTTAAAGGCTTTTATTTTTTTGTAGGGTGGAGGGACTAAAACCTAAACTCACGAGTAATCTTAGGAGTCATCAGATACACTTACAAAAGTATCACTGACACACACCTTTTTTTTTCTCTCAAAGAACACAACTGTTAAATAGTAAGAGGAAACATGTGAAATTCCAAGTTTATAAAACAGAGAGAGGATCTTAAAAGTTTGCTGGAAAGTGAAGAAGTACAGAAGCCCTCACTTTTGGGAAGGTGGGCTGGATTCTTACAAAATACGAGCATTTCTAGTATATCTTAAAAACAGGGTATGGCGCTCTCAGTCCTGCGTACATCAGACTTGGAGGGGGCTCTTGGGTAACCCTGTATATCCTCACAGTGTGTGCACATGCGCACATGTTAAAAGGACTCTTTGTACATTGGATGAACTGTTGAAAGTGGGATGTGGCTCTGTGCTGCCATGTGCACCTTAATCTTGCAAAGGAAAGCCAAATACATCATGCATAGGTTCTAGCTACCTACAAATAGTCAGGATCAGAAAATCATGAAGTGTAAGGAACGAATCCTCAGTGGTGGGAATCAGGGATGGTGGGGAATTTTCCATGGAGCAACTCTCACATGCAGCCTCCTCAGAAAAATGTTCCAGGGCCTGCTGCTATCTGTGTGGAAGATGGTTCCCAGAGGTGGGTGCCATTGCAGGATACTCCTCAGCTTTTCACCCTGAACCCGTTTAGTAAGGGAGTGACCACTGAAGATACCTATTGCAAGAGAGTATTTTTAAAAATAGGGCAGGGAGATTAGTGATTTTCTTTAAACCTGTTTTATAGAAGGACATTGGCTTTAGTATTTTTGTAAGGGCCGGAGAGTTAGCTCATGGGCCAGGGAGTTAGCTCAGTGGTTCTGGTGCCTGTCTTGCAAGCGCAAGGGCCCTGGTTCGATTCCCTGGTAACCACATACAATACTGGGTGTGGAGACTCACGCCCAGCAGCAACCAGTACCACATACCACAGTGCCGGGCGTGGTGGCTCACGCCTGTAATCCCAGCACTCAGGAGGCAGAGGCAGGAGGATTGCTGTGATGTGAGTTGGAGGCTGAGCTCAGGGCCAGCCTGAACTACCAAGCGAGACCCTGTCTCAAAAAAAAAAAAAAAAAAATTTGTACAAAATTTCAATGGACTTCAGCATTCAACCATGGGGATGAACAGATTAAAGTATAATGAAGTATATAGCCTAATAAGTGAAAATATGTAAGTGAGTTGGACGATAATGTGACTTAAAAATGAAAGGTGTTGGACTCAAGGTTTCGGTGATCATTATACATTTTTGCACTCAGAAAAAAGTATAATTATATATGGCAATGTTGCACATTTATGTTTTTAATAAAAAAAGTGATCCTTTCAATCAGAGATTGGTGTACATTTTTGCAGAGACATTTGGCTAATCTCTTGAATTTTGTTGGCCATCTATGTCTCTGTATAACATTTCTTGTTTTTATTCTGCATTTAAAATGCTTAGAAATTTTAAAAAGCATTCAGAGCTTAAGAGCCTTGGAAAATAGGTGTAAGTGGGGCTTTGTCTGTGGCCTGAGTCTGCTAACCCTCATGTTACATGATTGAATTTCCTGTCCATGCTCCAGTTATTTTTATTCTGGAGAATGTGTGGAGTATTTTCATGTTGGTTATATAAAACACTGTATTCAATTTGCTTTAGAATAGCTATATATATTCAAATTAGCCTTCTTGGAGCTACTTTTTGTTCACTTCTGTAAAGAAAAGAATGTCAACATGTTATATGATCATACAAAGTCACACTGTTCATATGGTGACTGTTCACCCACGTGACTAGTTAACACAACACTGACTAACCTAAGTCAACACAGTGAGTTCTATTAGCACTGTCCTGGTCATGGATAACAGAAGGTTTCTTTTCAGATGGTTTTACAGCACAACAATGCCAGGGGAAAAACAAAATAATCTCCAGGACTCAATTCTGCACAACAACTTTTTGAGAAAACATTTATAGAGAAAAAAGGAGAAGCAGGTAAATGGACTGATGAAGATACGTAGAGTCAAATACATCCAAAAGGCAACCAAAGTTTGGCTAACTCCCCAGGCTGTGAGAACAAAACCAAAACCAAAACAGGCTGTGTGACTTTGAGTTACTCCACATCCTCATCTGCAAAACAAGCATTGTAAAACCTACCTGCAGGTGTTCAGAAGAATAAACAAGGCTGAATACGCAAACAAAGAATAACATAATAACCCTTGCAGACAGGTGTACATCTACGTGGGCCATCACCCACACAGGACGATTTTCAGAAACTTAGAAAGAACCATTTCTCATCAGCATGATTAGATTTTGGCTTCTCAGGGCATGGAAAAAAAAAAAAAAAAAAAAACCTCTCATTCAATTAATGCCCAAATTGTTGCTGAAGATAAAGTGACGGGAAGAAAGACTTGCTTCTCTCCACTTCTCACTTTCTAAATACTCTACACATATCAAGATTGTCCTCATCATCATGCTTCAGTGTCCTGTGACAGCTCTGGTGTGCGCTGGTCTCACATGTTGAGGATAGAGACCCCTACTGTCTCATGGAGGAGGGAGTTCTCCATTTCTCATGCCCCTGATGCAGCAGCCTGGAACTTCTGCCCTCCCCATTCCCTCCAGCTTGTCTCTAAGTCATGGGGTATTGGTGCTGCTTTAATTATCAGCCTGCTGCAGGGATGGGGTGGGGTGGGGCAGGGGTGTGGCACTCTGCATCAGCACCGTCCTTCCAGCATAGGAACTTGGGTTCTTCCACATCAGCACTGTCATCTTCCTGGTCTCCTTCTTCTAGCACTTGACAGCCATATATATACATATATACATATATATATTATATATATATACATATATATATATTATATATATATATACAGATATATATATGTATGTATATATATACTTACTTTTAATATAGTGAATTTATATTGCTTCCCCCAGTTAAATGGGGGAGAGCCCACAGTTGTCTCTCCTCCTCCTCAATGGAATTATATAGCAAAAGACAGAATAACCCTGCGAACAAGTAATCAGCCGCAGCCTCGTCCCACTTCCCATAGCAAGGATGCCATGCTCACAAGGACCAATCCAGCCTCCTTTGTTAGACTAGGACAGCATCGGGAGGAGCCCACATAACCCTCTTCCCAACCCATGTCCCATCCCTCGAACCCAAGCCTGGCAGGTGTAATGCAAGATGGCTGGGGTGCTGGGAAGTGAGGACTGGCATGTGGTTGGGATGGGCAGAGGGATTCAGATGCTAAGGCAATGGGGAAACAGACATGCTGATGAAGATCGTTTACCTTATAGAGAGCCACAAGGGAGGGAGGGCAGGGTGGGAGAGGGGACTTACATGGCAGGGAAGGTGACGGGACTTTATGTCACAAAACAAAGAGAGCCGGGACAGCGGGCTTACTTGCGGAAGTATATACAAGTGAACTGGGGGCAGTGTACATGGAAGATCCCTCCTGGTTTGCCTGGCACAACAGCACCGTGCCTACGAGAGAGAGAAAGATGGCGTCTGGTTTGGGAACAGGCACTCTGCACTTGAGAGTGCACCGCGCACACAAAAGAGTCAGAGAAATAAACACACAGCCACATCCCACGGTGCAGGACAGACACACCCAAGGGAGCCCCTGTCTTAGCCAAAGGGAATGGCTGGAAACCACCCCCAGCCCACCACGCACATGTCATGACTTCTCACATGGGATTTGAGTAAGGAGGTCCATCTGACCTCCATGTCAGACCAGGAACCGAAGCAGTGTGGTGTACTCAAAGGGAAACTTGGGGATACTAGAGAAAAAAATAGGCAGCCTGGAATACTCCATCCCTGTGTGATCTCTGGAAGTCACTGGACCTCACTGTGCCTCAGCATTCCCATCTGAAAACCAAGTACCTACCTCCAAAAGGTGTGCCCACAGCAGGGACTGGCACACAACAATGACTCAGTAATGATGAGTACTTATATTGGTATGTTTAGAGAGAGTTCTCCTCATCTCACACTTTAGTCTTTCTAGAATGTTCTTTAGGATGGGGAAAAAACCAAGAGTGTAGAAATGAATGCAACTGCTGCTACTCCTGTCATCGCCTACCCAGAACCCATGTGGGACCCACAGGGAGAGGATCTTTGGCTTTTGCAATTCCAGTTTCTTCTCCAGAGCTGACACCTGCCTGCTGCAAAGGCTGCTCCTGGAGGCTGGAGCCAGTGGCCACACTGCAGTGAGTGCGGTGAAGCTGCTTCATGATTTGGAACCAGAAGCACCGAGCTTCCTCTCCTTGCAAAATGGAATTTTACAGCAAAGAACAGTGGAGCCCTGGGGTGTCTCTTCTGTCTATGTCTGTGCCTTGCTTGGAACTGCCACCCACTCCAAGCACAACTCAGGTCAGGGCTTCTCCTGCTGCTATGAAGTTGAGGTTCAAAGGAAAACAGTGCTTTTGGAAGCATTTTAAGACTATTAGGCATGCTAACAATGCCTTCTTGGGGGTTGTGTTCATTCCCACTTCTCTTGGTATCCTTGGTCATGACCGTGAGAAGAAATCTATCTTGAAGTTGCAACCCCCAGGAGTAGCAACTTTCCCACATCCTGGGGACTCACCATGGGGAAAGTTTCGAAAATCTTTCTGTCTTTCCCAACATAAATAAAAGTATAGATAATCTGTAATCAACCCTAGTACTCTCAGAGGCTGAGACAGGAGGACTGGTAGTGGAGCCAGCCTGGGCAACTTAGAGATCCTGTCTCAAAGAAGTCTGGGGATGTAGCTCAAAGAAAAAATTTCCTGTGTCTCTTGGGGTTGCACCAAAGAGAGGTATGAAAATGAACAATTCTCTATTGTTCTCTCCTAACCTGCACTCCAGCTTCACAGATTTATTTCACCACAAGAGAAGGAATATAAAAAAAAGGGAGGGGAAGGGAAGAGAAAAAAGAACTGTGGTGAATCCATGTACCAATTCCCTGATGGACATAATCATTATGTCTTCCAAATACATATTAATAAAAAATGTTTTTAAAGGGGGTGATAAGAATAGCCTTACTCCAAATCTCCTTCTATCTCAGTTCCTTTTCTTCCTCTCCCCTCTGGAGTGTATTTACAAGCCAGATACACATTTTATTAGCAGTCTACAGACATCTCATCCCTTCTACCAGCAGGTCTAACCAGTTTTTCATAAGGAAAACTTTTCATAGGGCAGAATTTCTACCTGCAGGAAAATCCTTCTTTGCCTTTATCAATCTGCCACATTTCAAGCTGGAGAAGAAACATGCCAACTCCCCTCTCCACAGTCCTGTCTCCCAGTTGAGTCCAGGTAACATACAAGTACATAGAGGGAACATTAGCTGTTACCTTGGGGGGAGGAAGGGTACAGGAGTGTGCTACTCCTGAGCTACATTCCCAACCCATTAAATTTTGAAATCAGATCCAACCTAGTTTGCCAGGCAGCTCTCAAACTTTTAATCCTCCTGATTCTGTCTCCATGGTATGATGCACCAAGCCCAGCACCCAACCCTCTCAACAGTAAGTCCACTAAGAGCCTAAGAGTCTTGATCAACCCCAGCTTGACTAATGTTCTTTCTACTTCATTTTCAAATAGTTTATCGTAGCAGAACAGTCTTTATCTGATCTCACGTCCCTTCAGTACATTCTCAGCAGTTGTAGCAGGTAAGTGGTAGAGCCATAGGCACTAAGAGGAACCAAAGCAAACCTGAGATGACAGATGGGATTAAAAATCAATCAATGGATAGTAATTGTGCCCCCCCAGGAGTACCCTGAATAACTCCACACTATTTTTCTCTGGTGGGTGCGCAGGACAACTCTGCAGAGGCTACGAGTATGATTTTCTTATCACTACAATTATCAGGGAGAAAAATAGAAATCCAAATTGTCTAGGGAAGGTCACTGGCAGGTGGATTCAGAGACCGTTCCTCAAATGTTCTTGTCTCCTGGACATCCCTGGCTAACAACCACTTTCAAAATGAGATCTGAAGTGTCTCAGGTGCCTTAATTTCAAAAGAAAAAAAATCATCTAATTATAGCAAAAACATATCCAGAAGGACATTTCAGGTTCATGCAGTTAAAGCCTTTGGGTCAATTTTCAATATACTCAATACAATTTATCAAATCCCACTGGGACCCAACAGAGATTCTCAATAGAAAGCTCAGGGTATAATGAAGGTTTCCTAATTGCTCTTAAGCTGTGGATCCCAAGAAACAGGACTGAAATAACTTCTTCGAATGCTCTCTTAGTAGTTTAAAAAAAATCTTTATGCAGAGACTTTGACCTTTGTAAGACACAATCTATGCTGCCACCCAGCTTCGGTGTCTATTTTACCTAAATACATTCTCCAATTTAATTTGCAAAGTACTTATAGTGTGCTCTTTTAGTATTCTGTGACCTTTCCTAAAAGGGAGGTTTTGGATTCAATGGAAATAAAGCAACAAAGAACATCAAATGTCCGTGTCTTTGGGGGATGGGGATGGGGGCGGGCAATGTTTGTTTGTTTACGGAAGTAGGTGAAATGGTTCATACAGCACCGGGAGTCATCTAAAGTGTTCAGGAGGCCATTCAGAGCATTTCCCCACACAGTCTACACATAGGCTTTTAATAACACCCCCCCCCCCATAGAGACATAGATTTGGCTCAACAGATCTCATCTATCTCCCATTAACAGGAACCCAAGAAACCATATCGACAACTATGGTGATGTTCTGCACTTTTTGGACACTTAGCCCTTTGCTTAATAAACTCCTTGTCATAGAAGCAAGAAAAGATTCAGACTATACCATGATTTAGTCATTCTTTAGCCAGAAGAGATACCACTCATCAATGTTAATATTATCCTTTCCTATTGGCCCATGAGCCTCAGATTCATCCTTCACACAGCTCATGGGCAATTATTACCACTGTGATTAAAGTCGACAGAAGCACTAAAACCTTCATGCTCAGCCTATCTCTGTGTTAGACTAGACCATATGAAACTGATCTTTTTATGTTCAACATGACTGACTTTTAGTAATTTCAAATGGTTTGGCTTTTTAAAAAAATTAACTTTTCCCCGTGTCTCTTCTGACACATTTTAAAGTGACCTCCTCTCTTTTCACCCCCCAGGAGTGAATTAATTATTCCTCTTCTATGTTCTTAGTATTTCCCCTTTTTAATCTCCCTGGTAGAGCCTCTTTCATTCTGTATAACAATTTCCTATTTACATATCGGTCCACCCTATAGAATCCCCCTGGGGCAGAGACAAATCTTACTCATCTTTTTTTCCCCCTGTACCAGCAAAACACCTGACTCTCAGAGAGACTACCAAATGTAGCTGAATTGTAATCCTTTTTAAAGACTCTGCATTTTTATTTTCTTTGCTAAAAATAGCACTTTTTCCAAACAGCTCCACTTAAGGGATCCTACTGGCTGTTTACAACTGGGAATTGGCATGCTTAAAGTTCAAATATATTTACAAACTAAAGTTAAGATAATCACTGTCTCTTCCTGGACTCTTGGAAGGTTGAGTCATCCAGTTAACAAAGTACCTAGTAGCATCGTCATCCATTGTGAGGACTGTGGACTGTATCAGGGATGACAGAAGGACAGAGCATGATGTGGGGATCCTCAGACCCTGTCACTCAGAGGACCGCAGTCGTAGATTACATCCCAAAGATACTGCCGAGCACTGAAGTCCTTTCTGCTCATCTATACTCTCCACCAACAGGGGGCACTGATGACCCTGGAGGGGCAGAGAGAAGCCTAAAGAGGCTATTTCCTATTACACGCGAAAAGCAGAGGATACCTATATTTTTCACTCTGCTGCCAACCCTGAGGTGAAGAAGTCAGACTCCAGCCAACTGGAATCATGGTCCAGCTTCCTATCTGACATCGTGGCCCAGATGGATTCTCTTCCCAGAAATCCCTCCCCCGGATATATTCTTCCTCATTCAATTCAGGCTTCTCTCTCTCCTAGACACTTGAACTGTATTCATTTTCCATTCTTTGGTTTTGATTTAAACATGTCTTCCTCCGCCGACGATATTAACTCCAAGAGGTCATGAATCACGACTCACTCGTCTCTCCTCCCCATGGGACCAAGAACTTGGGCTTCACTAGGAAGGAGTAATGGATAGGAGATTCCAAAGGTTTCTTCCGATAGGCAGCCATACTACACGTCCACAAAATAAAATCGGAGTAGCGTTTATGAAGGAAGAACAGAAAAGCTATTTCACAATGTGCATTTAGTATCAACTGAGCACAGCCTCTGGCACCACTGTGGTGAACAACTAGGTCTTTTCGTACAGTTTTTGATTCTTAAAAGCAAAAAAAAAATCACAAGAACACCCCACCTTTCTGGCCACTGCAATTCATCTCACTAGCCCGCGATGAAGACTGGCAGTGGTATCTAGAGATGCACTATTGAAATACACAAAGCGAAGACAGAGCACAGCAGTAAGCCAGCTTTAGGAAGTATCTGAGAGTGAGCAGAAACCCTGGGGCACCTGGTCCACAAGGCTCTGCATGTTCCATGTGCTATCTGGAACATATCTGGACATGTCTGTCCATGTTCCATGCACAGACTCTACTTTACTATTTAAGTCACATACAAAGAGAGCTCCATTCCAGGGGACAGCTTTCCTGATGTCTTTCAGCCCAGGAAATGAGCTGAGGCTGCAAAGTGGGCAGAGAGGGAACCCCATAGACCAGTGACCGAATGTGCACAAAGGACCACTGGGTCTCCATCCCTTTGCTTAGAGCGCAGGGGAAGATACGAGGCAGCAACATCACCACGCTCTTGGCAGGTAACCACTGGCCTCTGCTGTGTGTCAGGCCCCGTGCTGGACTCTGGAGCCCCTCTGCTAAACTCCACAGGCTTCCATAACAACAACCCATTGTCCCTCAAACACAAGTAAGGAATAAAGGAATGATTCTGAACACCAATCCAAACCTTAGACTACACACCTTAGGCTACACCATGAGTTAAATGATGCACTGAGTTAAATAAAATACACAACTATTTTAGGACTTTTTCTGAGTATTGGGGATTGAACCTAAGGCCTTTGCACTGAAGCATTATTCTTTGCCAGCCTATCTAATTTTTTTTTTTTTTCATTTTAAGACACGGTTGTGCTGAGATACTAAGTTATCCTGTCTAGGGCTGAATTTGCCAACCTTCTGTCTGTGCCTGACTGAGTGTGGAGATCATAGGTGTGTGTCCCCATGCTATAGCTTACAACAGTTTTTATTACATACAACTTTTATGACTATGATAAAAATATGAAGTTGTGTCATCCGGGAACATATTGTCTTCGTAAGTGAAAAAGGTGAACACTGGAAATTTTCAATGCTAAAAATATTTTGATTCTGTATAAAAAAGATTTTTTTACTCACTATTACACTGCATTTGCCTGATCCTCTCATTATAAGGGCCAGATTGTATCAGTCTTTCTCTACATATGGAAACAGTCAGGTAGCAAGGCATACACTAGCTGAAAACTAAGCTACTTGCGTTCCTAAATCCAATAGCTATCAATGACTTCTTCCAGCTTCCATAATTCTAGGGTGTTATCTTAAATAAATTAAAAATATATTTTAGTAAATAAAGGAAAATAGTCAAATAAAAGAACCAGCTCTAGGCTGATAAGAATGGAGACTTTCTTGAAACAGAAACCTATCAGTGTGTGTGTGTGTGTGTGTGTGTGTGTGTGTGTGTGTGTTTGTGTGTGAAGTACTGGGGATTCAATCAGGGAGCCTAAAGTTGAGGTACATTATTATTTTTTTTTTCAGTTTTTTGTGGTTCAGACTGGCCCTGAGCTCAGCCTCAAACTCACATCACAATCCTCCTGCCTCTGCCTCCCGAGTGCTGGGATTACAGGCGTGAGCCACCACGCCCGGCACTGTGGTATGTGGTACTGGTTGCTGCTGGGTGTGGGTTTCCACACCCAGTATTGTTATATGGTTACCAGGGAATCGAACCAGGCCCTTGCGCTTGCAAGACAGGCACCGGAACCACTGAGCTAAATCCCTGGCCCCCGAGGTACATTATTTTTTATTTTGAGATGGCATCTCACAAAGTCGCTAAGTTGGTCAGGGTTGGTTTAAACTTGTGATCCTCCTGTCTGAGCCATTCAGAATGCTGGGATTCTAGTTTCCCGGTAGCCTACAGGACTCAAACTTCTTTTGCAATTGGTGCAGTACCTCATGGAGGGTTGTAGTTCTCCCACTTGTTCCTATAGTTTCTGGAGAATGCCAAAGGCAGAGGCCCTGGGCCCAGCCTAGTGCTCCTGATTCTGCAGGTCTGGGCTGGAGTCTGACATTTTGCACATCTAACAAGACCCATCAGCATGCAGGGACTATACTTTGAGAAATGCTACAAAAGTGCCAGTTCCCCAGTCTCCAGGTCATGAGCTCATCCTTTCATTAAATCAGAGGTTGTCAAACTGTCCTGAGAGCCCAAGAAACAACTAGAGAAGATATTACATGGTGGGGCCCTCCAGCTGGTTTGATTCTCAGGTTCAGAAATCTGTGTCTAGTCAGTAACCAAGTAGTGGTAATGTGCCATAGATACCTTGGATAAACTCGGGCCCAGAGTCCTTTCAAAATCAAAAAGGCTAACTACTTAGATCTGCTTCAAGTTTTCCATGAATGCAAATATTCAGAAATTATTTTTTGTCTTTATTATTTTGCACATGAATCAAATTTCATCTTTGTTCTGTAACATTTTGAAAAAAAACAAAGTCTAAATCATTCTTAGTGTCCAGTGCTGGCTCATGAAATAGGTAGCAGAAATCACCCACTATGTAATCCTGCAGAGGTATCTCTTGGATTTCCACACTTCTGAACATGGGCGCACTCCTACCACTGTTACAGAGTACAAGAAGAAACTAACCTTCTTAAC
>PVIR01000026.1:89792-138568 GCA_004026965.1 Petromus typicus
GGGGAATCGAACCCGGGTCCTTGCGCTTGCGAGACAGGCGCCGGAACCACTGAGCTAACTCCCCGGCCCCCTTCTTAACTTTTCATCTGGGACTGTGAGCCTTCAGAATTATGAAAAAGCAAATTCTTGCTTCAGCCATCGCTGTGTCATACTTGTCATGGGAGATCTACACTCAGCTACACCCACCTATCTCCTAATGAACCTGCTGCGACTCTCCCTGAAGGTTGCATCAACAGTCCCCCTCAGAAAGATGTCCAAGGTTGGTCAAAATATCTCAATGCTCTGTTGGTAATATCCTTTGCTGTGAAAGGCAACCAACAATGTGGGAAAAAACCTCTACCAGCTGTTCCTCAGACAAAGGGTTACTATCTAGAATATATAAAGAGCTTTAAAAAATCAGCCCACACAAATTTAAAGACCCAATTCAAAAATGGACATCTGAAATGAACAGATACTTTTCAGAGGAAGAAGTAAGAGCAGCTAAGAAGGATACGAAGAAATGCTCAACATCATTAGTCATTCGAGAGATGCAGATGAAAACAACGCTGAGATTTCATTTCACTTCACAAAGAATGGCTGCCATTTCATAATTAGCCAGCAACAAATGTTGATGAGGCTGCGGAGAAGAAGGAACCCTTCTCCACTGTTGATGGGACTGTAGACTCACACAACCCCTGTGGAGATCAGTTTGGAGATTCCTCAAAAAGCTAGGACTGGAGGTCCCATTTGATCCAGCCATTGCTCTGCTAGGTATATACACAAAAGAATTAAAAGACTCATATCACGGTGACATATGTTCACCCATGTTTATGGCAGCTCAGTTTGTGATTGCTAAATCTTGGAAACAACCCAACTGTCCACCAACTGGAGACTGGATAAAAAAGCTGTGGTTCTTCTACAGAATGGAATATTACTCTGCCATAAAAATGATAAGTTTGAATCATTTTTACTTAAATGGACATACCTTGAGGATATCCTCATAAGTGAAATAAATAGGTCACAGATAGGTACATATTGCATCTTTTCTCTGGTATGAGAAAATAAAGATGTAAATGAGTTCTAGAATTATATGTTATATATTGTGAAATAGCAAATACTCAAAGTGAAATGGGTTGAAGGGGATAAAATAATGAGATTATAAAAAAAAGAAAGGAAACAAACTTTATGTATATGGGGGTGGTAGGGTGGGTAGGGCTATGGGAAAAAATGAAAATTAAGTTGTGTCATATACTGGTACAAACTCTCATTGTGGAGTGCAATCATGATATATATATATATATATAATGTACCAATAAAGATTTCAATTAAAAAAATCTCAACGCTTAATTTTTAAAATTGACGAGGGTTAAAGACCCATTAAAACACTCCTCCTCACTCTGAACACTTATTCCGTCTTTCCTGCCACTGTCTAAAGGAGTTCCACAAGTCCTTTACAAAGGTGTGATAAAAAATACAGTGATATCCCTACCCAGCGCCATCCTATGTAAAACCAGGATCGTGAAGACCATAAGGTATGTCCCCATCCACTTATTCACCAGATCTGTCACTGGGGACTGCTGGGTCTTTCCCAGAGACAAAATGAAAGGTAATCTCTTAGAATGGGCTCTGGATATTGAGATAGCCACTAAAATGCAGTAAAAGACATTCATGAAATAAGACTTCCAAAATTGCTTCAGAAACGGGGGGTGGGGGAAGTGTGTGTGTGTGTGTGTGTGTGTGTGTGTGTGTGTGTGTGATTCATGGCAATGTGTCTTTTACTGCAATATTTTTTGAAAATAATATTTCAGCATTCATCATAATTTTTGATCATAACCCCCCATCAACATCAAACTTCTAGTAGATTCAAAGGCCTGGGCAGTTACAGTAAGATCCCTGCCAAGAAAGGCAGCTGTTTCCAATTGACAAATTTATCCAAAATTCATCCAAAGGCCCAGTGGACTGTGCATGCTTTTGTAGTTATGCATTTTTGAACATCAGACTAGCACTACACTAATCCATGTAAGAGTATTTCCACAGTTAATACCTCATGCCTTCATAGCAGCCTGAAAGATGTGCTTCTCTGAAAGGCTATGGTAGAGCTTTAAGTATAGGGATGTTTCCATTTAGGCACAGATGTTCCAGGGAAATATTGCATGTATATTTAATTCTTATAAATCAAATCATGTTTTAATTGTACCAAGAGATTTCCATATTTAAAGGAGCCCTGAAGCGAATCTGCCTATCATGTAAATAATCCTTGACTGTAATTTATTTTTGTTAAGTTTTGACTTTCATATTATCCAAAAAGAAATACAACATTGCTTCTTTTACCTTTTCACTTCTTTTGAAATCATTTCACACTTTACCAAAAAAGTTGCAAGAGTAGTACCAGGAATTTTTGTACCACTTTCTCCTTGATTATTTACTGTTTAAAAATTTGAATGACTGATTTTTTTTTTTACTTGTTTCCAAATTTTAGGCTAATGAAGGCTTAAAAAAGAAAGATATTTAACTGTAACATAACAACAATAACAATTCCCCCGATTTCTTACTAGATGCTATAGAAATGGTGGACAACCCATTTGACCTTTAACTTGATTTTTTACCTACTCTTAACAAACCTGTAAGCGAGGTACTATTATTGCATCATTTCACCAAGGAGCATATTGAGACAGAGCTATAAGTTCTATCCAAGGTCACAGGGATCTTATGGTGCTATATACAAAGCATACAACAAGATTCCTGGACCTGAGGCTTTAAAACCAGTTCTTAGAAGACTTAGGGAAATCTGGCCTCTCCAATATATTCTAAGCTCAAAGTGATCTTTACATTTTTAAGTGGTTGAAAAAAAAGATCTACATAACATTTGGTGACCAGTGAAACTTATGTAAGACTCATATTTCAGTATCTGTAAGTAACATTTTGCCAGAACACATTCATCTGCACTTTACTTGTTTTATGCTACAACAGCAGAGCAGAGTATTTGGATCAGACTGGATGGTCTGCAAAGGCTGAACTATTTAATGCTTCCTTTCATCAGAAAAAGTCTCCTCGCCAGTGTCCTAATAGCCCCTCAGAGTTTGGAACAATATGAACAATAACCATCCCTTGATACACCATAATTCTTTACCTAAGTGGCTGCCATAAAATATTTCTTAGGATGCCATGGTATCAGTCCAGAGCAACACACTTTAAAAGACGTCTTTTAAAAAACATTTGCTCCAAATGTCTTCTGAACTCATTGTTTAAATCAATAAAACAACTGGAATCAAAACGGTCCCCTGGAGTATCTGTGGGTGTCTAGCAACTCAGCCACAATAGAAAGATGAGTTTTAACCCCTGAAGTTGTTCACAGTTGTGAGTGTCCATACATAGAAAAGGATCGAGTCTCTGAACCTTTACTATGGTCTCTTTCAGCCAGGGTTTCTGATAGAAACAGAAGTTTCTCTACTAAGGCTGGGGCCTGGGATTCTGCCTTTCCAAAACATGTTTAGATGTTGTAGGTACAATGAACAAATATTCCACATAAGGAACCCTGCACAAGTGGGACTCCAGGTAAGTTTGGAGATCTGAACACCAAGATGACACTGGGGTGCTGGTGACAGCAATTACATTTTATGTGTTATAATTACTTCTTCATTAAATCCAAAACCAAGTTAAAGTCTTGAGGGAAACAACTATTAAAATTTCTTCATGTGCACCTGAGGATCCGACCATGAAGTTCTTCTCACAAATCTCTCCCTGCTAATCAGTGGTGATTCTGGGAGTGACCGGTGCCCACCAGCCCCATTTCAAGGGAGCCACCTCTAAAAATACTAAAGCCGCTTTCTGACTCAAACACCCGAGTCTTGCAGGTGAAAGATGTTATCTGGGACCTCCCACTCACGTTCAAGAATCTGGGACTGGGCTTTAAATCCAATCAAGGGAGTATCCAGACAGAATGACTCTTGTGTAGATAAGAAAAGCCTGTCTGTCAGATAGAAATAAAACAGAGTGACAGGCCAGGGGAAGAGTGAATATTTCAGCTTCTTTGGTGTAGTTGAAAAGCCAAGGTCTTGTAAATGTCTTTTCTAGTCTCTCTGCCTATATGATCTTCGATGTTAGGCAGGTCATTAGATATCCTGGAACTGCAGTGATATTTGTAAGAAAAAGATACAAATATGTACTTTATCAAAGATAATTTTGAGGATGGGTAATAGCAGATAATAAGTGATCCCAAAGCAAAGTGTTCCGCTGCTAACACAACACCAGGCCTGCTGAGATCAACAGCAAATGGAAGACTAGAAATTCACTGCAGACTTTCACATGGGGCATTGGATGAGGACACAGAACCCTGGGCTACGAGGTCCACCCTGCTCCTTGGCAGGGATGCTCTGGTTGACAAGAACAAGTACTTGCTGTGCTTAAGACCTGGCCCCTCCCATCTGTGGCACTGCACTCTTCATCTTACAGCCATCCGCAGCGCGCTGACTCCTCTCACGACCTGCTCCTACAGCCTGCAGTGTGCCATTTCTGCTGAGGAGGAGAAAAATTCTAGAACTCTGTAAAAGCTGAAATTGGTGGGTTTTCACATCTCTGCAGTGATCTCAGAGGCTTCTGTCTCTGTTCTCCTCTCCCCTCTTCCTTCTCTCTGTCTGCCCTTAGGAGTGACATGCTCAAAGGATCTCAAAATAGCTACCAGGACGGACTTCCTATTTCCTCCTCTGTATCCACCACGCAGTATCACAAAACTAGATTTGGGGAGAAACTGCACATCTCTGCTGCCTGGTGGGGAAAGTCATCCTGAGTTGCCACCCTAAGCTTTTCCAGATTAGATTGAAAATCCCAACCCCACTTCTCCTGAAAGCAGAAAATGCACTTTATTTATAAATTTCTCAAAAAGTAATTGGATAACGTTATTCAAATAACACCTACATACACACATACACACACAAACACACACACTGCCATCGGCTGAAAGCAAATATAATACTTCAGCTGGTGAAAGTGGTTTTCAAGAACGACAGAAAACTAATACAGAGGGTTTCAATCTTTACCATATCGTATATCCATCAAGAAAACATTAGAAACACAAACATAGATTCATTTTTTGTCAGGAAAATATCAGTGGTATCGGGGTGTTTGTGTCTTGCAATGATAAAGGGCTTAATACAATGATCAGTATACATCAATTAACCTTTGCATCAGATTTAAATATGTAAACCATTAACTAATTTAATCTCTCAAAAAATAATAGCCGTTGGCATTATACTTTGAATAGTCCTTGTTTAGTTTCTATAATGGTATACAGTTTAATGAAAAACTCATTAGAATGTAGCATACAGCATAATTAATTCTGCCTGGTTCTTTTGGTGTAAATAGCTAATGTAGATACTGAATTCTATTTTCCATGGGCTTTATTAATTTTTCATAAACCAATATTGCGACTGTAATGGGTTGTAACACTTCCACAGAAGTTCCAGAAATGCATTAACTGTCAGCAGTGTAGTTAACCCAGGCAGGGTTTCTACCATGTGAGAGGTGGTTTCTTGGGACTCCATTTTTAAGAGAATAGGAGACAGGTTTGTTTTATTCTCAGAAAATGCCTATCTACATACAATTAACATTAAGAGTACTAAGCAGTACTTAGCTAATTTGCCCCTACTTATGCAATAATATAATCGATTGAGAAAATAATAGCTTTGCAGTTTGGTAAAGGATATTAAATTGGGAAGCAAATGACAATGTAAGATAAAACATTTAAAATTTTAAAATCATCTCATGTTTGACATCTCTGTTGATTTACTTTACTTTTACAAAAAGGATTTTGACGAAACAAGACAACAAGTTTCATATGGACTTTGATGTTGGGTAGGAATCTAGTGATGAAAAGTTCAAGGTGAACAGGGGCTGGCAGAGTCCACTGTCTTTAGCTAGTAGACCTTCATGTACCCACGGGCACAAGCCCTTTCCACAATTGTGCATTTCCTCTGAGTGTACATTCAGGGGTTATCTCATCTCCAGACATTTGCAGCTGTTTGTTTTAATTTATGATGTTTATTATTTTTAAAGAAGATCTTCCCTGTGCTGCCTACCACTCAGAGGATACATTCCAGAATGCACATTCCTATATGTGATATTTTCACGTTGTTTGCAACTCGTCTGTGGATGGTACTCTCTGATCTCAACAGATCAATATTTCTCAGCCTTTGGAAAAAAAAAAAAACTTTACTTGGCTCAGAAATTCCCATCAGTAGGTATCAGGTAAAGATCAAGCACCTATATATATTGTTTTTAACATTTCTCAGTGGATTCTAAAGATAAAGGTTGAGAAATACCTTGAGGCTCTACCAACCTTCTTCTTATTCACCTCAGAAAAGACCTTCCCTTACTTTCTTGACAAGTAAACTTACTTATCTTTCAAGATCCAATTTCCAACCTCCCTTTGACTCCTAGAGTACAGACAATTACTAGCATCTATGTATGCTTGTGGGGGAGGGTGCAGGTATCATCATTTTTTCTACGCTGAGCTTATGTTCTGGATCCTTCTCTGCCCTGTTGATATTTGGAGGAAAGGCCTACCATTATCTCTGCTATCTCAGAGCCCAGCCTTCAGGATTACAGTATGGTGATAAATGATCAATAAACAAAATAAGAGACAGGTATTAGTCAAGACATGTCTTCCTTCTTTGGTCCTTTCCTGATGGACATCACACAATCAAACTGATCTTAGGTAGCATTATGGGTCCATGTAGTGTGCTACCACTAACAGTGCACTGCATTTTTAAAAAAAGTTTCTCAACTGGTCACTTTGTATTTATTAAATATGGATTCACCCAGCTAGGATCAGCAAAGTTGAGCCAGTGTTTCTGTACATCTTACAAACTAAGAATGGCTTTCATATTTTCACACGATCAGAAGAAGTAATGACAAGTACTTTGTCAAAGTATATAAAATATAAACATCAGTGCCCTTTAAATTCCTTAGATTACACTAATTCCTGTTTGTCAGGGCACCGTCTGTGGTCACTCTTGACCAAGACAGAAGAACTGCGTGGTTGAGAGACCTCAACGACTGCCTGTTGAAAACATCCAGCAGCTGGATCTCTGCTGATTAGCTGACTCCTGCTGAAATCAGCTTTATCTTTGTTCTTTGAATATAGCAATTTGCTGATACAACTTGTCTCTATCATCGTCATCATTCTCACCACCTCCATCATTAGTACACTAATCTCTAAATTTACAATCTGTGTTTTTACTTTTGTGCTTGGTAAAGTTAAGTCAACAGGATCAGTCTTTCTCAAATCCTGCACATTTTCAAAAATGAATTGTGTTTCCTACTCAGCCTTGGCCAACTCTTGGGGGATGTGCGGAGCCCTGAGAACATTCCTTAGCTGGTAAGGATGCTTTTGTAAGCTGGAGACCTTCTATCACATGATACCAGTTTCATCAGGTGATTTACGGTGACAGTGTGATTCATGATGACTGCCTACTTCTTTGCTGAGGAGCTGAGGTTTGAGAGTCCAGGTGAGCATGTGTGTGTAGCATACCCAGAGCTTGGGGTCCCAGTGAACACCAGACTCAGGTCTGGGGTGATGAGTTAGTTGGTGGTTACTTGACTGTGTTTTCAGCCATCACTTCTCAGAGAAGCAAACACAGAGAAGCTTTTCCTTTTGCTGGTTTATCTTCTATTTCTTTTTGGCATGATACCCTGTGGCTCTGACTTTAACCACCTTTCTGCATTCTGCAGGTTCCTCAAGTGAATAACTGAACATACGGTGGCCCCGAGGACTCTCAACACTAATCAAATCAAAGTGTACGCTTTTCCCTTCGAGAGTCAAAAAGTCACAGTAAAAGGTTCATATGAGGAGGAAAGATCACAGTGAATGTCTCTCTGTAAATTCTCTGACCATCATTGAGAGCTAAAGCTGCTCATGCATACTTAGTGACAGCAGTTGCTGTGGCACGAGTCCATAAGACAAAGTGCCCACATATTTTTCTTATTTATTATATCTCTTGTATTCTAGTGAAGAGCACATTTGGAGGGGTTACCATTGTCTCCTTTTACAGAGGAACAACACAGAAAGATGGTAAAAATGGAGTTTAAATAAGCAAGGGTAAACAGGCTTTATATAATAACCAGACCTTAAAAAAAAAAAAAAAAAAAAAGCTCCATAAGACTATAGTTTCACCAGCTCCACCATGAAAGTAACTGGGTTGGTTTCTAAAGGATCTGGGGAGACACAAAGTGGCTGGTGCCTTGCTTGTCACAAAGGAGGTACCCTAAGTTAGCTTATATCTTGGATGTTTGGGGTTTCTCGATATGTTGATCACAATAGCCTCAAATTGTTCCTGTGAAATGTGTTTACAGCCAGATAGATGAACCTGAAGACCTAAAACCCCACAGGCTCCATCAAAGATGAGTTGCATTCCCTCCTTGGGACATGGAAGGACGCAGATAAAAATTAAGGCCAAATGTGGGCAGGGATAAAATAAAATGTGATAAGACAGATGGAGGAACGAGAAGGGAGAAGTGAAGTGAATTGCAAGCAAAAGGGGAGTCAAAGGTAAACAGATGTACAAGATAAACTCCTTGAAGTGGAACATTTCCAGGCTGAAAATCCTTTGCTTGGGGACTTAAATCTAGACTGTTCTGTTCCAGTTCACTGAAGTGCATTGCATTTGATTTTGCCACATGTGTAAATTATACAAAACATCACAGAGCCAAAGGTCATTGTTCATAAGGAATTGCTCTTTGTGGCCATTGCTGTGCGTCTAGTCCAGACTGATCCTCTGGGTGGTTGTATAAAAACAGGGCCAGACAGCCTTTGAGGGGTTCAAGGGGCAGCAGGTACCATTCAGATCCATGCTGTGTCTTCCAGGTAGCCTAGGTAGCATCCCCAATAGCACACTCTGTGCCCAGGATTTTGGCAAAATGACCTTAAGATCATAGTTCCTATGAGTTCTGGACAATGCTACTTTGTTTTCTAATGCTATTGTATTGCAATTGCAAGAGAGTAATTAGAAAGACCTGATTAAAAGGAACTCTCTTAACTACACTGGCCATTGTGAAGTACGAGTAGAAGAATGGTGCTGGAGGCCTCCCGGATTTCTCCTTTCACCTAATTCTGAGATGATTCATGGTTCACATTCCAAAAGCCCATAAAAAACTGATGCCTCTGTACAGATAACCCGAGGTCAAATACAGCTGCCCTTTCAAGATAAGCAATCACAGAGTGCTGCCTCCAAGTTGCTCATTTCTCAACTTCACATTAAGAGCCCAATCCACTATCCCATCACCTGACTGGTATTGAGTCACATGGTCTGCACCCAGGTTATTACTTACATGGACATAATCCAAGTGACTTTGGCGATCACCTTAATCCCTTATATTTTACTCACACTCTGCGAAAGTCTCCTATACTTATTATTGTACTCGATCCTCCACATAACCTCAGAATAAACCTCTTTCACGACCTGACTTTATAGCCAGCCATACCATTCTTTTAGTAGCTGCTTTTACGTTTCCCCTCTCAGAATTAGATATTTTTATTTTTAGCAGATGTATCAATTCAGAAACCTTTTCTCCCTCCGAAATAATAACAGTAACATAACAATACAGGTAGGATCATTGTTCCTCCTCATCGTCAAGGTTTTCAAGTTGATTCCCACCGCTTCTCTCTACTTTTGGTCTTCACCGTGCCTTTCTTGTTGTGGAGATCTAACTGCATCTTAAATCTGCATTTCATTAGATCTTCCCCTTTCCCTACTGACCGTGTCTCACGAGTAATCTAACTCAATTCCAATTTTCCTTTGCAGGTGGGGTGTGCTCCAACCACAGACATGAATTATGTGTGTTCAAGTGGTGCATTTTATGAATCTTGTTAAGCTTTGCCGCTTTATACCCCACGGATGGAATATTTAATCACAGAAATGAGTTGGCTGCTATGATATACGGTACAGGGGAGTTCTGCGATATGCATCTTACCAGCAATTGAGAAACAGATAAATTTGCCATTTGTCACTACCATGCGGACACCTTTGTACAATCTTCTGTTATTTATTTTTATTTTGTTTTATTTCTTTATGAATTATAGGTGCTTTAAATCAATAGTTTTCTTGAGAAGATAGTATGGTTCTTTCTAAAAGATACGACTTTTTAAAAAAGTATTTTAATAAGAAGGCAAATGAACTTCTTGAAATTACAGGGTGGGTGTAAGAATCCCCTAGGAGAACTTTTCAGGAAGATTATTGAAAACATTATTTCTAACCACTCCATATAGCTTGAGGTCTGCTGTGGGGAAAAAACATCTCTTCCTCAACACCCTACTTCTATTAGTGTTTTCAATTTTATTTAAACTTTAAAATGGTATGGCCATACACACGGACCAAAATCTTCAAGACCCACTTCAACCTTAATTGACTTATCAATCATTTGTCTTGAGACAAAGCCTCCAGGGATCTGAAGATGATTAGACTAAGGAAAATAATCGATGCTGTTAGCTTTATAGGAAAATACCCAGCCTGTCCTTGGACAAGATTTATATATGTTCATGAGATACGCTGATGTGTGTCTATCTGCTTTTGGAGACTGACAATGAAGTAAGAATGTAAAAGAGTTCATATAAGAATAACTTGGGAATTCAGAGGTAAAAACTATGCAAAAATGAAAGACCTTTCTGCAATCACTTTCTAAATGCTTCCTTGAGAATGTGTGCGAGACAGCAAATGTCATAATTTATCAAAGCAAATTAATACTGTTCAGGTAGTAATTAAAGGTCCTCATTAAGAAGCACAACTGCTGTACCCATTCCCACCCTGCATTAGCAATAAAAATGCACTAGGGGCATTGAAAGGTTATACACAAAAATCAATAACTTGCCATTTTATAATTAAAAGAGAAAATAAATGTTAGGGACAAGTCCACTAAATTAGGAAAATTACCTTTAGGAGAGATTGAAAATATTGATTTTAATTTACAAAATATGTGAACTTTTCATGCCCCATTCTGAGAGACAATTGGAGGCTGGGTTGTTAATTCTGCATAAGGTTCAGAAAATCAATAATTATGCTATGGGAATATTATGAAATTTGTCATTAATGGTGTCTTATATATAGAAATGACTAATAAGTCTGGGTCTCTATCTTAGGCAAATACAGGTCTGGCTTATGAAATATCCAAAGCGAATCAATGCCAAGGTCTTTGTTTCAGCTTTCAGGCACATTCAAATTGCAAAACAAATCCCAGACTATTTTTATAACTGGAGAAATTTAAAACAATTTCTAAATTCTTAGGCATGGACATTGAGATGGATGACATTAATAATTACACCTGGATATGGAAATAAATATATCCTACATCTACATATTTGTATATATCCATTCTATAGTTTTAAATTTTAAGCTACCTTTACTGTTAGTGTTTGTAGGTCTTAAAGTCTTTCCAAGAAATTGTGCTACAGTGTTGAAACGGCAGTGATATTCCCTCGCAGTTTTGAATACCACAAGCTCTGTTTATTTACTTCCTGTTTTTTGTTCCCAACCCTGTAACGTTGGGTGGAAACTTGCACACAGAGGCAGAGTCCCACAGGAGAACCTGTCTCCTCCTTAATCCACCTGCTACACATCACAGGCTGCACCCACCAGCACACAGACATTGTGTTCTGACACCTCTTCCACCATTTCCAGGATCTATAGTACCTGCCTCTTTCCATGTGCCCCCTCTCCAAACTGCCATACCCCAGAAACTAAGCCCCCCCAAATAAACATGCTGAGAACTACCAAACTAGTCCTCCTGGGAATCAAGTAGAGTTTCTTGCTCTCATAGAATGCCTAGAAATTAGCAGAATCAGCTCTCAGCTAATTTTCACACCTGACACAAGAGTAATCAACACATTCTTTTTTCACTGACACATGGTTATATGGTGCTGAGTGTGCAGCATTCTTTATATATTTATCCCTTTAACTCTAAGAAAATCTTATGACCTGCTTATTGGCATTATCCCCATTGAACAGATGCAAATAACTGAGGCACAGAGAGGCTAAGTAACTTATCCAGAGTCACTACTGGGGAGCCATGATTTAAGTTTAGGCTGTCTGGGTCCAGATTCCCTGGGGTTCACTGTACTATCCTCTCAGGAGTGGCTTTCACAGAATATTCTTGAAAACTCCCATAGTTACATTCATCTTCTCCCACAAGAGGCAACACAGCTACTACTATTCAAGGCTGGGGGAGGGGGAGGATCCCTGGACTTAATCCAGGTCTCTGCTAATTCCAACTAACATGCAGTAATGCCTGTGAACACTCCCCATCTAAATCCAGAACTCCACTAGTATATAGAGCTTTCAGACTGACCAAAGTTTTCATTCTTTTCTTTTGATCAATTTTTTTTTTTTGCTAGTCAAGCTAAATTTCATATATTCCTCTAGGATCGATACTTTGTATCAGGAGGCCAACAGAAGTTAGGCATCTCAGGAGAAAGCAAACAAGAGGTCCAACTTACCGTCAAGAGATCTCTAAGTGAGTGAGTCTAAGATAAATTGGTCCTTTATTTGACCTTGTTCCAAAGTAAGAGCCCTTCCTTCCAAGGAAGACTCCTTCACTACTCCTATGTGTTGTGCCCCTCTACACTAGGGTGCTGGCTGCTCACTGCAGCCTGCTGGGCAAGGTGGAGAACAGCCTGCGGCAGGAGTGGCAGGACAAGCTGAGCATGTCGAGGCAGGAAGTCTTAGCCCTTAGTGTGTCTTGTCCTCTCCCTAGGTTCGGTACCTGAGTTTTCTAAGTGAGGGCTGCTTGATACTGATAGGTGTAGAAAGGGTAAGGAGAGAGACAGGTCTTTGGAGGCAAAGTAGAGAGGAAAGGAATTGTAAGGGAAATTGACAAATCAAAAAAGAAAGACAGCTTCATTTTTTTCTCCTCTTTAAAGCAGGAATTCTCTTGACAACTCCCAAGGCACTGCCATATTATTGGAAGAAGGAAGCCAACTCTCTGCTTTGCCAGGAAAAAGAAAATGCAACCAACCCCAAATGGAAATGTGCAACTAAAAGACAAATTCAGGCACAGTGAAATAAAATGAGCATGAATCACTTTCCTTTTGTTCAATATAATATTGAACAAAACCTTGATGCTTCTTTGGGGCAAAACCAATGGGCCATGTCACAAGGAATGGGGTTTCATGCTTAGCCCACCATGTGAGGCATAGAGTTCTCCTGTAGTTCTTTAAAGGGTTTAAAACTCTTTTGATTTTGCCCAAAGAAATCATTCGGAAGTGGTTAGGATAGGGATTTACATGGTTCAGGTTATTTTATAAAACCCGTACTTTACTGGCAGGCAAAGCACACTGAGAAAACACTAAAGAGACTGCATGCATGGAGAAACTCCTTACCTGCATAGAATTCAGGACTGTATACCGCACCCACAACGGGGTTCAATTTCCAGCCTTAAAACAAAAGTACAAAAACATTATCACCACATTTGATTTGGCAACTTGTTTCACTGCAGAAAGACCACATTTGAAATAGGTTGCAGGTTTTTAAAATATATGTATTTTTAAATTAAGGGACATCCAGGCTGGGCATGCATAAAATATTTGAACACTATACATAAAGAATAGATTTATGGCATTCTTTGATTTTCTGCCAATGGGAGGTAATGGAATGGAAAATACTGACCGGCTACAGGTGAACCATTTCAAAATGATATAATTAATTTTGTACCGTATCAATATTTTTAGAGCCACTATAATAATTTCAATTTTCTGTCTTATTTCATAAATCACCACTAGATAATCCATCACACATACCTTTGCATTAAAGGTACAAAAATTTGAAAGCTTGCATAAACAAAATTCTGTCCAGGAACACATTGCAATGATTACTATTCCTAATTATGACTCAGAAGCACTAGAAAATTCTGCACTGCTTTATGAACACCAAAGAAAATGGCATTTTATCCCTTAGAGATTTAGTATGGAATATATTGTAATGCATCCAGGAACCATAAAACTTCTTAAGCAATGCATGACACATAAGGTAACTTCCAAATAGCCTGCCTATATAAGATTAACACCATTTCTTTACAATGAATCCTGGCCCCTCAGAAATTTTCACTCCAGGAAAGAACATGCCAGAATATTCACAAAGTGTGAAGCATATTACAGACCCATGGAGCTTATTTAGGGAATAATCTCTCAAGAATGACTGTGTCTTTGATAGGTGATTGTCTCCTGCTCCTGCTGGAGAATTCTCAGGACAGCAATCAGTGTGGAACTCGTGAAAGGACGGCCAGTGTACTTCCTTGTTTCCATGTTCTTGGATACAGGGTCAAATACTAAAGGACCTTAATTAACTGTTCCATAGAAAAGGCAACAGTAAATGGATGAGAGGAAGGAGTTTCTGCTGATGAGAATTCTCTTAGGCTTTCCAGAAGGGAGATGTGTAATGCCCACCCAACTTAGTGAGCTGACCCTAAGAGTAGCAGAGATATGTTCATAACACCCACCAAGGAAGAAAGAGGCTCAGCATCTCCACAGATAAGTCCCAGAGGTGTGGAAATCTAAAATTCTCTAGCATTTTGTAATGACACCTTGTCTCTAAGAACTTTCAGCTCTAACTTGAATAAAATTTACATTTCTCAAGATGAGGTACAATAAGGTTTTTCAAAGTCCCATACGTAGATTACTTGGGAGGCAAATTAATAGAATTCCTGTGTCCCCCTTTAGACCTATAGAAACAGACATGAGGTTCTGAGAATTAGTAACCCCAGTGGTTTTTAATACTTTTTTTTTTTTGAGACAGGGTCTCGCTTTGTAGTTCAGGCTGGCCCTGAGCTCAGCCTCAAACTCATATCACAGCAATCCTCCTACCTCTGCCTTCCGAGTGCTGGGAGTACAGGAGTGAGCCACCATGCTCAGCACTGTGGTATGTGGTACTGATTGCTGCTGGGCATGAGTCTCCATGCCCAGTATTGTATGTGGTTACCGAGGATGAACCCGGATCTTTGCGCTTGCAAGACAGGCGCTGGAACCACGGAGCCAAATCCCTGGCCTGTTTTTAATACTTTATACCCATAGATTCTTCTCTCTTTCATTCTGAAATTTCATGACTTCTCCCCCGAAAAATGACCAATTCTTGAGTGCATGGGACTAATGCCCACACTTCAAGTTACTTGGTGTCTAAGGAAAAAAAATAGAGCAAAGTAGTTGAAATCAAAGCTTTAAAGTTGAAGTCAAACTTAGTTAGTAACCCAGCTTCAATGGTCTAACTTTCTAGTCCTTTATAGAAATTTTAGATCTGTAAAATGAATCTATCTGGTAGTCAGTGGTATGGTAGTCAAGGAATGATTTCATTATTAAGTTATTCATCCTCTTCTCCATCTCTGCTTCCATCTTATACCTACAGATGCTCCCACTTTTTTATTGGCAGTGGAGATGAGGCCTTATTCACGTCTTCCAGTTATACATGTCCTTATTGCAGCACCTCCCTTAAAGATTTCCTTCTGCATATAAACCTGAGGAACACTACTAATTTTAATGTAGCTCGCAGTGGTTCAAATTATGCAAATGGCCTTTTATTTCCTCAAAGAAACACATTTCTCAGGGTTACCTAGAAATCATATTTCCGTTCTCTATCTTTATCTTCTCAGTTCTTTAGGCCAAGAAATCTGTCTGTCTATGTTTAGTCATCTCTATGACATATTGCCTGCCTATCATCTCTCTATCTGTCTATCTGTCTGCCTACCAAGACTCTTAATGGAAGTTTGTCCTGTAGTGTAAGAATAATACAGATTAAATGACACCTTCATCAAGAACTTTGCCACCTCATGTCTGCAAGCATTAATTTAATTTAAAGGGTCTTTTAGAGAAATCTGTGGGCTATGAAATGAAAGGCCACTGCTTTCTCTATCCCATCCCTAATCCTTTTTCCTAAAAAACATTTTTACTCTCCACTCTTACTCTCTAGAAAGGGAAATTATTTCAGAATTGCACAGCAGGCATAAAAACTCAATGTCCTCATTCTCCAACCTCATCTTCATCAAGTCTTCTCTCTTTTGCAAATGGCATCCTGACCACTTATTTGGCCGCTTGAAACAAACTTCTACATCAGTAGTCCCATAAGTCTTCCTTGTCCTTGTGCAACACATGTAGCCCATCAGGAAATCTTTGTTAAACTTGGAGAAGCCTTCCCTTCTTCACTGTCAATGGTTATCCAGCACAGGGACACCCATCTCTTCTAGACTAGGCACACAGCAGCAATGCTTTAACTTCACCAGCTCCTCTCACCCTCGATCTTCCTCCCTCCCCATCCGTTCTACTTACAGGACTCAAAGGACTCGTAAGAAGTAAACTATGCCATTCTGCTACTTGTTAATCACTTCCTTCTACACTTAAGATAAACAGAAATTCCTTAGCTTGGCGGAAGAATCCTACACAATCTAAACCTGGCCTATTTATTTTGTATTGCTGTCTCCTTTATCTAACCTATAGTGACACTGGTCTTTCTGACATGAATAAGATCATCCAATCAAACTGCAGACTGCAGGCTTCACTCTTTCTGCTAGGAGAACTCTCCTCATGTCGTTATGAGATCATCTTGGTGCTATATGGGTCTGCAGCTTTTTCCCAGAATATGTCACTTAATGTTGCTTCCCTGTCTTCCTTGGAGTTACTCTTTTATTCAATGTGCATTTTGTCCATAATTGTTAATACTGCCTAGATTTACCTCCTGTCTTTGTTGTTGTTTCTTATAACATTTTCCTTCATTAAAACACATGTTAAGAGTGAGCAGAAGACTGCTCTCTGCCATGAATGTCCAGAATTTAAGCTGTGTTTGGCAAACATCAGATAGTCCATAAACATTTCCTTAGAAGTATTAAAGGAATGGAAAGGATATGGAACTTTTTCTAACATATTCTTTTGATGAGGACTGTATTTTCTCCACCTCCCAGGACCCACCTCCTGATTGAGAGTTTACATCTAATGAAGAAGGACCCAGTTATAGAAGACTGTCTTCCAGGGAAAGGCAACGAGAATCTAGACCCTGAAAAATCACCACTGCTCAGACTTGCAGACCTCCAGTAGGCTCAGGCAAAGATATGCAAATCACATGTAAATGAACTCATAGTTTTTGTGACTCCTTCTTGTACCTGGAAGAGACCCTTGGGATAACCTTGCAGAAGATAGGAGCCTGCATTCTCACGAAGATGAGCAAAATGATCCCGTTTAAAATTACTTAGGCAATTTGTGTAAGTCCCCAGGCCTTGCAAATGTGGAGATTTTGATCAAGGACATTAAAGCAAACAATGAGGCTTACAACACAAAGAGAACAGCTGATAAAGCCCACTACCTCCAGCCTCCCAGGGCCCCCCACACAGCAAGGCAATGGAGCAGAGCTCAGCACACAGTCTCGCTGAAGTCAGATACATGGGAAACCCTTTGAGGCTAGGCCTCCAGGGGCTACTGGATCTGAATCAGCATGCCCCTCCTTCGAGGCTCATCCAAGGGCACATGCCACCTTGCTTTGGACGCACTGGCCAAGACTCCAGCGCTAACTACTGCTATTGTGGGTGTTCAAAGCACACAAAATCCAGCCCCTGCCTTCTCTAGGGCTTTGCTGGGTGGGGTATCAAAGAACCAAGTTCCAGAAAGTAACCTTAATACACCACAGGGGTTTCAAAGCTGCATACGCAGCTTTCTAAAGATGCGCCCTGAAGATGCCAGGGAGCCAGTATGTAAAATGGTAAAGAAGGCAATAACCTAACACCAAAATGAAAAGAAGGTAATTGCATAGTTTGGTTGTGTGTTTTATTTTGGCTCACTGTGTGTGTGTGTGTGTGTGTGTGTGTGTGTGTGTGTGTGTGCACGTGCGCGCGCATGTGTATATACACACATATCAATGTATATATGATATATATATGATATATGATATATGTATCATATGTATTTGAGACTGGGTCTCTCTTTGTAGTTCAGGCTGGCCCAGAACCCACTATGTGGCCCAGGCAAGCAATGAACTCACAGCAATCTTCCTGCCTCTGCCCCCTGAGTACTGGGATTACAGGTGTGAGCCACCACACCCAGCATTGTGGTATGTGGTACCAAGGACTGAACCAGGGACCTTGTACTTTCCAGGCAGACATCAGAACCACTGAGTTAAATCCTAAACCCTCTGTATATATTTTTGACATTATGTATTCATGACCAAAATTTAGGATTTATCTGAAATACATGACTTGTGTAGATGCTGGGAGAGATGGCACATTTAAGTTAAGAATCTCCACAGATACCTTTATTTGAAGTGACCGCAAGCTGTTATATTTAATGTCCCAGTGAGTAACCTCTGTCCCTGACCTTTATTACACTCTACCTTGTCGTCATCCTACCATGTTTTGTCCTCTAGTAGAGAAATTTTCTGCTTTATTCAGTAGGAAAACAAGAGACTTTAAGACTGAATTTCTGAAAGACTCTTTCTCCATTTGCTTTCTCCTGGAGTTTACCTGTCCAGCCCTTCTAAGACCTGAATATTTAATCCTTAAAATGGGACTTCCACTTGAGACTCACAGCAAAAGATTATCCCTTGATGTTGAGGGCATTGTGTGTCTAGACAGCATTGTACTAGAAGTTGTTTTAAGAAATATGGGGTGGTCTGTATTCTTAGCATAACACTGGGTCCTTTGTTTCCCATATTAATCACAAATGCCTGTGATACAGGCTCCATGATATGCTTAGTTCCTACTTATGAAAGTTTGAGCGAGGAAAGTTTAAGCAACTCTTCTAAAGGTCAATGCCCTGATAAAGCTGCAGTGGGAACAAAACCAGTTATCTTTAAAGTCTCAGACTTGTTTGTTCAGTGCTCACTATTCCTAAAATACCAAGGAAACAAGAGAGCCATGTCTAATGAACCTACATGTCCTCAATTCCTAAGAAATCATTCCTAAGGTAACTCCCAAGTGCTTCATAGATCAACACTTGATATCCCCTGAACTTGGTAAATCCCTCTCTTCTGTATAGGGAGGTGTGCTTGAGAGAAACAACAAAATGGAAATATTGGTTCTGCTTTGTGGGGCTTTCTGGCAGGTGGAATTCCAAACAGCATAAATTTCACTTCTATAGTCTTCTCTTACCCACACTGAAAAGTCCTGAGAATGCAATCTGCATCTTTCATGATCTTCTATAGCACTCTGTTCTAGACGCAGATTTCTCATTGATTTTAGAGTCCGGTCTCATTCATTACTGGAACTCTGCAGCTGTTAGCACTTTGGCTGGATATATAGTTGAAAGAATTTCATGCATCTGATATTGGCAGTAACAGTTCTATTTCACCAAATGAAGACGACTTCTAAATTTGATGACCAGTAATTTGTTCTTTTGTTACAGCTGAGTTTTGATGGTTTGTGATTGTGAATTTATTTTCTCATTTCAATGTGACTCCATTGGTCCTGACTAACCCTTTCTTATCACACCACATCCACTTGTTAGGAATTTGAAAAGCCTCCTTATTGTCCCAGTTCTACTGTATCGCAGTTTATGGGAAATGTTATTTATTGTGGTAACACTTACAAGTTAAAAAATTGGGAAAGCTTTGAGAAATCCTTGTCATTAAATATCAAAGCTCTTTATAATCTCCTCTAGAGAAGTCACTGATTCTGTATAATTGAGATTTGCATTTGTTCTGTAAATCAGTTTGGCTGTGACTGTCCATCTATTCCTTGCAAGCCGAGCTCAGAATGTGTGACAGGAATAATCCTGCGAACACGCTTGCCAGGCCCATGTGTGACAGGCCCACAAGGCTTGTCCCGAGAAACTAAGAATGTGTGCATGTGGGATATTTATGCCCACATCTGGCAGGGACTGGAGGTTGCACATTTAATAAACTGTTGGTTACTGTCGCCGGTTGCCATTTGGATGCACTTGTATAAAATGACAGGAGCAAAGGAATGTCTGCCACACACAGAGGCCTGACCACAAGGCTTTATCACTTCACAATAAAAATGAAAAGCTTAATTAATTATTTCCTCTCTCTTAGCCTGATTCTGCATCTTGAAAGTAGGGAGAATGATGTCCTCTCTGCAGGCTGGGATTTTGGTCCAGTGCCTTTAAAACGCTTCATCTAATTCATGTACAGTGTTCCAAAAATGCTGGTTACTTATAAATGGGTTTTGAATTGTGTCCAAAAATCTGATAGGTTTGGTTTCAGGGCCAGAATATGACATCGATCAATAATGCTTTCTTAATGGAGTAATATTTTGCTTTGTTTCATTTTCTCATTCTGCACATGTGAGCTCCTTTGCACCAGCACCTAAAACCCTGTGCTCCTATATGCACACACAAACACGCATGCATGCAGACACACATGCAAAATGCTACGTCACAATTCAAGAAAACACACAATCAGCTGATGTCATCACATATCAACTCTGGCAAGCTTCACAGTTATTATTTATACTCAAGTAGAAAGGGCTCATGACACATTAATTAACAGTTTTCTTCATTTCAGGCCTTAGTGTTCAAAATCTGTGGGGGAAACTGTCTGCATTATTTAAGGGTATGTCTTGCTTGGGTGCTGCAACCAGGAAAAGTGGTCAGCAGAATAAACAGTTCTGCTCTTTCTAGTGAGAGCTGTGTTATGTCGAAGGTAAAAAAATTTACTCTTTAAAAATAGAAGTAAGCTGACTTTGCCAAGTTGGTAGCCATCAGCAGAGGAAGAGAAAACAAAACTGCTAAATGCTAATACTGTTGTTTAATAACAGAAAATGAAATACAAAGGCAAACAAACAAATAATTAAATATTAATTAGTACTGAAGTTCTGAACCATATATATATACAAATATGAATATGTGAATAGACTATATGATAGAATACTGTGAAACCATTAAAAAGAATTGGTTTAATCAATATGTTCTAACACTGAAAGAACCTCATATTGATTTATGAATGCCAATTAAAAGTGATGTACATCATATCATTCATATAAAAATCTGTACATAATACCATGAATACCATTCATGACTAGCTATCATAAGTAAATATATATATATATATATATATATATATATATATATATATATATATATATATACACATACATACATGTATTAAAGATACTGGCTTTCTCTAAAAGGGATATAAGAAACTAGTTTGAAAATTGTAGTAGCTAAAATATATTGGGGCCAGAGATTTAGCTCAGTGGTTCCAGCATCTGCCTGACAAGCGCAAGGTCCTAAGTTCAACTCCCATTACCATATATCACAGTGCCGGACATGGTGGCTCTTGCCTGTAATCCTAGTACTCAGGAAGCAGAGGCGGGAGCATTTCTGTGAGTTCAAGGCTAGCCTGGGCTACATAGTGAATTTAGGGCCAGCCTGAACTACAGAGCAAGATCTTGTCTCAAAAAACTACAAAGGCATATATATATATTAGTCATGTTTATAAAGTTTCTTCATTTAAAATCTTTTAAAATAAGTCTGTGTTTCTAGGTCTCACATGTGATTAAAATTTTAAAAATAGGAAATCTGTATGTTTTGTTTGATTGCAATAGAATTATTTTTAAAAACTTACAAATCAAAGAAATGATATAGTTTAATCTTACAACTTAATAAAACATTAACATTTTGGTGAAACTATTACCATCACTTAAAAATCATACAATGCACACTTTTTAATCATTTAAGTTACCCTACTCATTATATCACCTTTCATTGTCTTTACCCTACTCATTTTAATAGATATAATATTCTAATAAGTGCATTTTCTCTAACTACTATGTTAATTTCCTTTTAAAGTTTTGGTACAATTAAGTATGTGATTAACATCACACACATTTCATACCATATACCTTAAAAGGTATTTATTTTGATAAGGATTAAAGAATCAAGATGTTTAAACTAGTTAGTACAGACATTCAAATTCTTTTCAGCAGGAATTTTGAAACATGTTCTTGAAAAGGCATATGTGCGTGGTTTTGAAGGGGTTTGAAGACACAATAGCACCCTTTCTTGGTCCCAAATCATCCCAGGCAGTAATTCACACACACACACACACACACACACACACACACACACACACACACACACACACACACACACACTTTCTGCCCTCCCTGTGGGACTCTACTCTGAACACCTTCCAAGTGACTTCAAAAGTTTAGTAGCTTTGGAGAAGATGCAAAGTCTAAATGAAATAATGCGGCCACACTCCCAAGAATAAGCAGCGATCAATGAGGAGATGGTGGTAAAGAATGAGCAGATAAAACCTCCATTCGCCTCCTCAACTTACCAGAATTAAATAACTCAAATAATTCCTAAACAATTACTGGGTCTCAGTCCCTAGTGGGAGTTATTCTAGAAAGACAAGAGCGAGGGCATGCACACTTAACCTGAAACTAAACGTGCCTTTGTAGCGAAAATAATCTTATTGATTTAGGTGGCTCCCTGTAGCAGGTCAGGAGCGAAGACACAGGGGCCATGCTGAGGGAGATACAGTTTGCTCAAACAGATTTCTCGGTTAAATAACTTAACAGAAACAAAGACCCGAGGGATTCCTCGGCAAAGGCCAGTGTCTACTTACCATTTGTATAGGGGTTGACGGTCTTTTTATTTGTCATTACACGTGCTGTGGCATTATTTACCTATGTACATAGAAAACTCAAATGAGTTCATATTCCAAGCCCAGCCCGCAATTCAATTAGTCGCATGCATTATGACTGTGATTACTTATTAAAAACAAAAACAAAACAAAAAACTAAAATGCATTTTAATTTATAAAAGGCAATAGGTGCATAACAAAATCATACATTTTATAATTACATTTACTTCATAACCATTTTAACTTACAAATCATTTCAATAAAGCAATGTCATCTCATTTAAAAGTTTAATAAAGAGACAGTAAAAGCAAATTAAAAGATACTGCATAATTGAAGATTTAAAAGCATGCGTGTACTCCATGGTAACACAGAAACAATAAATCGTTTTTAAAACATAAAATAAAGTTCATATGAAGGGACATGCAGTGGAATAGAGAGGGAAGAGACGAGGTACAGGGAACATAAATGTCAAAATAAGGGACAAACAAGTTTTAGCCGTGTGCAACACTTCGGGAGGGAAGAACCATCATCGGGAAGCAACATCTAGCATTCAACACTTGGAACAGAGCCTTTTACATCGCAAGAATTAACAAGTCATTCAAGCTTTAAGGTCACAGCTAACGAAAGGATCAAAGAGAGGGTGCATTGTGTGACACGATATGGAGTTAACGATCTGAGTAAGATGTGCACCGGTCAGAACTCAATCCAGTCAGAACCTCCCAGGCTAGCTTAGAACGTACACTCAATTACAGGCGTACCAATATCCAAAAAAATAGAGCATCAAGAAAACTTAATACAACAAGTCAAAAAATTCACGTGGTATATATAGGTATATAGATATATCAGCACTAAATACGTGAAACGGCAGATGGACTTCACCACTTACCATTCACCACCACCGCCAGCATGGGTTTGTGTACAGTTACCATGGTTACTGAGAGTTTGGTGAGGGGCCTAAGCGTTACCGTCGAAGGGGGAAAATGAAAGGCAAAATATGCAACATCTTACTCCAAAGACTAAAAGCATTTTTAACTGGTATTTTTTTTCAAGTTTTAACAAATATGACCCTCTGGCTATGTTGAGGGGGATCCCAGTGGTACAAATGGCAGACTCGGACTGTTAAGAATTTTAGGATGTACATTTTCAATGAACAGGAAATCCTGTTTGGCTAGAAATCATTTTTATAATCAAAAGAATGCAAAATTTGCAACTGGCTTCTTAAAAAAAAAATGAAAGGTTCAATGATAAAGGCCTCTCATTTTGTTGGTGGTGTTGGTAAACAAATCTTTCCAATGTCACTGCTTTTGCAATTTGGTTTAATTTGCAAACCACTGTGGATCCCTCTTCAACCTGAAGTGGAAAGGAAAAGAAAAAGAAACTGTCCTGTATTTTTGTTTGGTTTGTAATGCTGTCTTTTCTTTGGAACCTACTGCACCCATTGTCTATCAAACATGAAAAATAAAAACAGAAGCGAAAAACAAACCCTTTCAGTTTAACCATTTTTGTTTGTTTGTTTAGTCTCACTTTTGCCATCCACCTTTCAGCAGTTAAAAAGATTAACCAAATAAAGTAAAATAAAAAATAAGTAAGGCCAATTTTCCTTTTTATATATAAATATATATAAACAATGAGAAGGGAAGAGGGTCACATACAAGACGCCAATGATGCATCTGGAACAACGGATGAGCGTGAAGCAGACATTTATAAAAAAGATGAAAAGGAAAATATTTTGAACATGCACCTCGATTTTACGGCCCTCTACCACGGTGCCGTGTAATTTCTCCCTCGCCCTGTCCGCATCGGCACTATTTTCGAAAGTTACGAAACCAAATCCCTGCATGCAGGAGGGAGAAGGGGAAAACAACATGCAGATTATTATTTCAGTCAACGACCACTTTGTAACGTTCTCTCGCTTTAATTTCTATGTCTTGTCCTGGTTTCAGTTCTGTAACATGCAAATTAGAGAAATTATAAGAGTACTAAGATGTGCAATAATTAAGCGACAAATGTGAACAAGATTTTTTTTCCTGTCACCAGTTAGCTGTAACCCCTGAAGAATTCAAAGAATGATACCAAAAATACCTTTCTAAACGTCACTACGGAAGAAAATAAATCTAATCAAAAGAAAATGAGATCAAAATAAATGTACAGTGTCTTCACAGAGAATAAAATGAAATAACGAGGAAAAAAAGGGAACCACTTTCTTGACATGCAAATTAAAAATTAAATAAAATAAAACATGTGCATGGAATTCAACAATGAATGCCAAAATCCTCTAACATTGCCTACAGACTCATGCTGTGTGGTTTTAAGAACATCTCTTCTTCATGCAATCTTAGGGTTATTCAAATTTGTCAATTCTATAGCCTTTACTTCTCAAAAATAAAAGTTAAAAGCCTAAAAAAAAACCAAAGAGCTTTTTAATAATAAATTTTAAACTCTTTGATCTAACAAACAAATAAAAAATCACATGAAATGAATAAAAATAAACTTTCGTTGATTCTTAATGCAAACAATTTAAATAATGGTTTTTTTTTAATTTATACTTTCCCCACCCCATCAATAACATCCATGCTTTTGATTTTGACAAATTTTTATACTTCTTTATTTGCCCAAAAGGGAACTGTGTAACCAACTGGGAAGTGTAAAGACACTACGCTGTATTTATTGATAACATCAACAGGTAGCAAAATTAAGAAACTTCATGAACAGAATGTCAGTTATAATAGCACTCTGAGCACTTCCTCTTACAGCGACAGCTAACAAATACACCCTTTATTTCACCATAGGTACATTTGCTCTTAATATTTCACCTCAAAAACTAACCCCACTAAACTTCATATTGTCAAAATCCATCTTTTATCTTCACTGACACTCTTCCTAAGAGGAGCACAGAAAACATGACATATTACTTTTTAAGCCCCTAAAAATACTTGTACATCTTCTTCTGAGATATATACACCAACCTCTTGAACAATTTCAGTGTAAATTTGCCCAGCTCTTGCTAGGTTTCATAGGATATAGTATATTTAAAAAATGCAATATGTTGAAACTCCTATTTGCATTGGGTAAACCTTACACAGAGATAAGTAAATGTTTGCTCTTCCTGCTTAGTTGAGGCAAGATGACATTCAGTTCTACTAATAAATCATACAGCAACTACAAATACTTAGTTTTAGTGGCCATAATCAACTGGTGTTAGCTCTCAACCCCACGGCAAGTCCCCACCGTGACCTCCAGGTTGCAGGGTACCTGGGAAGAGCTACTCAGATGGACTCATTCGCTGCGGAGTGATGACATGAACTGAGAGTGATTCAAGTGAGGGTAGATGATTACTCCTCAGGATTCTACATATAGAGAAAAACTAAGTTTCTATATTTTGGAGGATTGCACTAAGTTACTTTGCATCATCTTTCCAAAACTTGGCATCTGTGATTAGAATAAGTGTGAAATACTTGACAAATATCAGACAATATGCACAAAAAAATGGATTGCACTTTCATCTTCCCACACTACCCAAATGGAATAGCCTAGCAAGTGTGCTAACTAAAGAGATTTTTGCAAAGGATAGTTCCTCAAAAGAGAAAGATGGAATTTCAGTGGTTTTCTTTACTTCCCAACTCTTATATCTTTCTCAGTGCATCTCAAATATGGTCACTAGTTAGGAAGAAAAAGGGAAGCCAATTAAATGCTTAGGAACTTCCCTGGACCTTTCTCTATTCTACCTGGTCATAATCCTAGAGCAGAGACTAGAAATTGCTTGCCTACAAAAGCCATTTGTGTGACCCCCAAAACTGGGTTTCTATGACCTCTTTTCAATCTGCACACCATCCAAAATGTGATTTTGGTTCTCTGTGATACGTAGAATCCTGTACTGGTTGTATTGATAGAGTCATCAATGGACAGGACAAATCTGTGACTCAGTCCTTGGGAGCTTAGATGCTAAGGGTGCAGTCAAGAGAGGACTCCCAAGGCGTCTTGACTTATGCTCATCTTCCCTGTAAACTTGTCTCTCCAGCATCGATGACATTCACAAAGCAGCATGGGAAGCCAAGACTCTAGGATTATGTTCTTTCACTAGGCAAGAAAAGAAAACCCATTGCCTCATCTTCCAGTTGGAAGAATAGGCAGTGTCACTTCTGTCTGTGGGAACCAGTGGCCACTGTTCCCATAGCACCAGGAAGAACATGAAGAGGTAGGTTAAACACTCGACACTCTCATCCAACCATATTCCCAAAACAAGTTGTCCTCACAATGTAGTCTGAAAGGAAAGCACGTCTGCCAGCCTGAAATCAGCACTATATGCATCAAGGAAAGAAGAAAGTAGAGGCAGAAACATACTTCGAATCTTATGGAAAGTGCATAAAAAAGAAGATTCCAACCGTGTCTCCTCTCTGAAAGCTGGTGAGACTACTATGTGAACTTTGCTGCTCTTGAATTCTGTCTTGCATCCAGGCCAGAAATGATATGGCTTCTCTGGATCAAAAAATAATCAGAGTTCCCATCTAGAACCTGACCTCTAGCCTGAAAGATGCTCACCTGGACCTTTCAGTTATCAGTCACCAGTTCTGCCAAGCTCAAGGGGCAGGTGGGCAGCTTGGACAGCAGATGCTGAAGTGATTTCTTTGCATCTGCCTCATGGTCCAAATGACATCTCAGGGAAAGAGCAACTTGTAGCTCTTAAAAATATCATGAATATTTTCATCTGAGAATGGTGCACAGACCAAGTATTTTCTGGAGATGGTGGGAAAGCTTAGGTGCTGATGTGGGGTCCCTTTGAAGTGAAGAACACAAGTGGAAGAGCTATGCAGAATGGGCCCAGATATTTCCTGCCTGAGAGACATTGCTTCCTGTGATCTTGTGTATCAGAGGGCTGGACCTGGGAGAAGGTACAACATCTGCTAGAGGAGAGAAAGCCTTTGCTCTATGTTGATTATTGACAGGGATCATAGGCAACAGACCAGAAGACAGTGGGCCTAACATGTTCTGCCAGGTCAACATGACTCGTTCATTTACACATCCTTTTGTGAATCATAAATTCTGGCCTTCCTATAGTCTAGCTAACTTTCCTTTTTCATCTTAAGGTATTTTTAGGTAACATGGGTATTTTTGCATCCATGTAAATAGCCTATTTCATGCCTTAAACAAGGTTCTGAAGTGCCCTGGATGGATGGAAGGACACATTTTTCATTTTATATGAAAAAGCACATCTTAGTTTCTCATGCGGAGATGAGGGGCTGGTGACAAGGGCCTGATGATTTGTGCTCCTGTGGATGAAGACTTTCAAATTTTTTTCCAGTGACTTTTGCCATTTCTTCTAGAAGACATCCTTCCTTGAAAAATCCCCACTGATCTTTCACCCTCAGCTGAAATGTGCCTTGTTTCTGGAAGTTTTTCCACTTCTAATGACATCAGTCTACCTCCATGGAGTCTCTGTAGCCTCTGCATCACTACAGAACACAGCACACTTCATAGCCATTGCTTATCTTAATGATCTGTCTCTCCTGATACTAAAGAAACTTGAGGAGGACAGGAAGCATGTCTGGCTTCCTCCCTTGCAGTTCACTTGAAATACATTCCTTTCCTGCAGAGAGGGCTAACTAAAGAACCAACTGTGCATTTCTTAGGCATAACACAGGATACCTAAATCTGATGTGTTTCCCCAATGAAGCATTGCAGAAGTAAACAAATGATATTAATCTCCTAAAAGAAAATTTGAATTATAAGATTATTCTACATAGGACCACTTAATGCTATTGAATTCTACTTATGAAAGTCTGATACAACTTTATCAAATGTATATTTTTCCTGTCCAGATGGCATTTGTATACACACAAGCTACTTAGGCTGTGCACTCCCAGAGTACATGTGCTGCCTGTGTACATGTGGGCACATATATACTTGCATCAACATACACAGAGCTGTCCTTACTCCTATTATAACTTGCACAGTAAATGTCTGGTGGCAGGTTTCAGGCTCTTTAGGTCCCACAGATTCCTGGCTGTGTCTTCAGCACCAAGTGAGAAAAATAAGGTCATAACAGTGGTTTGGGCTTCTCAGCCACTAAAATGGAAACACTCCTCTAACAAAGGCCCTTTCTCATAAAGGATAATGTCAAGTATGACAAATATCCCTGTGTGAGCTGCTGCCCCCATTTAGCAGCTCTCAGCTGGACTGTCTCAGTGCCATTCTGGTGGCACCTAACAGTCTGAGCCCACACCTGCAAAGCTACAGAGAGAGAGAGAGAGAGAGAGGGAGAGAGAGAGAAATTATTATGGATGCTTCCTAACTCAAAAGAAAAAGGGGGGCGCAGTCTAACAAAGTCAGACTTCAGATGCAGCAAACTTAAATGGTCATTTCCCAAAGCCCCCAGAGATAGGCTAATCATGGGAAAGATGGAAGGAGTCTTAAAAATAGCATTGCCATTATATTTTCAACAGAGCCAACCATATTCTTCTCAGGTCCCCAAACAGCTCTTGAAAGAAATTAAATAGCTTTCTCCAACTGGCAAAAGCTATAAAACAAAATATAAATGAAATATACACTTTTAAAAAAATCAGCAAAGAAAAAAATCTTTCAAAATAGTAGTGTGCTACAGGATCAGAGGTAGAACCAAGCCACCAGCATTCCAGGTCATTTTCTACAATTCTTCTGAGGACCCATCACACTTCAGCAGAAAGAAACAGGCTTCGGCACATTTTTCACTGAATGCATTGGGGTTTGCTGGTACAGATATAATTCCTGTAATGATTTTCATACAGGAAGTAGAAATAAGGTCACCTTTTTTTCCCATTACTCTCAGCTTAGAGGTCAAACTGCTGCTACGATAGCAAGAATGACTACAAGTAATAGGGGAATAACCAGGCTCTTGAATGGGCAAAATCATAAAACATTATAGGTTGATTCTTCTACTCATCTGCCAGATCACAACATCATTTTGTCTGGACAGCAGACACTATTAGCACATGCTTGCCTCAATATGACCAACAATGTCCCTTTTGGGTGATATTAAATCTGCTCAGGGGAGGGGAGAGGGTGTAAACTGTGCAAGTTATAATAGATTGAGATGCTCACATCATGAGGAAGACGTGGTTATGTATTCAAGAAAGCAGGTACGGTGGCCTGTGGGGAACACCAGCTCGGCTCAGCAGCCTCTCGCTCCTGATTTGTCCTAAAATGTTCATCAGGAAAAGTTACAGGGGACTAAATCAGCATCATTCTGTGTGTCATGAGGAAATTCCCTCAAATATGCTGAGTATAAAGATGCAAAGGAAAAGGAACTTAAAATTCCTGGCAATGGGAGACTGAGCATAAGGAAAGAAAGCAGAGCTGGTCAAAAGGTGGCTCATATGTTGCTGAGACATGCTGCTTTTCATTCTTTTGTATATCAACCTAGCAGGGAAACAGCAGGGTCAACTGGGACCTCAAATCCTAGTTTTTTGGAGTCTCCACTCTGATATCCACAAAGGTTTCACCAGTCTTCATCTCCACCCACATACAGTTTATAATAGCTAAATCTTGGAAAGAGCCAAATGACCATCATCTGAAGACTAGATAAAGATGTGTTTAAAGATAAAGAAAATAAAATGGAATATTACTCAGCCATAAGAAATGAAAAATTAGAGACATTTATAGCTAAATGGATGCACCTTGAGGACATATTCTTAAGTGAAATAAATAGGACATAGATGTACCATTTCTCTAGTATGAGAAACTGAAGGTGTAAATGAGGTCCAAAATGTATGGCAGGTATTGTGAAATAGGGTGAAAATGTTCAAAAGGAAAGGGGGAAGCAGGGGCAGATAAAGAAGGAAAAGAAAAAAATATGATAGCAAAAGCAGCAAAAAATGGAAACAAAGCTTAAGTATATAGGAGTGGGGTCATGGGGAGAGTGGGGAAATGGGAAAATGTGAGAATCAAGATGTGTTGTGTACTGGTACAAATTCTCAGTGCTGAATGTGGTCATGATGTGTATTGAAACGTGTACCAATAAGCACTATAAAGACAAAGAAAAACAAATGTTGGCTCTCTGGTTGCTTCAGGCTATACCCTTACCCTTTTCAAACATCACTTATACCCTGTTACTGCTCAGTGTTTGCTGACATGCCTGATGTGCTCTTTTCTTAAGGGGGATCTTGATGGGATGCTTGGTGTCTCAGGACACCAAGTAGTGGGGAAAATTCCACTAGTGGACAAAAGGGTATTCTATACTTAAGTGAATTTGATATTCATCCAAAACAGAGATACACTGTATTTGTAACTTTAAAGACAAGCGTCATTGGTTTGCTAGGATGCCATCACTAGGTTCAGTTTCATGGTCTCTGATTTGGCAGGTCTGAGCTGGCATTTGAGTGTACCCAGTCTAGTAAGTTCGAGGGTGGTTTTGATGCAGCTGGTTGGGGCCACACTTAGACATAGAGCAGACTTGGGACAAATTTTGTTTTCTCTTCTCCCAAATCATATTTCTTTCCAAGGTGCGAAAACCTTTTCCTATAGTTTTGGCCTTTTACTAACATTGTGAGCTCTAAGAAAATATATTTAAAAATTGATTTCCTAGTGGAAAACAAACAGAAGGAAATAAACAGCATATTGCAAAATGAGGATCAGTGACTATTCCAATCAATATAACTATATTCAAAAGGTTGGTGTATATGATATATTTTCCCCCTACAACCCAGGAAAATAACTGCACTTTATTAATACAGAATAATCACATATTTACCTGCTCATGAGACTATCAACTCACTTTTTAATATAAAGAACATAAATATCACTGCAAAACAAAAATGTAGCAACATCATTATTTTTTTAAGCATGGATAATTTTCCTCTGGAAACTTGATATATATACACACACATATATGTATATGTATACATATATGTGTGTGTATATATATCTATATATATATATATGCAATTGTAAATTACCCCATACATTTTAAATAGAACCCAATGTATTTCCCACCATTTTGGATGGAATGTGTTCTACAAAACAGTTACCAGTGATGCATATTTTCAAAACGTGTTGATTAAAACAGTGCAGTTGTTTCCCCTTATTCAAAATGAACTCATTATCATAAGATAAATAATTCTAAAGTGAATGAAGGTGCTTACCTTTGAGCCTCGCTCATTAAAAATAATTTCAACATCTAAGATTTTACCAAATTGCTGCAAAGAAATAGAAATATTTTATAAGCAAAAAGAGAAGTGAACAGTTTTAGGGTCATTGTTCCTTAAGTTGGATTTTTTTCTCCTTATTTAACATCAAGAATAGACATTTATTTTATTAATCTATTGCTGAAGCCCAAGCTTGAAACAAGATAATACCACACACGTTATCCCTGGATTACGACATCCTCTGCCAGATGAGAGGACTTTCGGGGCCTGGTACAAAACAGCAGTCCAGAGGTTGGCTGTACACTCTTCTCTTGTGTATGTGGGCATGATCGCTTTCCCAGGCACTGAGCAGCAGAGATTACAAATGGGGAGTATAGATAATAATCCCTATAGGTTGTTCCACTTCTACTGGGAGAAATACCCTTGTTGATGTGGGATTTGGATAGTAAGATATGATATTGAAGGTTTTGGCTCCGACTTCACATTGAAGCTGTGAATAGCCACAAAGATGTGATGAAACAAGTAAAGTACAAAACATACAAACATGATTCACTCTCCAGGTACCTGCCATATTCAAGATATCCACATAGCTCAGGCTGAAAGACAACCTCCCACATGATTCTCCGTACTGTTAAACTGCTACATTTTAGAGCATTAAAATAAACAAGCCCTCTCAAATGTCTAGAAACAAACAGTTGGGAAACCAAATGAGAGACAAATATCCTATTAAATTGAAATTGCTTTTTTTTTCAGAGAAGTATATTTCACGTGATACATAGGACATACTTAGGATTAGGGTTAGGGTTAGGGTTAGGGTTGTATTTGTTGCCTATCTAAAACTAAGATTGGATTATTATTTGTTGAATCTGGTGCTTCTAGTGAAGCACATACACTAAGCAATTCTTTTTTTTTCTGTTTAATTTTTATCTTTATTGATACATTATGAATACACATCATAATCACATTCAACATTGAGAGTTTGTACCAGAATATACATGACTTGATTCTCATTTTTTCCATTTTCCCCCTGCCCTGCAACTCCCCACCCCCTATATACACAATCTTTGGGGTTTTTTTATTATTACCACATTTGCTTTCCCCTTGTTATTTACCCTATATTTAAAAGGAAAGAGAGTGTAAGCAATTCTTGATTCAGACCTAGATAAAGGGAAAGTGGACTCAGAAACTAAAACCATCAGATAATCCAAAATCCTTTCTCCCAATGGTGGAGCCCTTTCAGTCTTATTAGACCACATGAAGTGGTATAGGCATTTCTTGAATGTGGTCTTCACTACCTAACATGGTTGAAAGTAAGTGATATAAAAATCATACAATATTCCCAGGGAAGAATAAGAGAGGAGTTCAGTGTAAATGTAGAATAAAAGCAAATGCCAAGTTAATGACTAGAACAAAGAAATAGACCAATATAATGACATATTTCAATTTTCTTTGCCTTTTATCTTGGGCTTTCCCACCTTCTCACTGCTTGTGCATTCTGGATTTTAATTGCATCTTCTATTACTCCGGGAGATGCCGTATTCTGTTTCTATCCCCTTGGTGGAAAGCATTAAGGACACTTCTACACAGTAAACAACAGGGTGATGTAGTGGAGGAGGGGTGGTGTAGAAGCAGAACAAAACCTGGGAACACAGGGAAGCAGGGACAGCAGCCTGACCAATGAGTGTGATTATAATATTGGTCACCCAGACAGTGAAGGTCAAGAGAGTCCCACTAACACTCAAGAGAAAAATATGGAACATACACAGGATTGTTTGCAATACACTAGAACATCTACTTTCCTTGGAAAGAACAAATGTAATTATATGGCAGTAGCACATAAATAACTTAAAATCTTGAAGCGAACACAACCTTGACTATGAGATAAAGAAACTCTGAGTTTGTCATTCTGTGCCATCAAATGTGTCTCTTTGTCAGAATGAATATATACCCTACCCAGCCAGGACATCACACACTTCTTCGCAGGGCAGAAGTACTGGTTTATTGCATAGAGAGGCAACAGAACAAGAAAACAAAACCAAACAAAACAAGAAGAGCAGGGTCAGTTAGACAGGAGGCAGAGGGATGTGTGTTGTGCTGATGCTAAGAAATAAGCAGAGAACTCATTGTACAGTCTGGGGACATGCAAATATTCTTAAGGGCAAGATAATTTTTTAAACAGCGTTTTCAGTAATAAGTCTTGGGCAAAGAAAAAAATCATTAAAAATAGAAGAAAAACATCCCTTCCTGTGTGGGAAATGAAGGACTATCCATTCAAAGCCAGGTGTGGAGGCACACACCTGTGATCTCAGCACTCTGGGTAGCCAAGGAAGGAAGATCGCAAGTTTGAGTCATGCCTGACTAACTTAATGACTTACGGCATTCCTGTCTCAAAAAAGAAAGTCTAAGGATGTAGCTAAGTGTGAAGGCGCTGGGCTCAATCTCTAGTATCAAAATGAGTTAGACAGACAAATTGATAGATAGATAGATAGATAGATAGATAGATAGATAGATAGAGTGAGTGAGTGAGTGAGAACTATGCTTTATAGTAAAGAATCCTCCAGTCTTTGTGAGCTCTTTAGAAACAGTAATTTTGATACAGTCATCTTAGAATATTCAGTTCACACAGATGCCACCGCATTTATTTCAGGCATAAGAGCTTAGAAGCACATATATTTATGGAAAGAGGAGCCTGAAAAAGACTTCTTCCAAAACTATGAAGCAAATGTCATCTATGGAACACTGTCTAAGCAGTCAACACAAAAACACTTCCTTTAAAATAAGATCTGGCTGAGATATAACCAATCAAAAAGTAATCTTAACATGTGTCATTCCCTAAGTGAAACAATGACACCATATGCCCCGAAATGGTCTCAGAGGTTTGCTTCTTTGGCACTTGCCTCTAGCTCGATGGTTTCCAAAGCCAGCGAAACGAGCTGTAGGAAGAATGCTGATGTAAGCCCCATTTCCGAGACAGTTGTGTACTATATTTATAGTATCAACAGTTTAATTGGGAAGTTTGGTACTAATGATGTAAACACAGCTGGCACATTTTCAATTTAAATAGACACGACTCCTTCGCAGTCATAACTAGCATTTGTTTGCTCCACGGCAATGTGCAGCGGCATCTCTGATCACATAAGGTGTCTCGATAGCTGTATCAAGGAGAAAATCCGGAAGCTTACAGGCACGCACTTGGGCAAATATGTACCCAGCATTTTTAGACATTCTCAGATCAAATAATATTTCTCTGCAAAACTGTGAAGGATGTTCCATGGATACAGCATAAAATGTGAAAGTCAATGTTAGTGCGAAGAGCGTGCACAGAGGCTAAGAAAAGGCATTGTGTGTCCTTGGGATTGGCTTCGATGTACAAATAGGTGTATTGTGTTATGTCCCCCAAAGTGACTTCACTACTCTTAACACTATGGTGAAGGGGAACTCGACACTGACATGGCACAAGGGAGGCAAAAGCGATCATGATAGTGTATTTTGTATGTGCTAAAAGTTATGTGCTCTATTTCTTTGTGACAAAAAAATAAGATTTAAGAAGATCAGTTTCCTAGCATAAAAGCGTGCATTTTGATCTCAAGAACAAAGTCGTGACATCCATGAGAGCATGGTGCAAATCCCCAAGACTCACTGAGCAAATCTTTCTAGAAATAATTCGGAAGGGATGTGCAATAGCAGAGATTTGGGTGTGTCGTCACCTGCTTCTCCCACTTCAATCTCAGACACGTTTCCATTTTCTATATGAGATTATGTTAAGTATTTAAGAGTAACATGTTGCAATCAGTTCGGTGGAAATCTATGCATTTATTTTGTGGACTCAAGAGATCAACTAGAAAGAAAGGCAGGCTCGTGGAGGATCCTAAGCAAAAAGAAAAGATTCCAAGAGAAACAAAGTCGGGGTTGGGACCCATGTTTCCAGTGAAATATCTGAATTCAAGGTCCTTGATAATATACAAGATCTATTTGTTCACATCCACCGATGTTTGTGAAAAGCTCTGGCTTCTGATCTGTATCTTGCAGCTACATAACTTCTTGACTAAGAAATAGTTTATTTTAAAAGAAAAATGTCTAACACGAAGCAGAAGATGTAATACCAAACAATGGGACAAGTGCTTCCTAAAGAGAAGGAACTAAAGACCATGCACTACACATTGGAAGAAAGGGAAATGGAGTGCCTCTAATCTCAGAGAATGGATGTTGAAGCCACAAATTAAAAGTAAAATGTGAGGTGAGTAGCAGATGCAAGTATCAGGGTGAAAGCATTCCTCATTTCAGAATTCGTTCTGAATACTGCCAAACTTTAGGCAATTTGAAGAAAGAGGTTGCATTGCGTCTTGTGTTGTTTTTAACTTAGACATTTTAGTGCCTGTATTTAACACAGGAAACAAAAAGAGGAGAAAAGCATACAAATCTTTGTGAGTGTTTTTCTCTGTAATCATCCTCATTGTTTAGCATCTGCCGAAGGAAGGGGACTAAGACAGAAAATAGCATCAAAAGTGGCGATGTCTCCTGTTCAAAGAGTTTGAGAACTACCTAATTGGTATTAAAATGTGGTTTCTTACAGTAATGGTAACCTAACAGAAGAAACTACATTAATTCCCTATACTCTAGCTCAGGGAGCCAAATAGAATGTACAGATGTCTTTCAATCTGATTCATGGTGCTAAATACATCACATAACAAGAATGACTTTGTGACCACCAGTGTTTGGCCAAGAAGAACAGATTTTTAGGGCTAAAATTCCATTTCTTTGGAATAGTAGTTGTAAACAAAGGAAGCCTCAGAATTACTGCAAGGGGTTTGTGAATCCATATGTGCCCAATAACTTTTATAGATGAAACCCACACAAAACCTCATATACTTCTCAGAATGGACACAGATGCTCTCTGAGATGAACAGAACTAATTTTAGAGTTAATGTCTGCATACTGCACTTTCATAAGGGATAGATACTAATGTATCATCTTGTCAAATTGACATCTTGTTAGCTGCTTGAAAATCTTGACTTAAGAAAACAGGGGCTCTGAAAAGTTTTGATCAAGGCTTGATAACAGATAGTATGACATTCCGGCAAGGTTTTTCTTCCTGCCATCTGTCCTACCTCTCTGAGAGCAGAGAAATTTGGCTAGTAATGTGAGCAGGATCCTTAGTCTGTGATTACTCGCTGTGAGCATTTTGAATACCTCTCTTACTTGGCATTATAGCCTTAGATAAATTTCAAGATAACCTAGGAAAGCAAATGCACCCATCACGAAGAGTAGGAAGTGTTTGTGCTGCAATGCACAAAACCATGAAAGAAGGCCAGGATGGTCATGCAGAGGATCAAATTCAAACCCAACATCACAGGGACCCTTCATGAAGAAAGATGGATTGGAGAGCAAGACATCTTTCCAACCTGCCACAGCAAAGAGAGTATAATTCCTCTGGCTGTCCGTCATTCAAACTGGGTCTCACTGCTTTGCACACACTTAACCTCGACTCTAACTTGGAACGCTCTGCACTTTTCAAAGTCATCTTTGACCTGAAAGTGCCCGAGGATATCTCTGTTCTGCTAGAGTTAGAGGGTTTAACTCAAGGTTATTACCAAATGAGAGAGATAAAAGTGCAAAAGCTGACCTTTTCCTCTGAAATGTCAGAATTCAAGCCTGGGTATCTTAAGTATTAGGATGCTGGCTCTGCTTCTGTGTCAGATGCATACTTGATAAGCATCATGTGTGTTAAAGAAATAAAAGGTGCCAGTTAATCTCCTAAACAACACATTCCCTGAGCACGAAACCAGAACTTTCCTTTCATTTAGCGAACACTACCGACTTTGCATGAGCATCTTCTCATTCCTCTTGTAATTTGCATCCACTTATAAGCTCTGAAGAGTCACAAACAAGTCCACCTTTGCTCTAAGTCAAAGGTTAAGAATGCAGCTCTTTCCACTGACTGTACAGAGACTTGGTCTCACTGCTGGGCTGTCAGTGAGAAATGAACTGACTACATTTCCGAAAAGAAATGATGCCCAAGCTCTGCCCTAGCTTTGTCTTTGGGTGGAGCTAAAACTAAAGAAACTGCAAGCTCATCCATTCCCAAGGTGAATAGTGCAGATATCTTCCAGGAAAAGCATCAGGGTCATAATGCCTTATGAGGAAGCAACACTTTCATTTACTTTCTCTGGGGCAATGATAGTTCATGGTGTGCTTATGTTCTAACAGGGGCCTGGGTCTCTGTCGCCTTTGACATCACATTTTCTGTTGCATTTACTATCAAGTAAATACCTTTGAATCCTTATAACTGATTACAGGAGAACACACACTACTCAAAACAGACTTAGAAACTGGTCGTGTTTTGTTGTGTTTGTTGCTTTTTGAAAAGCTAAGCTTTCTGCAGAACTTGTTATGTCCTGCAGCTGCATCTGAAATCTCAGTGCCCAGTGCCTGGAGAAGAGGGGGGACACAAGAGTGTGTCATGAGTCACCGCTCCAGATAAGCTAGCAATTGTAAGAGTGAGCAGAGTGAAGATGACTCCCAATGTGTATTTAAAATTTTCAGCTACGACTGGAAGTCTCAGCCAGTGGATTTGGAATCATCAGCCACCTGGTGTCAACAGTGGCTGATGTAACAGTTTATTTTTCACTTGACATTCAAATTTGTTAACAGGCAACAGTTTGGAGCAAAAACAATGAGCATTTTCAAAGAAATTTTTACTCTAAGTAGAAAGAGATTCTAGCATAACACACCCCTGGACTAGACTCTCAAATACCTTCCTAGTACATAAACATTTCACTTTAAGTCTGGTGGATACCAGTGACTTACATGAGGAAGGAAACTCTGAGGATTCCGGAGGACAAAGGCAATACTTACACCAAACATTTGTCGGAGGTCGGGATCCCGGAACCGGAAGGGGATGTTGGAGACATGAAGCCTCTTGGGCTGAGACTTGTTTTCCGTGCTTTCAGAAGGTTGTGTCTGGGGCTGGCCATCCGTTGGTGCTGAGTCATCTGTCTGCTAAAGGAACAAGAAAAAAGCAGAAAGGCTCTGAGTAGACTTCAGACAGTCCCAGTGTGCTTCTGCTTCCATCCATATTGGGGAAACGCGGAACAGAGGAGGAAGAGAAGGAACAACCTATTCATTCATTCATTCATTCAGCAAGTGTTTTCTGAGCAACCACTGGGTGCTCATCATGGATCTTGGATTTAGAAATGATAAAAACAGACAAAGTGCAGGAAAGATCATACAATCCACACTTTAATAGAGTGTTGGAAAAAGGAGATAAGTTTCATAGAGGAAAAATAAAGCCAAGGGAGGATGCTAGAAGGTGCTTGGGTGAGGTGGAAAGTGAAATCATCAAGAAGCGAATAATGATTGCTAAAGCTAAGAGAGTGTTATTCTTTAATCAATGCTGCTTGGAGTCTTGGGATATGCCTACATAATTACCGAGGCTCTACAGATAAAATATTGATAAATGTCAGAAATCTGAAAGGCCACTTTGGCATTCTGAAGTCCAAGGAATCAGCTGACAGAATTACTTTTTAAAATGTTTTTTTTTTTTTAGCTTAGATTCTTAACTGTACAGACTACTGACCTCATGTGTAGATTTAAATGTAAGTGGATTAAATTTAAATGAGCTCTACATTTCTTTCATTTGCATAAGCTGCATTCAAAGTGTTCAGTCACTATATGTAGATAATGCTTCCATGTTGGGCCATGCAGATATAGCATATTTCCAACTCGGGACAATGTTCTCCTGAGCTACGTTGCTGTACATGACATAATATCTATCATTATCATACTTCATTGTTCCTCTCTGGAATCTCCCATTAAAAATAATCTTAGATACAACAGCATTACACTGATACCCAAACAAGGCCAGGAAATAGGCAAAAAGTCATGGTAAGTAATGTTTGGTATCCTAACAGTATTGCCATTTTAAACGTACTGCAGTTTTAGGTACTTTCTCTGCAATTAGTAAATGCTGCCTGTAGGTGGCAATAGATTCCATGCACATCAGATACTAGCCTGTCTGCAAGGAAGGTAGCGTGTACATGCAAATCTATCAAATTTATGAGCAAGGAATTGCCATCACCTGTAGAAGCAATTTAGAAGCATATAACTGGCACAACACTATCAATGCATGCAGCCAGGTGTAAAATCATAGCGACTTAGAGAAGGAGGCAATCTTACAGAGTGAAATGCAAAAGAAACTTCCCAATACCATGGATGTAATTAGCAACTTTCTCATCAACACAGTATTTACTGGAAATTTTCATTTATACTCTCCTTCCTAACAGACACTGAATTGAATCCTGGTGTTTGGCCCACCATTCTTCCAAGCTGACTTGGTATCTAGACCCCAACAGATAACTTCAACTTCCGTGTACAGTATCACGTTGACAATGTCCATGTGGTTATTTTGCCTACAATGCAGAGTGAGCAGTGAGAAAGATGGAGATACTTTCTTCAAGGAGAAAATGATAACTAACAAAAATGCACACTTTACAAAGATTGTGAGGACGGGATGAAATAATTCAGCAGAGCTCTTGGCATAGGGTATGTATTCAATAAATGGCCAGTGATTGATTTTTCAGAAGATGACAATTTAAGAAAATGCTATCAGAAAGCAGTAAAGCTGTCTTGGAAGAGACAAAGAAAAGTTCTTGTTTGCTTATTCAACACACTTTTACTGAACAACTGTTATGTGCTAGACATTCAAGTCAGCATTTCCCAGGTGAGCAGCCAAGAAGAGGTGGGCAAAGACATTTATAACTCAGACAGTTCAGTGCTAGGATGAGAGAAACCGCAGAGAGCTGAGGGACCTGAAATCAGGGACACACAGCAGAAGTGGAGGTTGAAAGGTACAAAGTTCTGGGGGTGCCTGTTAAGGTGGGAGAAGTCTAAGAAGAACTGGAGGAGGCTAACACTGTACAAAGTGAGAGCGAAGCATGTGCCAAGATGCAGAGGTGTGAAATACTGTTTTAAATTTGGGGAACTGGATGTGACTTGGATCTCATGAGTCAGACGCAGTATGCAGGAAGGATAGTCATGAAAGAAGACCACACAAGAAATTAGGAGACTGTGTCACAACTGCTGTCTATGCAGAGCAAGAGCCTGAACAGCCCAGAAGCTGTCAGGAGCCCTTGAATCACTGTAGCAGGAGTGAGCAGCTTGGGACATCAATGGCAAACATTGGCTGAGTGACTAGCAGATGCCCTGGTTGAATGATGACTACACAAATTAATGATGAATGAATGAATGGACAATCAACTGTGCTTCCTTCACGTGATAAAGAACATGAAAGCTTCAAATGAAACAGAGCAGGGACTGAGAAGAATAAAGTTTGGGGCCACATCCAAGACCTGGAATCATGACAAGACAGCACCCCTTCTCAGAGGAGTGAGACATTCTCATACTTTGTCCAGAAACTCTACATTGCCAAGAGCGAGAGCTAAGACTTCGGGTTTCCAGTCCTCTCTCTGGCTGCAATGTTTGGACATTGTTTGGATGCAGTGTTAAAATGAGCGCCTCCTCATCCTGAGGAGGAGACTTAGATGTGGATTTGTGCACAACTGCTAAATGTTTTAGTTTAATAAACCTAATTAGGAATTACAGAGATTATGATTAAACATATTAAATGATTAATAGCATTATGCTGCTCATGTGAAAATTAAAATTAATCATCTCTAGTCAAACAGGACTTTGGAGAAATCTTTGAATTGTTTCCTTTGATAAAAACATACAACGCTTAATTAATCATTTTGTAGTGTATATATTTATACCAATGCCCATACATCGTTATGTAGGAACACTTGTGTTAAAATAACTTTTAGCAAAAAATACATAAAATGAAAAATACCCCAGGATTGTTTAGACTTTGGTGCATAGACAGAGAGAGCAGAGTTTGGGGATCTAGAGTGTGAGAGAGAGGATGCAGTGATGGCGCAAAGAGAAGCAGGATTGCTGAATTGCTGGTCCTGAGTGAGAATCTAGCTGCAGCTCACACATTTAAGGGGGTCACATGAGCTCTGTGACACTTGCTGTGCTCCTGTGTGAAAGGACAATCGCAGTATAAGCCCCACAGGCCTGTGGAGAGGATCAGAGGCAGCAGGAGGCATAGGAAGAACCTTCAGCAGAACTAGTCAGTTCAAGGTCAGGACAGAAGAGCATAGACATGAATTACTCTTCACGCTGAATGTGAGTTCTTTTCTCATTTCTGGGAACTTTCAGGGAAATGTTTGCAGCAAAGCTGTGTTTCATAGCTCTGCCATAACTTGGCTCTGGACTGTCCCCCACGTGCCTTGTGTTAAGGATTAGTCCTCTACTCTGGTGCTTGGGAGGTGGGGGAATTATAGGAGGTGAAATCTAGTGAGAGGGAGATAAGTCATTGGGGGTATGCCCTCGGAAATTATTAAATTATTAATATTAATATTAATATTAATAATTTAATATTATTAAATTATTAAATTATTTTATCTCTCCCCTTTTGCTTCCTGGCAGTCATGAGTAGACTGGTTCCTCTCCCACACTTCCTTTCTGGGGCAGTGCCACCAGGAGTCCACAGGAACAAGGCCAAGTGACTATGGGCTGAAACTACAAGCCAACTTCAACTTTCTCTTCTTCTAGGTTGAATCTTTCAAGTATTCTGTCAAATGAACACAGCTGACCAAGGCAGTCTCTGTGTTCATTTCCTGCCAAGACAGTTTATTGCTCTAAGTGGAGAACTTTCTTGTCTCATAGTTGTACAGGCCAGAAATCTAACATGAAGATACTACAGAGCCATATTCCCTCAGGAGGCTATAGGGGAGAACATTTCATGGTCCCTTCTAGCTTGTGGTGGCTCTGGGTGTCCTTTGACTCAGCCCATGTGACTCCCTTCCCTGTGTCATTTCATGTGGCTTTGTTCCCTGTGTGTCTGGTTCAAGTCTGCCTCTGTTTCTTCTTATAAGGGTATGAGTTGTCTGACATAGAGTCCATCCTAGAACCAGGATGACCTTGGCTTGAGATCTTTGACTTAATTATATCTATTTTCCCCTAAATAAGGTCATATTCATTCACAGTGCATAGAGTTTAGAACATGAACACATCTTTTGAAGGCCATCATTCAACCTGCCACAACCCCCACTAAAAAGTAAAAACCAAAAATACACTAGCTCCTGTGATAGTTAGCAAAAAATAGTTGCCCTTATTTTTTTAACCACCACTGGCAGCATGGAATTCTTAAAAACACTGGCCTCCAATCAGATCCATAACCATTTTTTTTTTTTTTAAAGAATGTCCCTTCCGGAGCTGGTCCGACCTCCCATATGTGAACAGAAGCCAGTTTAATGAGGTCCCTGGCAAAACAGGGATTTAGTTCTTCCTTCCACCGGCTCAGGTTATCCACTGTCTTTCCATCTTTGGATGCTACGTTGTCTCTTAGATAAAGTAGGAAGTATTTTCTTGGCCTCTACAAAAGTCATCAACTCTCCAGGTCTTATTGTCATAGAATAATAAATATACATCAGCCCTGGTCTCTACAGAGAGGAAGAATGACATCAAAGTCTCTGAGAATGGTCAGGTCCCATGTATAAAAAAAGGAGATTATTATGATCTTGATAGTATTAGCTGTATTCATAGCCATCAGCTTTTGTTAACTGTTTCTCTGGCCCATGTATGTGGACAACCCTGAGATGCAGACTTACTCTTCGAATAGGAAAGCCCACAGGACACTCCGTGGATGTGAAGACCATTAACCCCAAGAGGCAAGTTTCCAGGCAGCGCTTGGCAGAGTTTCCCACATAAGCTCATTACAACCACAATGCTGGCTTCTGCTATGGCCCAGTGTGAAGGCCCTATTAGGAGGTGGGTGTTTGCTGCAGAATTTTTCTTAATAAACAAACTCCCCAGGTATCAGTGCAGGTTATAAATGTTAAGAAAACACCACCGGCACTTTAATCTCTTGAAGATCACTTAGTGCTTCCACAAAGACCTTAATAAAGAACCGCAGGGCTCCCTTTGCTATAATCGTTCCTAATTCAATGAATAGCTCCGAGCAACCCACGGCTAATCCTAGTGAAATTGGATTTTGATATCGACCGATCCAGGGGTGACTGTTTGAAAGAATCCGCATAGTTCTGTAGAAATACACACCTTTCAGATTCTGTTCCCACCCCTGCATTCTCTTTCTGAGTTGGGCAGACTGGTTGGCATCTTCAGAGGAGGACTGGGTAACCTGCTATGGAGGCATGGGTGAGGGGTATTTATGTCTCCTTTTATTTCTGCGCTAAAAGACAGTTCCATCTCTTATTGGCTCAAGGATATACGTTCTTCTGAGCCTCAGTTTTCTTGACTGACCTCTGATAAGAGATTTCATCACAAAGTTGTGTGCCATCCCCTGGTGCTCAGTCTGTCACTCGCTGGGAAACTAAACCACAGAGGACACAAAACTGGGAAGGACATTGTGAAGTTGTACAAACCAATCAGAATTGGTAGAGGAATTACAAACTGGAGAACACAGAGGAGGGGATGGGGACAACAATTGGGAATCAAACAAGAATGGTGTATAGCTGTATTGAGTGGAAGTTGAAAGCACATATATTTGTTGGTTTGTTTATTTATTTATTTATTTATATTTGTTTAAGGTTTTTTTTTGAGACAAGGTCTCACTTTGTAGTTCAGGCTGGTCCTGAACTCAGCCTTGATCTCAGCAATCCTCCTGCCTCTGCCTCTCAAGTGCTGGGATTATAGGCATGAGCCACCATGCTCAGCACTGTGGAATGTGGTTCTGATAGCTGGTGGACATGAGCCTCTATCCCAGCATTGTCGTATGTGGTTACCAGGGATCAAACCCGGGCCCTTACACTTTCAAGGCAGGTGCCAGAACAACTGAGATAAATCTCTGGCCTGAAAGCTCATGTGTTTATAAGCCAGCAGCAAGTATAGTTTATGGATGCTGATTAAGCAAATGAGGGCAGTCCTGCTCAATTAAATGCAGTGTGAGCAACATATACAGTTTTAGAATTTCTAGAAGCAAACTTATAAAGAAACATGAACACTATCTTGAGAATTATATTTGTTTTAACCCAATTTATCAAAAATATTTCATCATGTCATCAGCATGAGATATATTTTATATTCTTTTTTGGTACTCAGTCTTTGATATCTTGTGTGTATTTTATACTGCAGGCTCACGATCTCAATGTGGACACTGACTTCTCATTGGAAAACCTTGATCTATATTTAGGCTTTGAAAAATTGACAGCAGAATACTTCAGCTCTTCCAAAGATACTTCAAAGGTTCCTAATAACTGAATCAAGTATCAGTGCTTACATTTAAGGCAAAGTTGATTCAAGTTAAAAATTCAGTATCTTGGTCACAGTAGTCATATTTAAAGTGCTGAACAAGTAACATAAGAGGCCCCTTGACAAGTTGTATTGCCCGAAATCCTGTGAAGAGGTTACTTTATAGGGCAAAGGAATAGGAAGGATGCAGAATTGGAGTTGCTAATCACCTGGCCATAAACAAGTGATTGTGGTTACTAAGTGTGTGGGCCCAGCATCCGCACCCTGACCCTCCCAAGGAATCACAGCAGAGAGGAGAAGAAATCATTTGGAGTGGTAAGAGTGAATGGACTTGGTCTGCCATGTCTAGCTTGGATGACAGAAGGGGATCGTGGGCCAAAGAATGAGGAGACGGAAGAGGGAAGGGAGCAGAGCATCTCCTGACTCCACAGAAGGGAAGAATGATGTAGCTATAATCTCTCTTATTACCCTCTGGAAGCCTAGGTTAGAGTTCTGACTCACTACCATCTTGTGATACATTCATATTGCTGGAGGCTCTGGGTTGTGGTCATTTGTTTCTTGAAACAACAGAAAACTAACACCTTCCCTTATTCCAAAGCACAGGAGTAGAATATTTCCATTATTTCAAGTGGGTCTTTTGTGTGTGTGTGTGGTACCAAGGATCAAACTCAGGACCTTGCACTTGCTAAACACCTAGCCCTATGACAGAAAGTTCTATTAGGCAGCACTGCTTTAGATCCACATATATTTGGGGTTAGCGTGGGGCTGAGGGTGGAGAATAGTTTTTTTTTTTTTTAATATATGAAACTAGAAGGGGGTAAAGTGGGAGAATGAGTGAAGCTTCCCCATGACAATGGTGTCCTCTGGCATGAAGATGATTAAATCAACTCTAAAGTTTCAAGCGATGTTGTTGATGATGCATATTTGGTACAGTAAGTCTTTGCTGGGTGTTACCATGAAAACTAAAGATAAAATCCATCACATACATTGGGCTTCTTAGGCAGGTGGCTCCAGTAACAGCAGTGATGAGCTGTGACTTGTGTTGCTATGGTTATTTTTGTTATTATTTGGAATGCTTTCCTGTCTCCTGTAGAAATATGTTTCCTAACCTATTTCTGTACTCATGAACACATTGTAGGTTGGATGGAAGTGGTGGGCCCAGCCCTTGGGTGGCAAGGCATGCAGCCCAGCAACACAAGAGTGAAGACAGTTTTGAGGTCCTACCAGGAGCTGGGTATCTTGTGAAAAAATTTTCACTCCTTATCCCACTACAGCATCATAACCACCTCAGAAAGGTTCTGTGGCCCATCCAAAGTAACTTTGCAAAGCCTAATATTTAGGCACTTTTAAATTTTTATATTTCTAGAGACTGAACTCAGAACCTTGGGCATGGTAGGCAAGCCCTCTACCATTCAAATACACTACCATTCCCTAAGTACAAGACTGCAGGATTGAACTTAGGGTGTCTGATACCTTATCATGGACTCTTCAACCCTCCATGACCTCTCAAAGTCAAGGTGAAGATGCTCTGCAAAGCCTAACAATGCACCTCCAGGAGATTTGTGTAGCCTGGAAGAGAGCAGTAAGGCTCATTTCAGCTCTAACAATTGCACTCTAGGCCTGGGCTGAAGCTGAGAGGTAAGCTCTGTGAATGAGGCACCAGCACCACCAACCAAGCAACCTTGAACCAACCAACCAGCCAACCAAGAAGCAGACACGGCTAAGCTGCACCAGATGCCTTTTTTTTCATGGAGCTTCTAGAATATGCTCTTTCACTCTCATTAATGATTGTTTCTTTCAGTTTGTTCAGTTCTCTGTCCTCACAAACCATAAGCATCTCAAGGGAAAGCATTTCTGAATCACTTTTTCTACCTCATAGTAGGCACTCAGCCAATCTTTCCTGGGCCAGTGCAGAATACTTCTTCTAGCCCATGTTTCTTTCTCTCCAGCAGCTCTACATACATCTCCTTGGCAGGGGACCGACCATCTAAGATGCCTCTATAACACAGCATTAGTTTTGCTGATGGCACCTCAGTTGAACACATAGCATCATTTCTCTCTTACAAGATTCCTACTCTCTTTGCACAAAACTCCTCACAGTGATCAATAAAAAAGTGTACTTCTGAATAGCCAGCTGCTTTTCTCACTTCTCCACCAATCAAGCTATTTCTCAGAGAGAGAGAGAGAGAGAGAGAGAGAGAAGGAGAGAGAGAGAGAGAAGGAGAGAGAGGGAATGGTCTGCGAGTGTCTTCGAGGCATGATTTGATTAAGTTGACAATATTATTTGAGCAATGGTTGAGTACCCACTGCGATGTACTTTGGACCAAATTGATTTGTGTAACGAACACTTGCTCTGTCTCTTCTTGCAGGCTGAATAGTGGTCTTGATTTAGCCAGTAATGCTGAGCGCCGAGTGAATTTACAGAGTCCGCAGTCTCTCTCTCTCTCTCTCAATCTGCACAGAGGAACGGGGGCAGAGCATGGGCTGGCATAATTCAATACATTGTACTATAAGCTCGGAAAATAATATCACAGAGCTCTGCAATATACCTATTTGATTTGATTTGTAAACCTGATAAAAAAGCAATCGAGAAAAGTTCAGGGGGAAAATATATATGTTCTAAGCAAAACTGTAACTATATTGAATATGTACAAAGAGCCAAAGAAAGAGGGGGTGGGAGAAAAATCATGCATACTAAATCAACTTCCTGCCCCACAGTAGACAATATTGCACATCCTCCATTTAAAACGAAGCAAGATGGTGCAAAGTTATTTTCCATTAAAAAATAATAATGGTAAGCCCAGGAAATGTGAATTAAAACCTACGTCTCAGGTTTTCTCACAATCCGACTTCAAAAACGGGGCTTGTGCAGATTTCCCCTAGCTTCCTGCTCTTTTCATTTCAGCTCCACAGGCAAACAAATAAGTTAATCACACAGCTTTGGACGTAGTTAATGCCCCTTTCCTAGCTTGGCGGGGCTGATTCTGTAGCCAGGTGATGCCGATTTAAGAAACACATTGCATTTTCATGGACTCAAATACTATCAATTCAGTGCTCTGCTCCAGTGGTGAAATTCCTCAGGAAACAAGGCCGGAGGAAAGAACAGCCGTGAATCTAAGTTCCTTGGCTAGTTTTCATTCTTTGCAAACACTAGATGGGCAGGAAAGGAGTTCATACTTCATAGTTCGGGAGGCTGGAAGTCCAAGATGCTCCCCGATTCAGTACAGGATGAGGGCTCCTTTCCTGGATCGCTGTGTCCTTAATGGGAAGAAAGTGATCCTAGTCTTTCTTCTCCTTATAGGGACATGAATCCCATCACGGGGTTCCATCCTTGTGACCTCATCTAAACCATATTGCCCCTTGAGGTCTGCATCTCCCCAAACTACGACATCGGGGGTCAGAACTTCAACTTTGGGCCAAGGCAGAAATTGCTCTCCAGTGGAGCCTACTGCACCAGGGAATAGGGAGGTATACAAGGCACAGCAAAACATACGGTGGGTGTTGGAATAGGAATAATGACTACAATAAGAGACACATTGCCATTAATTGGCATCAAAACATTCCTCTTCTCTTGGAACACATTTATTTTGCTATTCTTGCCACTTTCCAAAGCAGTTCTGCAAGTCCCCTTATGTGAATATCTTTACAAGGTATGATCTTAAACTGCAATAAATTCTGGTGTCCCATATCATCCTGTGGAATTTCAGGCTCATAAAAACACTACAGTGTTCTCATCTACCTGATTACTAGAGCACACTATGAACTTCTGATTCTTTTCCTGCCATCAAAATAACTGAAAAGTCAACATTTCAATTTGAGTCAAAACATCAAGGCAGCCATGACTGTAATTAAA
>PVIR01000026.1:138668-383933 GCA_004026965.1 Petromus typicus
GCATCTTTTCTCTGGTATGAGAAAATGAAGATGTAAATGAGTCCTAGCATTGTATGTTATATATTGTGAAATAGAAAATGCTCAATGTAAAATAAGGTGAAAGGGGACAATGTTGAGATTGTAACAAAAAAGTAAGGAAACAAATTTTATGTATATGGGGGGTGGTAGGGTGGGTAGGGCTATGGGAAAAAATGAGAATCGAGTTGTGTCTTATACTGGTGCAAATCCCCATTATGGAGTGCAATCATGATGTGTATATTTAATGTACCAATAAAGATTAAAAAAAAAAGATAGCATAAAAGAGAACTTCCAGAAACCCTTCGGAAAATGGCAGAAATGATAGGATAAGTATGTTTGAAGAGACAGTATATTTTGAGGGGTGGGGGGTAATGGCAATTTGTCTTTTAATGTAATTTAAAAAATGTTAAACAGTCACCATATCTTTTGATTGCACCTGTTAATTCATCTTGAAAACAGACGAGGTTCACTTAGCTTGAAACAAAATTACACACACTTTCATAATGCATTCCACCATCCAAAATGTGTTTATTGAGCATCTACTTTATAATCAGATAATAGTGGGAACTGTGTCAGTTAAATAGAGGGGCAAATGACAATACTATAGAAAGTAATTTCTTTGATTCTTGCAGTTCTAATGTTTTTGGCTTTTAGTCCTCAAAACAAAGAGCCAGATAGGATGATGATGATGATGATGATGATGATGATGATGTGATGATGATGGTGGTGGTGGTGGTGGTGGTGACTTACTAATCAATACTTATAACTTGGAGCCTAACATCTGAGTTTGAATTCAGATTTGTGACCTTGTGTAACTTACTTTATCTCTCTGGATTTCATTTCCTTCATCTAGAAAATAGAAATAATATTAGCACCCAGCTCAAATATGACAGAATCCATAAGTGCTCTGAGTGGTTTATGAGCCATTATGGTATCTATGATAAGCATCTAGAACAATACCTAATATTAGGTCACCACTGAATAAACATTGGTTGACTATTTATTGATTGACACTGTTAATATCTTTGGGGATATTTCATAGCATCACTTAGTGACCTAGGCAGAGAGATAATATTATGATCCTCTTGCGGTGCTTGGTGAGTGTGGTCCTGTGGCTAAGAGCTGGCACAACAATCACTGGTCACATCCCCTGATGTCTTCTCCTGGTGACATGACAGTTTGTGATAGTCAGTTGTTAAATCTCAGGCAAGTCTATGGAAAGTGCATTAACTCAGTGAGGACTCAGCTCTTCGCCCATCGCTGCACACCTACAAGCAAAGACACCTGTACAGGTTCACACCCATCCCCGCACCTTCCTTCCATTCCTTCTAGGACCTTAAAGGATCCATCAGATCTTCCTTCTCCTCCTCTTTCTCATAGGCCTGGCTTCTACTGAGGCGGGGAAAGTATATCCAACGAAGCCAAATGTTTTCTGGAGGTAGTCTGCATTCCCTGACTCTCTCACCTGTTCTAAAATCACAGGTGGCTAGGCTCAATGCACTGTGACTGCTGGCACACTTGGGTTACCCTGGGTGTGGGGTGAAGCATCCCATCATTGCCCATTGTTGCCCGGGTTTCTTGGTCTTGAAGGATGCTGACAGTAACCAGTACTTCAACTCTTGTTACTAATGTGTGTTCCCTCCTTTAGCATGAAGAGGAGTCTCTGGACAGCTTGAGAACTTCTGCCTTTTTCTCTAATTTTATGCTTTTTCTGGATCCAAAGAGATATAGGGAGTAACTTGTAGTTTCCCTGATGAATTCTTTGTGACAGTTTTGTCCATTCTGTGGCTTTGGAAGGTACCAGTCAAGCCTCTCCATATAAAAACTCCCACATATACCATTATGCCAATGTCATCCTTCCCAGAATCAATTTACTTCCAGAATTATGCCACTGCATCTATTCTGTGGCTTCCTAAAGGTGAATCTACTGGTCCTGCAAACTCAAGAGGATTCTAGCTAAAAGGGTCAGCAGGCTCCCCTCCAGACAGGCAGAAGCCCCATCACTCTCCCTTGCAGAGACTCTCTTGCAGCTCTCTTCTCGGGCCAAAATATCCTGTTTTTCAATAGTCCTCTGCCCCACCCAGAATTCCAGGCCAAGTCAAACATCAATTTAAAAGAATGCCTGATATTTTATACTGAATTCTTAATTCCACCTAGCTCAAAGATTTTTCCCCTAGTGTATTATGCAAGATTTAAATTAACAAAAGGCAATTCTATACATTATGCTAATTTTCCAGGCCTAAGAAAACTGCTGAAAGCACAATTGAGTTGCAGAAAGTGGGTGATACATTTAAGATGGAACTGATTTCAGTGAAAATCTCTGGGTTTTCCTTACTAATTGCTTTTTTTCTTTGCATAAATGCTGCATTCAAAGAGACCAGCACTCTAAGGGTTTTGTTGTAGAACTATTGGAAGTTTTTCTAATACACACTGAGACATGTAAGTATTATTTTTTTGGACACTGATATGTTTATTAATATAAATCTGACAGTGAAAGACTACTATCACATGAGGTACACAGTTTCTGCAAACTGACAGGGTTCAGATCATTTCCAACTTTCAATTCCTATTTGTCAGTAAGTTAACTTCTCTTGCACCTACTGTGAGCACTAAGCAAAGTACCTACATGTTGGAAAATGAAAATACTAAGAAATATATTGTGAAAATACAAATGTCTCTTTTTCTAGGATTTCTTTGGCTGGATGGGGATAGGAAATTGTTTCTTAAAAGAGGATAGAATAAATGCTTTGGCTCTATGCACCATGCTAGCTCAATTTGCACAGGAAGTTGGTCATAGGTGATGTGAACTATGTCTGTGGTTGTTTTTCAACAAAAATTTATAAAAACAGACAACAGGCAAGACGCGACCTGTAGGGAATATTTTTCCATGTTTGTTCATAGAGGAATGAATATTCTGGGTCTCCATTATCTGAATTCATTACCAGAGCTTCAGTTTATATAGAGTTCAGATCTTCTCCTTCTATACAGAACATTTTCTAGATATGAGAGGGTAAAGGATAAATCAGACATACTCCAAATCCTAAAGAGCTCCCAGTTCTGTGGGGGAGAAAGACAATAAAACATACAACAAGAAAAACAATGGATGAGGGTCTAATTGAAGGACATTTGAATCCAAAATTCTTCAAGAGAAAGTATGGGAAAATTCCTAGAGAAAGTCTTATTCATTTATAAGATCAGTTGTCATGCACCAGCTGAGTTTGCGAGCCAATCTTTTGGTGTTCTACATACCCAATTCTTCAAGTGAAGAAAGAGAAACACCTACGAGTCCTGTGGACATCTGTTATCTAGTTACAGCTATACTGAAAAGACAGTAAGATGTAAAGAGCAAAGGTTGAGTGGTAAACACGACGGACTGTGGTTTTACTCAAGTTGCTCACATTGAGTCTCCATTTCTTCAGTTCTAACAAAAGAATGGCAACACTTGTTCCTTCTCGAGTCAAACAGAAACTAGAGTTTGCTGCGGGCAGTGCTTTGATGATCTCAAGGGATGGTACACCTGTAACCAGCAATTTTCATTTCTCTAAGATATTATCTATAATAAGAAAGATTGGGTCATACAGCAGGATGACACTAGGGAGATCAATGTGGTAACCGTAAGATCTATATCAAGGGGGAGTGGGAGTCATACACTTGAATTGCCTAAGTTTTGTCAGTTTCTCACTATGTCATGTCTCTGGCCTGAAGTCTGGAGGACTTGAATAAGAGAGGACACTGAATGTTGTAACCTTGTAGGTATCTATCACACCACACAAGCAGGGGTGGAATGGACACAAGGAGGGGTGGAATGAGGAGCCTACACTTGGTAAGAGGGTTTTAGTCAACCCTGGCAAGACCCAGCTTTTGTGACTTGAAAGGCAAACAGGTTTACCTATGTCCAGAGGTCTGCAGAAATTAACATGGTCTACATCACTCTGTCTCCAGATGGAGCCCCCTACTACCCGTGTCTAGGTCATGCGAGGAAACTTGTTGAAAATGAAGATTCCTAGACCCCAGCCTGGAACTGTCCATTCATGATGTCTAGACCCTAAGAAGCATCCTTTCACAGAATTCTCATGGAGGACTTATGTGATCCTATGTTCTCAGAGTTGCTCCTTTGCTTCATTGGGTGCAAATAGTATGACACTATTTTCTTGGACTAAAGACCAACAGGGATAAGATTGCTGGTGCCCAGCTATTCGACTTAGATATGTCACTTCACCTGTCTACATCTTCCATCCCATAGCTGCAGGTAGGTGTTTGTGAACTGATTTTTTCCAAGGTTATCAAATGCCAGCCTTCAATGTGTCTAGTTCAGAAGCCAAAGACAGGAGGAGCTTTAAAGCCTTAATACATGCAAAGTGATGACTGTGGCTTCTGGTGCTGAGCATACACTGATCAATTACTACTCGTGGGAATGCATTTCTCTGCCACCTTCTACAGCCCACTTCGAAAGTGATATCACTGTTGGAGGACGAACCATAAGACTTGTGCTGATCTCCTGGAGGTCAGAGTTTGCACTGAGAAGCCTATAGTGTGTAGGCACACTTTCTCCCTGGATTAAAACCTCTCTACAGGCCAGGCTTTCACCCTTAAGGGGGATGAGGCTGGGGCTAGGGTTGCAGGCAGGTTATGGTTCAATTGATCCCTCTGGTTGAAGTCAAGGGAAAATTTCCTCATAAACCTTTGACGTGCTCTCTGTTCCATAAGGATTTACACAAAGGGGTGGGAGATGTGTGTATCATAAAGTGACCACAGAGCTGAATTCCACCCAGACCGAACATTCTGGTGGGAAAGTTCAGTACCGACTCTGATAATTCAGTGGTTTTGATCTTTCATATTGAATGTGAGATTACCACCCACCTTTCCCATTAAGTACTATCCCGCAACTTCCCAAAATTTTATCTTTGTCCAAACCTTTCACAAGAGAACTTTAAACCATGCTCCACATTGGTTGCAAAGAAATAGAATTACTGACTTCTTCACCACTCTTTATAAGGGTAAAATAAAATAAGACTTGGAATATTCCTGGTCAACTTTGTTTAAGAAAAAAAGCAATCCCTTTAAGAAGAATGGCATTCATTTAGCATAATGTCCTGTGACATGGTGCTGGGAATGCAAATTCCACCAGCATCTTTCAGGCATTTACTATATGATATGGTATTTTCATCTGCTTCTTTCAAATATTCTCTTAAAAAGGAATTTGAACACACACCAGAATTGCCAGGGGGCTCTTTAAAAAGGCAGATTCCAAGGCTGCAGCCTCTCTGAGGCTGTCTTCTGTCCCTCTGGCAGACAGGGTGACATGCAGAGAACTTTCTCATCCTCCTTTGAGAGCACCTCAGCAACCTTGTCAGGAACTGTGTCACTCTTATGTTAAACAACCCATGACACAACTTACATTACACAAACCAACAAGTAAAACCTATAAGGAGGTCATAAATAGTCCAAACTCATTCCTTCTAAATTTCCATGCTCCATTTCACTGTTATCTAATACTCCCCTGTTTGAGGCATGGGTGTGGTAGAAGAGTTTTAAAAAGTGTAACAAGGCACATCTTTCCCTAACTCTAAGACATTAGTAGCTTGCAAAAGGGTATGGCTGCGTTGACACTAGGAGTACTCACAGGAGCTTCAAAATCATTTCCTGATCCCGTTCTATGACCGTTACTGGAAGCTGTGTATTCAATATTCTCCACACATTCTCCAACACAAATGCATCCTGCTGGCACTGGATGGCTGGAGCCGGTGATATGCATTTGCACCAACCCCACCAGGCAATTCTAATAAAATGGTTTCTGGGGCATAATTTAAGAAAACATTGACAAGAGGTTCGAAAAGGCCAATTTATATATTTTGGTCATTTCTCAGATGCCTTAAAATTCTGAACACAAAGGTAGGGTCTTCTTTTGATGACAGCCCCAAATATAACGTAAGAAAGACCTGGAGTCCAGACACAGCCAACTCTATGATTCAGCAAAACACTAACCAAGTTATTTAAAGTCTCAGCTCTCTCACCTGTGAAATGGGTTTTACAGTCCCCTTTAATGATTCACAGTGAAGCATAAGGATCATATTAACAAGACAGATCATATTAACAAGGTAGCGTAAAGCCTCATAGTTAATCATTATTTGATAATTGACAGGTGTTGGTGATGACCTTAATGATAATATTGGTACTGTGCTTTTTTTTTTTTAGCATTTATTCAGCTATTTTTTAAAAATTGATTTTACTGGTACACTTATAGAGATGTTATGATCACAATCGACACTGAGAATTTGTACCAGTTTTTAAACCAGGCATCTGGGAGAAGTTTCATGAAATCATGAAAACAGCTGATAGCTAATAATCTAATTTGGTAGCTAATATAATATTTCAAATTAGGTTTACTTAGTAACGTGAAATTAAGGAGACTCCAGAAGTTATCAACTTGCCTGTGCATTTCGATTTAAATAGTTACAGTCCAGTGACACCACTAAGGCATCACACTTTATGAAGACTGCATCATAGGGCTTTAGAATCCCTCCGCGAAGCGGTACTAAAACTCTAACCTACTTTGTCAATGAGGAGACTGAAGTGCAGGAGAGGTTGCTGCAGGTAGGAAGCCAGACAGTGGGTGTTAGAGCTGAGATTCTGGCCTGCGGAGCCATATCTTCCCCCTAATATCACAAGCCTTCCTGGGGATTAAACCACCTGCAGGAGCGGATGGCTACAGCGGAACAGAAAAACTAGCCCATGAATTGCAAATTCAAGGTTAAAATTTCTTATTAGATGAATTAGGAATCTCTCACAATACTCCAGAGTTTCTTGTGAGCACTGAAGGAAGAAGCATTGTGCTCTCTACATTTATCTTGGATGGTATTGACGATACCCAGGAAAGAGCTTGGAGTCACGTGAACAAATATTTTGATAAATTTTGTTATTCTAACTCAAGTTGTTTTTCATACATCATAGTTTAATGAAATGAGGGGAATATGTTATTCTGACAGACGAAGTGCTATGATGCAGAATGACTGGACACAGCATTGCGAGGTCCCTGACTCTTAGGTCTGACTGAAAAACTGTAATCTTGGGCAAAACTTGAGACTTCTTTGAGCCTCATCACTAGAGGCAACAATACTAAAGTCTCACACTGTTTTACAGATCCCACACAGTTCGGCTCATTTGCAGAGTTCCACAGAATGCTCCAGTAACCCAGGCCATCAGCAACTGTCACTCTTTTTTTCAGTGCAGAAGTTAATATTTAGATTCAAAGATATTCACCATGCACGAAGCACATGCTATATAAAATTCAAGTGCTGCAGAAGCACAGTGGAAAAACGAGGGGGAAATCCCTTCTCAAAAGAACTGCAGTTCTCGTGAGGGAGGAACGTGATCAGCCACTGTGTAACACGTGAGAAACTGGGTACACCTATCAGAAATAGGAACAGTACAAGACTAGATGCTGGATAGAGGGAAAGGATCTTGAGGTTACCTGGCCAGGTGAGAAATTTGCAATGGACAGCTTTTGAGGAGACATCTGTGACAGGAGTGAGAGCTATGGGGACAGCTCGAACAGTAATGAGCTAGTCATACAGACAGCCATGCAAAGGTCCTGGGGTAGAAAAATGATGAAGACAGAGGTGGGTACAGAACTTTCTGGAAACAGAGAGCAGGGGATAGTGGCGGAGTTACAGAGATGGTGGAGGAAGAGGTCACAGAAATTTCTGTAGGCTGCTGTAGAAAATCTGGCTTTCTAAAACCTTTATGTATTAGATTTACAGAAGAGGTGAAAAGATAGCACATGGGGAGTTCTGGCATATTGTACTTCAGCGCCCTTTAATGCCAGCGTTTTATCTAACCATGTGCATTTTTATTAAAACTAAGAAGTTCATGTTAGTCCATCACCATTAACTAAACTACAGATTTTTATTCAAATGTCCTCAGCTTTCCCACTAATGTGTTTGTCTCTGTTCCAGAATCCAATCTACTATCTCAGGTTGCATTTATAGGATTTTGGCTTTTACTCTGAAGGAAATCAGAGAGTCCCTAGAAGGCTTTTAGCAAAGGAAGGGGATGAAAATGACTTATGTTTTAGCAGGATTTCCAGCCACTTTTTTTCTCTGCTTCTATCTGAATTGAGAATAAGAGGATCGGAGGATTACTGGAATTGTGATTTAATAGGCTCTCACCCCCCTCCCTCACGCTGCCCGCAAGAATAGCAAATGTCTCTTATCAGAGCTACAGCAAAAGAAATAGCCAGAAACAATTATCGGCCACTTTATAAATACATGATGCTACGCAAATGCTAAATAATAAACACAATATTCATTTCCTTAGTGTTCAACTGGACTTTTATTACTGCCCATGTTAATTGTCCTGACACTTTGAATTTATGTGTTTTCTTTATCCCTAATAACCAACTATTTTCAACTTCTATTTTCTTAATTGTCTGAACTAAGAAGCTCGCTTGGTTAAAACATGGAGGCGGTGTGTGGCCAAATTACAGGTCGGATGACAGGCGTTTGGTTTTGAATGAAAAAGGGAAGCAGAGATAGAACAACTGGCACCCATCAGAATCATTCTGTCTCCGGTCCATCAAGCTAGAGGTGTTAGGTGCTTCATTTAAAAAGCAAAAGAGGGCCAGGGATTTGGCTCAGTGATTCCGGCACCTGTCTTGCAAGCGCAAGGACCCGGGTTTGATCCCTGGTAACCACATACCATACTGGGTGTGGAGACTCATGCCCAGCAGCAACCAGTACCACATACCACAGTGCCGGGTGTGGTGGCTCACGCCTGTAATCCCAGCACTTGGGAGGCAGAGGCAGGAGGATTGCTGTGATGTGAGTTTGAGGCTGAGCTCAGGGCCAGCCTGAACTACAAAGCAAGACCCTGTCTCAAAAAACCTAAAAAATTAAAATTAAAATTAAAAAAAATAAAAAGGCGAAAGACTCAAGGTCCCTGAATCGATTTATTGGAATTTGCTGAAGCTCCACATTAGCTTCTTGCATCTGTACCTGCTACACTGTGACTAAGCTCATTATTTTGCTGGGGAAACTGGGAAAGACAAAGCAAAATATGTTATTCCAACCATAGGACAGAAAAGCCGGTAGCTGAGCTCAAGAATTTGTGTGCAACCCAGACTACTCAAGTTAACATCCCTGTGCTCAGGTTGCTAAATAACAAATGGACTTTTACATAAGAGAAACAAACTATGGAAGTGCCGGGAGGACAGAACTGCATGGGGGTGTGTAATACAACGCCCAGAAGACAGTCATCAATGATTAACTGACCCTGAGGTGACTCCAGATTTCCCTGTCTCTTCAGCTACCATTCTTGCTCCTTTTAGCTGCCACCTAGAATATTTCCCATTAAGCTCAAACTATCTGCTAACTTCCCCATCCTCTGAACTGAGTGTGAGCTCAGTTAACATGTCCAGAACCCTTTCTGTATTTTCTTCCCAAATCCTGCCACTGAGCCTGGTATAGCCTAATGGTTTATGAGGGAATCGAATTCCTCCAAAGACTCCCAGCCTAGGTACAACACCGTCTAGATTCTGCTACCCTACCACATATCTTGTAGATGGAACCAGCCTCCCTGGCTTGGGAGCTCAAGATCAGGCTGGGGTTGACCAAACGTGAGGACAAGTGTACACACTCCATGTGGGTATGTATGAAACTGTAGGTACCCTCCCATCCTGGCAGGGCTCAGCACTGCCTTCTGCATGAGCTCCATCTTCTGCAACCTGTGCCATTTGCCATATGCCTCTCTTTCCTCTGGTGGAGTCTATTCCACTGCTCAGGAATGCCTTGCAGCCATGTGAATGTTACAGCTGTACTTGGTTATTCTGCACGATTAAGGCTACCTTGATTACCCACTGGGGGAGGGTGGAGAAGGGGGGAGGGGAAGAGAGAAAGGTGGGGGAGAGAGAGAAACAGCACATACCTCATCCTCCTGGAATACTATATTTGCTTAGTGAAAGGACAAAAGCGATACATCAGAGAATTTTGAAACTGGCAACTGGGTCATACAAAAAAAAATCGACAAGGGAAGCGCTTGAGATACAAATCACCTAAGGTCCTGAACTTTACATTTCTTCCCTTTGCTGCTACAGTGCATATTGTGAATCAATTTGGGGTTCAACCCAGAATTTACTATAACAAGTACTATTACCAGTAAACCCTGGCTTGATGAACACTCCAGCTATTGGTCCACTGAGGCTGTTCCATTCAGCTTAACTTTGTAGCTTTTTAAAAGACAGTCTGGTGCTCAAAAGGACGCTTTTAGAAAGGGTCATTTAACATCGTGTCCCCTTTTGATGCTAAAGTCCTCCACCTTTAGCTGTTCCACAAAACCCTGCTCCTGTTTCCAATTTTAAATCTCCTTTAAATATAAAAACAACATCATGGAATCTAAAGCTTATGTAAGAAACTAGCTATGGACTGAAACTCTCACAGACATATAAATAAACATTCCTGGGAATAAGAGGTAAAATTCCACTATGGAAAAAAGAAAGATACAGACTCAGAGAAGAAAAAAAGTTGTCTAGAAATAAAAATGGTAAAGATCAAGGTGGATTCCTTACCAGGCTGGGGTGGGAATAAAGCATCATCAGCCTGTTTCTGGGTTTGGAATAAAACATCACACAATGAAAATGTCCTCAAATGAAAATGGTGGGGGGCAAGGCCTCTACTCAGGACATTAGAGAGAATGGAGGAGTAGGGGATGTGGACAAAGGACCTTTGCACTTGCCAGAGCATTCCTTCCATGGCTTTGTCATCTGAATGAAAGGCTTTTTCTTCTTGTGTCATGGCAAAATTGATTCTTCTATACAAAACCTTTTCTGACTAATCACACAGTAGTATATTGCTTAAAAAATCTCCCTGCCAATTTCTGTGGTAGAAGTATTTTATCATGGTCTACCTCAAGCTACCAAAGTGATCAAACTAAACACACACAGAAGAGACCAGCCTAGCCTATGGTCAAGCCCCTGTGCCTTGCTCCTCTTGGCCACATTCCACTGTACGATGTTTATCTCCTCATAGGCTGATATTACCCTGATATATCTACTCATTGTCTCACTCCTTTAAACTGCATAAAAGGTGTGATTACTACTCAGAGTGAATGTTTGAATTTAAAAATTATTACATTATAAAACATTGCCATACAGTACCATCAAAATACCCCGCCACAACTGGAATCCACTTGTCCTATCATTCTTGCCCTTTTCTGAAGCAGTTCTGGAACTCCTATTTCTTGAATTTCTTTACAAAATTTGCACAAAAATACAGTGAATCATACTGTGCTGAGTGCCAGAAGGCAGACTTGTAAAAACATTACGGTGTGGGTATGTCTTCATCCACCATATTCGCAGGACCTGGCACTGGGAGACACCTGGCTCTTCTCTGAAGCCAAAATGATCCTGATGGTAAATGTCTCAAGTTGGGTGAGGACAGAGGCAGCCATGATAGCACAACTGAAGACGTTTAAGAAACAGGACTTCCAGAGCTGTGTCGCTGGCACCTAGTGGCTGATGCCAGCGCCTTCTCCCTCAACACTGTTTATTTGGGCCTACTACTTGGCTTGGCAAATATCACCAGGCACTGAGCTGGACCCACTGTGGGTTCCCCTCATAGATCTTCCTTCTGTTGTGGTTTCTCACCATCTAGTGTCTATACCATTGTTTCTGATCTACTGGTCTTTTGATTTTTTTTTTTCCGGTAGTTACTTAAAGCAGAGATGTCAAACCAGCATCCTCATCGCTAAAGGCAAAAGCTCCCTAAGTATTTCAGAATTAGGGCAGAGGGGGGAATTCATATGCTTCCTGAAAATATCGCAATTCAGGACGAGGTCTGAAAACTGGCTGCTAGTGAGTCATATTCTAGAAACTTCTAAGACTTCTGAATTTGATTAGGTTGGAATTAAAAACGGGAATCCTTTTCGAGCACTGTTTGTTAACATGAAAAGCATCATTTAATTAGGACTAATGTAAGATGCCCTGTAGAGTGATAATTTAATAATTCGGCCGTTTTATTTATACAGTGCCTCAGGGCTCCTCGTTAAAAATGGAAGAGACATCCTAATGGGACAGAGCGTCTCTGCTGCCACAAGGGCTGTGAGTGTGCTCAGATCTGAGCAGCCCCACTCCCGGCTTGTACAAGCTTGCTAAGGGGCCTAGGAGCATGCATTTATTTTGTCAAATTAATCTTCAAGTTCGGCCACTCCAGATACCATGAGGTTTACCTTGGGGCTGGGATCAGGGATAGTAGATTCTATAGCCAAGAAAAAACTTGATGTCAACGTATCTTCTTTGTGTACATCCCTGTAGCACTCAGCAGCCTCAACAACTGTTCCAAGCTGTCGTCGCTATTCTTCCTTCTCAAATACCTCCCAGTTGTTCTACAGCTCAAGGGCTTTGGACAGGTTGAGTCCTCTCCTAGGAGCCTCTTCCTTTTGCTGCTTCCCATACAGAGCTCCTTTCCTTTCTCCTCTCCGGAGAGTCCCTCATCCACCCTCCTAGATAACATGCTCCTCCCTGCCATCTCTCTTTTCTCCCGAACGGCCAGGTGTGCTGATGTCGTTCTTGACCTGGGGAACTCACCCTCTGCGATATTCACTCTTTCTCCAACTTGCTCAACCTCCCTCTAGCACTGAGAGTGGATCCTTATTCTGCAAGACAGTCATGAGGAAATGGTTCCTAGGCCAGGAGAGGCCTGACAGCAACATGGTGCCTGGCTTTTCCTCTTGTGCAATCAGGCTATTACCTCAAAGACAAAAGAAGTACGTCCTGGGCAAGGAATCAAAGTCTCCTTTCCTTGTGCTTTCTCAGGCCAAGGGAGATAAAGCTGAAAAGCTAAATAAACTATTCAGAGAGAAGAAATGCTATGTCTCACACATCTATGCTCTACCGGCTAGCTCATTCCTGCAACTGAAGCTATCGTGTGTACTGGTCTCCACTGCTATCTTGGGACCTGACCCTGAAGGACCTGGAGTTGTTTCCTTCTTCTCCACAAGGCCAGACTCAGAAAATAAATTAATCTATTTCCCCCCATTTAGAAAAATAAGTCAGTTTATTGTCAGTGATCATTTGATTTGACAGAAAGAAGTTGTTTTGGATGAAAGCAAATCTGCTGATTTTCTATGTGAAAATAAAAAACAATATCAAAACCGGTATTGGAGTTATTTCTAAATTTCTTGTCTCTAATCTGGACCTAATAAAACACATATGATGATTGACAACGATGTTCCTGTGGGGTAAATCCAAGCACTGAACAACACAAATCCAGCATCACTGTATTTTGTCAATGCAAATGTCATGACTGTAACCAGAATGCTTTAGGTGGAATGATGTTTTTGACTCTGAAGACAAGTGACGTACTACAGCAATGCGAAGGTAACAATATAAAGATAATTCATGAAACTGTGAGGGTACAGTTAGGACCATTAACTGTGTTTTCTTGGTGTCACTGTTAAAAAGGAGCAAGCAGATATTCTCAGGGCAAATGGGAAAGTAATTCACATGTTGTTTTAAACACGAATAACTGAAAAAGACAGTGAGAGAGAAAAGAAAGAGAACACATCAGCTTCTTGGTTTCTTTTAGAATATTTCAGATGGTAAGCAGACCTATTGCCCATTGTGCACTCATCCAGCTTATATTTATATTTGTGTTATTGTTTGTACTTTTTTGGACAAACATTCTTCACAGCCATGGCACCAAACACAGGCAGACACTGAGATGGGCTCAGTAAAGTCTATCCATAATACCAGTTATTTGCCCCATCACTAAAGAGAGAAAGCTAAAGGCCTCATGATCGGTGTAGCAGCCACTGTTTGTATTCTATCAAGACAGAGGAGTGACTCTCTGCTTTGAAATACACCCAACTTCTCCATGCATCAGTTACAGTAGTAGGCTTCAACTCTGTAGCAGTTATCCAAGAACACAAGCAAAGGACCACGCTACTTCTTTCCATCCACATATAAAAAATGAAACAAACAAGGCCAGTGGATCACAAATTTCAGAGCTACAGGCAAAATAATTTAGGAGTCTATTTTCCAAAAGCATGTGCTTTCCAGTGGCCGAGCTGTTTGTCACACCTGTCCCAATTGTGATTCCAACAGCGTTAACCATGTGGTAAGTTCACTGTTCATATATGGAAAGGATTGCTTACTTTTTTTCTGCAATAAATTATGTTGGTCTTTAAAAGATCCTTAGCTGGTAAAAACAGGACGGAGCACATAGTCTGAGCCACTAGTGATTTTTCTTACCTTCCCTCTCTTCTCTTTCTTCTTCTTTTTTTTTTTTCTCATTTTTTGGCATTTAACAGAAGGCAAGGTACACACTTAATAAATTACATCTGCAGAAATAGCTGACACAATTATGCACTTGTTGAGTTAGTGGCCACTTATAAGCAGACTTTGTAAGTCATCACACTTCACATTGAAAGGGACTAATGCATCATTATGATCTAGCAGGTTGCCTGCTGAATTTTACAGCACTGCACACTACATTAACCTTTGGTACCACCAATATTTATGACCTTATAAGAAAGTATTTATCAAGCTGAAAGCCAATATGCAGCACCCGTGTTTTAGCCAGTGCTGTTTAGAAACCATTATCACTCCTTTCTTCACACATTTTAAATCACTCAGAGGTAATGCGTGGCACCGGCGGGAGTGCAGAGATGGGGCATTCCGTGCAGCCTTGGTGGGAGTTTAAATTGGTATAATCTTTTTAGAGGGTGATATTTTAGTTTTATCTGACTGTCAAAGGACTTTTAAAAATGTGCATTTTTACTCTTTGACCCAGCATTTCTTCTGGGAATGTATCCTCCAGAAAAAATCAGGAAAGTGTGCAGAGATTTGGGAAAGAGGAAATTTATCACAGTGATATTCGCCACAGTGAAGAATGGAGACCAACCTGAGGGTCTGGCGACAAGGGATTGGTGAAGGAGAGGAGGACTGATCTAAACAATGCCAGGCAAGGAAACACAAAGGTCATGTGAGAAACCGGAAGTCCAAAGACACTTGCTGTCTTGAAAAGATACACTGATCTTTTAAATTAAACAGCAAATCATGAAATAATATGACAGGTATCATCCATGTATTTTATTTTTTAATTTTTTCTGTAACGTAGCACAAAATCCCTCACAGGATAAAAGCAGGTAGCCACAAAGGTGATAAAATGATTGAGAGTGTTATTGTTGTTATTAGCTTCCTTGGATTTTCTATCTTATCTACAATGAGTATGAGTTATTTACATAATTTTAAGAAGGCATAAGGGATTAGGCTGCCTTGGTCTCTCCATCCGCAATACCTGTCACAGGGTCTGTAACTGATTCTATTACAGCTTTTAAACGTGCTCAGAGCCACAGAATAACAGTAGGGGTTGCTTCCATTTTTATAACACTTGACACTTTCCAAAGTATGCTCCCTCACATCCGATTTCTTGCACAAACCTCAAAACAATTGGGGGACCAACTAGCATTCCTAACGTGCTCCCGAGACACACAGCCTGAGACTTGGAAGACACGGGTGACTTCCTGACAATCACAATGTCGCGGTGGCAGAGCTGAGGCCTAAGCAGAATCCTGGGCCTCCTGGGCTCATGGTCCCTGCCCTCTCCTGTTTGCCTATGACCGGAAAGGAAGGCCAACCAAAACAAGGCAATCCCAGATCAACCAGCCTACTGTGGAGGTCAGCTCTTCTCTTGAAATGATTGGCTTCATTCTAAATTCAAGGGGTCAGAGGCAGACAGAGGTGGTGGCTGCACTGGGGCTCCGTAGGGTTGGTAGTGGTAAGCCCATGGGTCCCATGAAACAACACCATCCGTCCAGGGATCATTAGCATGGTTTGCAGGTCATGGAGGGTGTGTAGGGAGGGAGAGTGGTGGTGCAGTCATTTTGATATCTCCTAGAATTATTGACTAATGTGTGTCTGCTGGACAGGGAGATGAGATCAAAGCCTCCTTACAAGTCAGGAGGTGGCCTGACCTGGAGTGAGAGAGCTACAGACAATGTTCTCACTTCATCCCCCCTGCCCAGGTCCTGTCTCTCTCTGAAGGTCCCCATCTCAAAGGGAAGCTGCTATTTCAGGAAAGAAAGAGCAGGACTCTCAGTCTGTCTCTGTCAAAAGGACCTTTATTTTTACTGTGTTCTCCCAGTGTCAGCAAGGCAGGGGCCCTCAGAGAACTATAATTCCTCCCTCAAAGATAGCCGTACTATCTTTTACCTTGTGAGCTGTACTATATAATGCAACTTTCATATCTCACCCTCCTTGATTCTCATCACAATTCCATTCATTCATTCATTCACTGCATCAGCACATTTTTAATGAGCATCTTCTTGAACCAAATATTCAGGGTACACACTGAGAGAATGAAGACATTCCGGTATGGAGGACAAATCAAAGTAAGTAAGCAGACTAATAAAGAAAACAATGGCAAGTAAGTACAATAAAGCAAAGACAGAAGAGGATAATATAACCCAATAAAACTAATTATATACACAAACATTATTTCCCAATAAGGTGTCACTCTGAGACTCTAGGGAGACACACACCAACCCATATGACATACAAGGCTCATTTCACAAGCCAGGTGAGACAGCTCAACAGTTTTAGGACACACATCAGTCTGATGCTGACCTTCTCCTTTCTAACTCATCATTCTGTAAAATCATAATTCAGAAACTTTCCACTGAAAGAATAAACCAAGAAATAGCACAACTCACAGCCCACGGTGGGAAGAAGTTTCAGGCTTATCTTAGATTCACCTGGTTTCATTTATCTACTCTGTAGAAGGCATTGTCTCCTGCTTTTTAACAATGAAAAGAAAAATAGAAATGACACTGAAGTATGTAGTCTAGGAAATAATAAGTGCTCAATGAATTACAGTTCTTAAGACGTACTCAAGAAACAGCTCTGAAGGTCAAAGTACACAAGACCGAATTCAACCAGAGATTATGTAATCATGGACATATAAGTGCTCTGGGAGACAGCACGACCCCATCTGAAGGTGGGACATGAGCTTTTTCCCAGGGCTCCTGAGATCACTGATACCAGGGACAATACCGGGAACATATCCTATCCTTGAAGCCCGTGGTAGACACCATCATTCTGAGACCCATAAAACAGTCTCACATTTGACATCTCTGGGAGTGGGATGCCTGCAGGGGAAGGGAGCTGGAGGGACATGGGCCCTCACATGCTATGCAATTCTATCAGGGTAGCTTTCTAAAGCCTGCCTTGGAAACTTGTGCTACTCAATTCCACTGGCCATGCCTGAGAATTTAGAGTTTGGGTCCCTAAAATACCAAACCTGGGGTTTTTGCAAGGCATCTTTGGGTGCAGAGCTCCTGAGAGAAGGGAACCCTCAAAGTATTACACACATCCTCACCAGGCCTCTACGATGCCACGGAAGTACCTCTATGTTTGCAAAGAAATGGGGCCACAGAGCCGCAAATGCCAGGACCTATGGGGGGATACCACTCTCATTTCCACCTGCTTATGCTTACTTTATATTAGGATGATAAAAATCATGGGGCAGGTCTTTCTTTCTCTCTCTGTGTGCCTCCCTCTCTCCCTTATTTCTTATTTTATGCTTTCCCTTCCTCTTTTTCTTGCCCTTTCCCTCTCACCCCCTCTCCCTTCCTTTTATCATCTTTTTGCCTGTTCTGTGCCTATATCTGTCCCAGAAAGCCCAGCTGGACTCAAACCTGCAGATTAGGCTCTCTAGAGTGGGAGGCAGGTGGACACCAAAGACAAAATCTCTAGCTGGCTTAAACTTTCCAACTTTGTGCATGCTGCAAACCCATCACTGTCATGGATACTATATCAGAGGACATCTTTGATTTGCCTGGACATTTTTGTTGTTGTTGTTGTTAGACAGGGTCTCGCTTTTGTGGTTCAGGCTGGCCCTGAGCTCAGCCTCAAACTCACAACACAGCAATCCTCCTGCCTCTGCCTCCCAAGTGCTGGGATTACAGGCGTGAGCCACCATGCCTGGCACTGTGGTATGTGGTGCTGATTGCTGCTGAGTGTGAATCTCCACACCCAGTACTGTATGTGGTTAACCTGGGATCAAACCCGGGTCCTTGTGCTTGCAAAACAGGCACCAGAACTACTGAGCTAAATCCCCGGCCCCCTTGCCTGGACATTTTAAAGGACATAATTGGTCTCCCCTATGGTAAAGTCATCTGTGTATGTCTCTCTAGGTTGGGTATTCTGAGAGTTCACCGAGTAAGATCAGAATGTTCTGGATTCAAACTTTTGTTACATTTAATATTTTAGAAAACTTTCTTGAGGCAGAGAGAGGAGCGCTTCTTTCTACAGCTCAGAAGTCCCCTGAAAAAGGCACCACTCAAATACACTTGGACAGAAGCACCTTGGACACCCACTCAGGCCAGCTCTGTCTGTGAAGAACACCATGGCCCCTGAGATGCCATTCACCCAGAGATGCTGGGCTTCTACTCACTCTGTAGGCTCTCTCAGTTTGCTCATATTATTCTACTTCCTCCTCTTCGTGACAATCAAAAAAAAAAAAAAAAACCAATTGCCAGGTGAAGATACTGAGATGGAAAGTAGGTGACAGGTGCATTGGCTGTGGCTGGTGCAGACAGCATGGCTGCTCAGACAACAGAGTTCTCATGTCCCCTCCTTTCTGACAGCCCAAGCCTTTTGAATCTATCCCAAATGGCAATCAAGATGTCAAAATCATAGCACAGAAAGCCCCCAAATCTAGATGTATACAATAGTATCTGAAGCACTAGACTAAACACGATTTTCACAACAAATCAATATGCATTTCCTATGTCCTAAATGATAGTAAACATTCAAGTGTAAGTAAGATGCTGGTCAGGAAAATAAGCAGACCAAAAATGCTTGACGCATGGCGGACACTATCACCATCTGATACAGGCAGATGAGCATGATAATGGGAACAGGAGACAGGTAGTAGGAAGCAGAGTGAAGAGAAATGGGCCCTCCATGAGTCTGGGAGTTTAACTTCAATTTGAACACAAAAAAGGGTTAATATTCTTCTTTAGAGCTGTCAGCAAGAAAAGGCATCTCAAGCAATTTTGCTGAATGGCTTATTTTTGAACTTTTGTGTGTGTTCTTTATACTTCTCCTTAAACATGCACCCTGAGTAATTAGGGTGAATTATCTTTCTGCTCAGGGTGCACAGAACATGCAGAGGTGGAAGGGGCTTCTGCCCCGTTTGAGCACTGGATGTTCCTCTAAATCTAAGAGTCCCAAGCCAGCGCTGGCATGTAGATGCTGTGTCTGGGTTGAGACGTGAGTGCTGAGTGTCTCATCTGATCCTCCTCAGAGAGAGAGAGGGAAAGAGAGACAGCCATCAGATCATGCGCTGTCCACATGAAGGTCCCTCAGACACAGCAGGACCACGTGTGCAGCGGACTCAAAAAATGAGCCCCGGTATGAAGCTACCCCTGGTCACATGAGGAGTTCAGAGTCTGTGACAAGTCATAAGCCTTCTCTGAGCATTAGGTTTTCTTTCAGTTTTCAGTACTAGGATTTGAATCAACAGTTTTTCTTTTTCTTTTTCTTTCATTGAGTTTATTGGTACATTTGCAATATACATTATGATGTGTATAATTCCGATATACACATTCAACATTGAGAATTTGTACCTGTACATAATATATCTCGATTTTTATTTTTCCCATTCTCCTGCCCTCCCGATAGTCCCCATCCTCTACATACATAAGCTTTGTTTCCATTTTTTTGTTTTTACCATCAACTTTTTTTCTTTCTCTTCTTTACTTTTCCTGCCTTCACCTTCACTGTTTCACTTTTAACATTTGCCTCCTATTTTACAAGATCTGTCATACAGTCTGGACTCCATTTAAACCTTCAGTTTCTCAAAGCAGAGATATAATGCAGTATATCCCCCTTTCTTGTTTTTAAATTTTCAGATGGGGACTCACTAAGTTAGTAAGAGGTTCAGCCTGGGCTCAGACTCGTGGTTCTCCTGTCTCATTCTCTCAGAGTGCTGGGATCACAGGTCTACACCCTCATACCTGGCTTGAGCCTCAGTTTTTTTTAAAATGTGAAAAATGGAGACATTCACACCAGCCCAACTAGTTTCAGGAAGAACTGTGTGAGAGCCTTTCTGTTCAGTCTTATCCCCTCTCCTTGCATCTATGAACACCTTAAGCATTATTTGCACCAACAGACTGAGGCATAAATATCATAGGAACAAGGGTGAAAGTTGAACTCAATGAGGTCTACCATCTCTACTTCCCACACTGGAGATTCACCCTTCTGAAGTCCAACCACTATATGCATATGCATGCGCGCACGTGTGTGCGTGTGTGTGTGTGTGTGTGTGTGCGTGCACGCGCACGTGCACTCTGGGGGTGCATCCACAGAAGCTGGAATAACCAGAGACAAACTGGACAGCTGGAAAGATCCCAAGTCTAGCTAGTCAGCTGGGGGAGAGGGGAGATGAAGATCACTGCCAAGTCCAGACACTGGGAGAAAGCCAAGGATTACTACCGTAGGACAATCACAACTGATATGGCCAACTGATCCTCCCCTAAATTCCTGAACTCCAGGCTTGTGAGCAAATTCAGTGCTGGCTGTTTTAAATCCCTCTGTTTGGGATGAGGTACCTTGTTAGACAGCACAATTTAACTGAAGTAAACATTACAGTTTGCAATTATTTTAGTTGTACTGTTTCCTTCTTTCAATCTGTTTTCTACAAGAACAGAAGCACTCCAGGGCCTGAAACGATGCCTGTTTTTGCGTATTCCTGAATCCCCAGTGCATGTTATGTAGTAAATTTTCAACAAGTAATCGTGAGTGAATGATATACCATTAAAATGACATACCATTAAAGTTACATTGGAGGTACCACTAGGGGTGAAGCAGCTGTGGTGGTGACAATAGGGATGGACACGGAAACAGCAGCGTCACAGTTGCAGGCATTGCTACAACTGGAGCTGAAGGGGCACCAAGAGAAGAAGGCTCACTGAGGGGGAAAGGAGTGTGGAAGAGGATGGCACTCCTGCAGCACAGGCCACAGCGCCCCTCATGGCTGTTCACTCAGCTTCCGCTAGGATACATGACTGCAGTCTCACCACCTCCCTTTTCCCCAAGAGCCGAGCTCTGAGCAGGTCTTTCTGGATGTCTCATTCTTCCAGGGCAAGGACGGTGTCTGACTGTTTCCCAGCAAGAACCTGGCACACAGTAGGTGTCGATAAATGCTTGTTGAATTAAATGTAATAGGGATTGATGACCAAAAGACAGGGTCCTTCATTTTCATCATTTAAAAAGACCACAGATTTCCCCTCATGTATTATGCATTGCAGAAATTCATGTATCCAGAACTGTTTTCCAATGGACTGCTTCAAAAGGTTTGGGTCCACATTTAGCCAGAAATTGCACTGGGAGTCTGGATGATCTCTGCTTTCCACACAAACCTTGAACACCATTCCTGAGTGGGCCCAAGGCTTATGCGACCATGTCAGAAGCCAGGGTTTCTTGATGCTGTTTCCTTGGCAAGGCCAGGATGGAATGCAGTGTGGAGAATGGATTGGGAAGAAGCAATAATGGGACCATGTAGTGACAGAGGAGTGTTACTTAATGTAGGTATAACTTTTGTCCCCTCCTCCTACACCAAGTGGTTTCTCCATTCTCACAACCCTTCGTCCAAGAAGCACACAGCAGTATGATTATTGGAGCACACTGTGTGATAAGATATCACAAGGCATGTTACTAGTGAAGTGACCTTGGGAAAGTCTTCAAGCTTGAGTTCCCTCATCTGCGAAGAGAACCTTGTCACTGATATGCTCAGAAAGCCATTTTGAGGGCTGAATTACAAGGGTCCATGCTCCCCCCGAGGGACAGTGTGCATGTTGCATATTACCGTTCTTGTCATCTGACTGTCATTCCAACACATTTCCCAGACCACACTAGTTCACCCTCGCATGCCCTGTGTGGACCACTGCAATTGCTTATCAATTGCTCCTCCATATCTACACAGTCCCCTTATGCCTTCTTTCCAATCTGTTCTCCACACTGCAGTTAGCTCATTCCTACAGTGAAATACAATTACAGCATTGTCCTGAAGACAGTACTCTAAAATGAACTCTCCAGAAACCACCAAGGCCTACATGAGGGCTTCCCATTCTCCCCACTTGTCAGCTTCATCTACCTTCTCCCTGGCCCAGCCACCTTGCCATTTTATAAATTTCAATACATCAGGTTCCTTTCCTCCAGTGATGTGGTAGTGAAGAGTGAACAGCCAGGTCCCCAGAATAAAAAATAAATAAATGAGATGCAGTCATGTCCTTAAGGACTTTGTAACTTTGTGGCAAAGATAAAGTTCTATATTACCATAAAACCACGGAATGCAGATTTAATAGATTGATGCCCATTGGCATACAGTAAGAGTTCAATAAATATTTTCTGGTTGTCAAGAAATGGATGAATTTTCAAGGCACATCTAATGTGCAAAACAGAACTAACTCTGATCTTTGGAGTTCAAAAAGGAACAAAGTTTGAGAGACTCTCCAGCAAAAGCAACTGGAAATACTTGAGAATTTAATTCCAGCATGGAAGACCTCCCTTCTCTGTTCTCATTCTTCCCGAGACTATCTAATCTAGTTTGTTTTCAAACTATGCCGAGAACCCAACTACGCTGTTTGTATTATTGAACAGAAGCAGCCGTACGGATGTCTGGGAAATTGGCTGGCCAATGTGCCCACCATGCATAAAATGATGTGGGCCAATCGCTCACATCTAGCAAAAGCTAAGTGACAGAGAAGGCAGACTCCAGGCTCCCAGGCACAGAAAGGACCTGCATGCCCAGCAGCCCCTGTGCTGGCCCAGAGAGATGATAGGAAATTCAATTTCAGAAGCGCTGTTTGCAAAGTAATCCAATACATTACAGTGTGTGCATTATTATTGTATTATATTGAGTAATATCACATTTAGGGAGATTTCATAGCATCATAGCCATGCACAAGGGAATATAAAAGCAGTTAATAAAAGAGAGAAGTACAATTTCCCCTTAATGTTAGTTATGCTCCCATTATACTTGGAATAATAATCAGAGGTCCACTTAGCCTGACTTGGGAAGTAACAGATCTATAATTACCTCCTGTCTACCGTGTCATTACCAAAGGCTCAGCCCCAGCATCAGGACACTGGGAATCATCAGAAAGCCTGCAGAACTCAACTTCAAGCTGCAGAAAGAAAATCAAAGCATGCCAGTGTTGCACACATGCATCAGACTGTCCAGAGACCCCCCTAGAGCCCAGGTGCACCCTCTGCTAATGAAGTGGCACATGCCACCACTATGATTTTATTTCCTTCTGCTGTGGGCTAGGATTCCAAAGAAAACATATGATCCCATCCCACCAACTACCTTCAAGCTTTCTCTGCTGGGCTCGCAAAGGCTGATGGGAAAAAAAAACAGCCTGTAGCTTTGCTGACAGCAACAGAAGGTTGTCTAAGGACTTTATCAAATACTGACCTGAGTGACACCACTTAGGCCTCTGAGGCTTTTCATGGGATCAGTTACTCTAGTTGTAAGAAAATCCACCCTATCCTGGGCCTCATTGAATTCTACATGTCAGTGCCAGGGACCAGGATCAACTGTCAATTGCATCTAATGTTGGTGTTTGTGCCTTTGGGAATAAATAACTGTTGAACCACGTTAGGAAGAGTGGCGTTTTCTTTATCAGCCAGGGTAGGGCTTGACTGCCATGGTCTCATCTCTTGGTGGGACGATACAAAGCATTTTTCATAGCCTCTCTAAGTCTGTCTTCCTCTTCTGTAAAATGGAGGTAACACTACTCACTGATGTTTAGAATTAGTGGATGCAGCTCATGAATACCTGATCAGCACTCTTCTTATTTGCTCTATTACTGATAAACATGGTAACATTTGTTCTATTAACCTAAAAAGACCAGAACATTTAGAAGCAATACTTTTTGGATTAGAATTTGGGTTGGCAGTGGTGTAGGTTTCTATTCCAAAGTGGGAAAAACAAGGCCATGTATGTGTTTGGAGAAGGAAAGTGTTGCTCTTTTTCTGTGTAATTCTGTCATTAATCAATCTAGGGTTGTACATGCCCTTGTTTACTTTTTTCCCAAGTTTCTCAGGGAAGCCTAGTTTGATGGAGGCAAAGAATTAAAAGGTATAATTTAGGTGTCATGCAAGATGTTGGAAATAGTTTATTTAAAGCAATCCATGTGACCCAAAGGGGTTGGAGTAAGAATCAAACCCAATGCACATGAGGGTTAGTCTGTGGAAGGGAAGGCCAGCATAGTGGGACATTAGGAGAGATGGTGTCATAAGAATGGTTCTGGGGACACAGCCTGCCTTAGTATCAGCCCCTCACTCTATGCTGAGCTATTGTTCTATCTTTTAATGAAAACCAGTTTATATTGTGAAGTCTCTCTTTTCAAAAGGTAGGCAATTGATTGTGTGTGTGTGTGTGTGTGTGTGTGTGTGTGTGTGTGCCTAACAAAAAATGACTTGCAGTCTCAATAAAGCCAGCAGCCTAACAACATGTAAACCTTGGCCTAGCCCAGGGCTCAGCATACTTTTTCTGTTGAAAGTCAAATTGAGTGTGGTTGGCTTTTTGGCCCTATCTCTGTTGCTGTCACTCAACTCTGATACCACAATTCAAAAGCAGCCCCAGGATATCCATGAGCCAATGAGCACAACTGAGTTTCAATAAAACTTTATTGACACAAACACATAGAAGGCTTGAGTTGGCTTGTGGGCCCTCATTTGTTGATTGGCTTGGCTACCTACATTGATGCTAAAAGCCTGAGTGGCTAGAGGGAAGGGAGAAAAGGAAGAATTGGTGAGAGGGTCGGGCCTGACAGTTAGGCCAGGCACACAACAAAAGCCCTGACTACGAATGACCACTGCCAACTCTATTCCACTTTGACCAGAGACCCTCTCACCTTTCCCAAAGAGCTTCCCACAAAACAAGAGGGCCTCAAATTCTGCACCCCTTGTCCCCAAACGTCCATCTCTAATGTCTAGGAAACTTTGTAGAGAGGCTTATCCTCCAAGACAGCCCCTCCTCCTGCTGCCTTCCCCTTTGTATAGTCCCTGGATTAATGTCATCCAGAGACACTGCCTGGAATTCCAGGCAAGTCCTGGAATAATTGCTAACCTGACTCCCACTTGCAAGCCAATTAGAGAGAAAAGGGGGAGATGAGGCCCACCTCCTGTCATTGGGGCACAGCCGCTACCATGGCTTTTCTTAGTAAAAAAAAATGTAGTTAATTTCTTCCCCTAAAAAAGGCCAGGGAACAATCTATTTAAATTACAATGTTACAATGTGAAGCAAAGATGCAGAAGTCAAATACAATTTGGGTTATAATTAGCGATTTCCTTGTAGCAAGTTTCCTTGGGAAATCCAGGCTTTCTAGAGCCAGCTTGCCAGGGATTTAAAAACTTCATCCACTCTCTGGGGCCATTGCCTAGCACCGAAGGAGTCTTGAACTGAGTGCAGAAGGGATGAGTGTGTGTTTGGCTGTGCAAACTAAGGCTGGTCAGAGCTACCTTCAGAGTTAGAGGCAGAAAGAGTGCTAAGACATCTGTCAGCTTCCATATTGAAATCTAAGTCGCTAGAGAAGGAAATCATGTGAAGTAGATTTGGGGAAGCTGCCAAGTTTGTTTGTGGCTACTGAACATCTGGGTCTCAGTTTCCTTGTCTGTCCTGTGGGCATCACCAGGCCCATCCACCGAAGGCCAGAGGGATCCCTCTGCAGCTCAGTGCATGGCTCCTGGCTCAGCAGAGCCTCTGAATCCCAACTTGGCTTTGTTCAGCCTCGTGGCCTTGGGCAGTCTGCTCCCCTGTACTCTGACCTCCTCCTCCTCTAGGCAACAGGCTTGTGTTATGGTGCCTACCTATGTGGACTGTCACGAGGACTGGACCAGATTGTACACAGAGAGATAGCAGTGTTGCTGCTCCTGTATTCCGTGTGAGCTCAGGAGCTGCTTGTTGTGCCATTCGCACATGATCCACGGTGCTACTGTTTCTTCTAACCATCTTTCTATCAGCCCAAAATATTTCTGTTTAGTTTTCCCTACCTGATGCCAAGCTGGAGTCACACTGGCGTTTACCCCCCTGTAAAAGAACTCAGCAGCGTATATACTCTTTGAATTGTATGATGGGCCATTCCATAAGTTTATTTGTGTTAGGAAAACTGCCCTTTCACTTCCCAAACAAGTCTGTCACACTCCAGCATCCAACTTGTGTTGTTCCTGATGACTTCGTTTGTTGGAACTACAAAAGCTAAACACCTCGGTTTTCTCAGAATGAATCTGTCTGTATAGCTTTCTTTCTAAGCTGAAAGACAGCTTATCATTGTGTGTTGACAACACACAATGTCAGGTCCTCACACCTGGGACCTTGTATTCCTAATGGCACAGGAAGATTCATTCTCTGGCTGGTAATGGCCTTCTCTCCAGAGCCCAGGAGCTAAGGAGCCCAGGAGAACCTCTGCAGCAGTGGAGAAGAATGAGTGGCATGTGCCTGAAAGCAAAATGCTCTGTGGGATCTCCTTGCTTCTTGGCTCAGCTCTGCTGCTGCGTGAGGTTTTGTTCCTCTTCTGTGGGATCGGAACCACCTTGTTAATCCCTAAAGAGCTTTGGCAGTGATGTGGACCCGGTTTTACACCATAGGCTATAAGGCAGCAATCCAGTGGGCTCCATGTTCTTTAGCCATGTGACGGTAGAAATCAAGAGTCTTTGGTAAGGGTTTCCCAGGCCAGGAATATTTGGTATTGGAGCTGGCAGGAATATATGACACTACTGACTCTGCCCAGTTATTTCATCACAATCATAAGGCTGAACAGATAAGAACTAGAGAAAGCAGCTTTTTTAGAGAAGTCTCAAAGTCTTTTATGAAAATAAGGATCATTACTGGTCAAAACCCTTGGCTAAGAATCAAACTAGTATATTAAGGAGAAATACAGTCTCAAATTGCATAATTTGAACAACTTATAAAAGTAGTGCAATCCAGCTTTTTTCATTCTAATCAGAGACAATCTCCAGTATGACCTTTAAAATTACTACGGAATCCAGAAGAGAAGAAGAAATGAGGGTAAAAGGTAATGGTCGGAGCAAATAGACAGCCTACGGAAGGAAATGGTGCAGTGGATATTTTTTTTTTTTTGAGGGCATTCCTCTTCTGGTTTCTATGGTCAAATTCTATTGGGCTCATCTGGTAGTGTTTTTACTGTTTATGTAGCACCACACTAAGCCTGTCGGTGTCATCCTCTTGCCAGAAATTCACAGGACCTCTAAGTATCACATATAAAAAAAAGAAGGGGCAGAAGGTTAGCAAGGTGAAGCGATTCACCTGTGGTTCCCCTCTTGGCCAGAAGTGGACTAGAGTTGTAGGTTCTTTACTTAGACTCTACTTTTTTTCTCTTGGCAACACCTGAGGATATTTATCTAGTGCCATTTTCCTCACCTGTAATAAGAACCTTCAGTTAGCAGTCTTCAAAAGGACAAGGGACATGCTCAGAATACGCTGCCAGTTCTCAAACTTACCCAACGTCAGGTACAGTTGTGGCTTTAGCTCTACTAGGACTAAACGCTGTGGGAAATAGGCTTTCGCAGAGTCAAAGCTGCCTAGGCCTGGATAATGAAGGACTTTAATTTGTGCTAAAAGCCAAGGATCATTCATTGCAAAGCACAAAGGAGGCAAAGGCATAATACTCAGGCTTGGGCAAAAACGAGAGACTGTTCCCGAGACTTTAAATTAAATGTGAACCTTAGGAAAATACAAGTGGTGTTGACAAAATAGCTCAGCCAGGCTGTCCTCTGAAAAGACAATTTTGAAGCCACTGAAACATGTTATTGGAGTTTGCTCGAAGCACAGGTCTTAAACAAGAGCAGACTCCAAGGCGGCGATATTGGGACTGCCAGGCCCTCCCCAGGGTGACAGAAGCACTGCTAGGCAACAGTTTCTTGTCTGTAAGAACCATCTTTTCAGACTGGAGTCCAGCCTGCAATGCTGTGGTGTTTCTGCAGGTCTCCTGGGCTTCCAGCCTTTATGGATTCTGGTCTGGAGCGTGACATGTCTGGGATTGAGCCAGTAATCTTAGTGACAATGACCTCCGGAAAGGAACAGGCCTCGCGCTCTTTGTCTAGAACATGAGATGATACTGCTGTTTGCTTCCATTGGCTAGGTGTGGAGGTTTGACATGAGATTGTGTATATACATAGCTCACAGCCTACACCGACACTCACTGAGAAAATGTTATTCTAAGGTTACTATTCTCTGCTTCTCATCTCTTAGATCTCTTCTTAGACTTTCTATCCTTCAGCGATGATTCCAAATTTTTAATATAAGGGCCTCAGGCTCAAATCTCCCATGACAGTCAGAAGAATCTCTCGTGTTCTGTGAACCATGGCCTGGTGACTGCACGGAGGTCTGGAAGAGTCGAGAGAACGAGGGAATAGTGAGAAGAGTAAAGGCAGTGAAGGCAAAGGATGAGCCTGAGATTCGTCCTCCCATGAAAGAAGGAACAGAGGGACAGACCCTGATTGATGCAGAGGCCAGAATCCGAGCTGACGTGCTTATCTAAATTGCAACAGGATAAAGAAACTAGCCCCAGGGAGAATTCTGGGTCTCTTGCTCTGGCCTCAGATCCTGATCCTCTCAATGCTGGCAGGGAGATCTTCCACGGAACAAGTAGAGACTGGGCAAGAATCTAGGCTTTGCTGTTAGGCATAAGGAGCTTAACTATGCTACTCTCAAACTTAACACTATCCTTAGCTGTTTTGTTCTTTTATTTCCCGAGTAAAGAGATGGACTTTTGAAAGACATAGGGTGAGATCAAAGGCCACTTGGATGATATGGGTTGAGGACAAAGTGAGACAAAGATGAAAAGACCTAGAAATGTTCTTTGAGCTTCTGCAGGCCTCCAACCTGAGAATGGTGTCTCCTTGACACCAGACAACTCATATAGTACCTTCTCTGGTCAAAGAACAGTATAACCAGATCCAAGCAGATGCAATTAAGGTAGTCAAAGGCTGAAAGCTGGTAATTCACTGTGATGGGAAGAGCATGGGCAACAGGCACCTTTTGGTACCATCCTTGGGAAATTACACTAGAACAAGTTCTCTGTACCCTCTGTAGTGAATCTGATTAGTCACTGCATTTTAAAATCTTATACTTTTAACCATTCACACATGAAGACACAGCAATATTTATACCTAGTTATTTTCTCTAGCCTAATTGGGAATTACAATGAGGCAAGATAAATCCTAGAAACACTAATTACATCAGTGACACAGCTTTGCCTGTTTAAATGCACACACATGTAAAAAAGAATACATTGGAGCTCAAAGTACAACACAGAAGGACCTCCCAGATACAAAGGATACTGATGGGGATGCTTAGGAGATTTCAGTTTTGCTATTCTGAGAACAGATCAAGTGAAAAGTTAAAAGATATAACAACTGAATCAAGACAGATCAAAGGGATCGACATGAGACAGACAGACAGACACATATTTGATTTGCACAAAACACTTTTGGAAGGACATAAAACGGACTGGTAACTTTTCCTTTTTTAAGCTGAGAACTCTAAGAACTAAAGTTGTGAGTGTTAGGAGATTTTAGTCTTTAGTTTGTATCCCTTTTCAAGTTTTTTAAGCACATGTTTGAATTGCCTGAAAAACAATGGTTAACTAACAAAAAAAGAAACTGAACAAGTTTTCCTCCTGTCTTATCTATTTGATAGACTTCAAAGTCAGAGTGACTTTATAAAGACTTAAGCCATTACCACCCAATATTTTAGCTTCCTGAAGGTACTAATAAAATTCAGAGACACTCTTTGAGTACTGCAGTAGGAAGCAAGGAGCTGAGGTTCCTTAGACAGCTCTTTTTCCTGTCAGCAGAGCCCGGAGCTCAGGAACCTAGATTGAGGATTCATGTTCTCTCTCCCATTGGGGTTCAGAGAGAGTGGGAAGTGGTGGGAGACTCACTCTGCAGAGGTGTTAAAAATAGAAGCCAAGTTGTTCTTGGAGATACACGGAGAATTCTCCACTTGCAAATCCCTAATTATAATATGTCAAGAGTAAAATACCTTGTCAGGCGCAGTATCCAGCATAATACAGCATTGGCTCTGTCAGCACAGTGATCCATGATGTGTTTGGAGGCCTACATTAAATAGAAATTCAGCAGAAAAATGTCCTGCGGGGAGGCGTCTGGGCCCTTGGGGAGCTGCAAAGATGACCTGCTAAGTCGTCTCTGTCTGTACTTTACTTAGCTCTGGGTGGGAGCTTGGGGTGCATGCTGCTTCCCTTTTACAGATTCTGCACTTTGTGTTAAATCATGTGCATATATTAGATGTTCTTGGAGCCCACCAGATGGATGGATGTTTTCTTTTATCCAAAACTACTCAGTTTCTCCAAGAAAGGATGGCCTCTACCATGTCCTTAGAATGACATTAAATACCAGAGATATATATGTCAAAGGATAGAGTTATTTCCAGAACAACACCATTCTTCAGCCATGATTGACTTAAGCTGCTCAGCAAAAAGCAACTTTTTTGTGGTGTTGGGAATCAAACCCAGGTCTCCTTCATACTAAGCACATGCTCTATCACTTTGCTGCACTCTTAGCCCCACAGTAACTTTCGCTATCAATACAGCATGACATATCATCGATTTTAGTCTCAAAGGCCTGGAAGTTCAAGTCCTTCTATGGGAATTGCAGAGCTCAGAGTGAACAGAAAACAAACCAACTCATTGGAAGGGGAAGAAGAGACAATTTTAAGTAAAGTTATGATGGACAAGTTCACATCAGGATAGTACAACTCAAAAGTAGGTCAAAGATACCAGAACAATCTTCTTTTTTGGCCCAAGATCAATGAATATATTCACAATCATTATTTGCAGCACCAAACCAAGTGGTCCCTTGCAAGGTTCCTGTACTTCACTGCTAGCACTTAAGAACACAAGTCCACAAGCTACCTTCAGGATCAGCCCAAAACATAGATGCTTCAATCTATACAGCTATCTTTCCTCTAGCATCTAGTGCACTAAATGTCCCCAGAGAGGACAAAGTCACCGGCAAAAGGCCCTGTACTGCACCTACTTACACATTCAAGCGCTCATGCCCTTCAAATAGTCCAGCAGTTACCAGTAGTGAATTCTGACAATGTTTTCCCATACTCAAGAATCCTGCTCTTGTTTCTAAACTTTGTTTGCCATTATCTGCTAGCAGATGGTCCTACCTTCAAGAAAGAAAATGAAACTAATATACAGTGAATGCACTGTGTCATCTCTTGGCTTCAAAATTTCTCTGCATTCTCACACATTTATTCTTGCTTCTTTTCTCTTTCTGAATCCAAGTGCCTCCAAGTGTTTGCAGTAGCTTTATTTTTAGGGATCCCGGTGGATAACAACACAATACCCATGCATGGTTAAACAGGGGAACCCACTGTGGCCTATCCCTGCGATGGAGCAGGACTCAGCAGTGAAAAGGCATGAGGGAGGGATAGACGCAGTGGGGTGGATGAACCTGACCCTGATGATACTCAGTAAAGGCAAACAGAGTGGCAGAGCACATGATGATTGATGCCATTAATATGAAACCCTGGGTACTGCGAGCTAAGCCACCACAGAAGGAGCAGATCAACTGGTTTCCAGGGAATGAAGCACAGAAAGTGAAAAATGATGATAAAGGCAGCAAGAGAAAAATGTGGAGGTGATGTAGTACCATTATTTTTGATAGTGGTAATAGTCCCACAGGTATATACATATGTAGTAGCTTAACAAATTGTACACATCATATATGTGTGGTCTTGGGGACTGAATCCACAGGGGATTGATCTATGTCCTGGGCCTGTATTATTATTATTATCATTATAATTATTTTGAAACATGATTTCTCTAAATTGTTAAATGGCCTAGGATTTGGACATGGCATCCTCTTGCTTCAGTCTCCCAGAATGCTGGCAGTAGAGGCATTTGTCATGATGCCTGGCTCCCATTGTTCATGCTAATGCTATACTATGCATGATGTATCAATTACATGCCAATAAACTATCAAAACAAAAACACTCTAATTTGTGTCTGTCTGCTCTCTGTGGTATTTGAACACCTTTTGTCCTATTCTCTGTTACTTCCTCTAAAATACTGTGTCACTTTCCTGCATCATGGCTGTCTATCTCTTGTGTCTGGTTCCCCCACCTCACAATCCCTACAGGGACCTTTTTTATTGCACAATCCAGCAAATCTAATCCAACTCTTCTGCAAGGAGCTTCTTCTGACCACTTGTTTTCTAAGTTATTATCCTCACTTAGACCTTGTTGCGGGCAATGAACACCTGCTCCGACACATGCATTTTCCCTTCACCTCTGAACCCCTGGCCTATCTCCCCTCTGCACTGGCAAACTACCCTCCAGGGTCTTCAGGGATGTCTGTAGTGCCAGCTTCACTGAAGTCCCCCAGGTTTTGCTCTCATGGCGTCCATAGCACCACTGTTGCCTATTTCAACTCTCAATCTGATCAGCCTACTCACGGGTCACTCAGTAGCTCCTCTTCCTTCAAACCCCACTAGCTATGAGCACTCCAAAAATTCTGTCCTTGTCCTCCTTCTCATTGTCTGTGCTTGATAAACACAGCAATAAGACCCTCTCTGTACACATGGCTGTCACACTACCTTTGCCTCTGGCTAGTGCGTGGCCACCCAGCACCTTTGCAGAACAGTTCTCCAGGCACCTGACAATTGGTGCTGGAGATCCTCCTGTGATGCATATAATATGTGGCTTCTTGGTGACCCCCATGGCTGAGACCCACCCAGCCTCAGCATCAGCCCTGGGTGAAAGGAAAATCTCAAAAGCCAGAGAAGGAAGGATCTCCACAGCTACTAGGGGACTGACCCAGGAGTTTTCATGGCACTGCTGATGGTGATGACAAGAGTCTGACCTTGAGTGACAGAATCAGAAAGAAGAAATGAACCTGAGGAAGCAAAGCCAGGAACAGAGCTGGTGTTGGGAGATAATGAATGTGTGCCAGGAACCAGGCCATGTCCAAAGTGAGTCTCCTCCTGGACTTGACGTTGTATGAGCCAATACATTTCTCACCGAGCTTTCCATCACACCTCACTGGAGATACACTTCTCCACTCAGACTTTGGAGGCAGATCCCTCAGACAATGTTTTCTTCCACCATCCTAATACTTTAACTCCTTGGTAACTCATGCTCTAGGAAGCAGAATGTTGTTATAGTGAACAAAACACATATGCTATGTTCTGGACGAAGAGCCTCTTAGGGAAGCTTCTCCATGTGTTGCTTTATCTTCCTCCAGTGACCAAGTTCAGTGGACATCCAACCTGCTATTTAAATTCAATTGTGTCGATCTCAACAGTCTTCTTGTTCCAGAGCAAGGATGTTGAGCATCCGGCTCCCTAGCTGGATTAAGATTTCTTCATGCCAGTATCATTAATCCTTTATAAGTTTTACTTTAGAAGTCTATGGCTTAAACTGTTTTCAGTGGGTTCTCACTTCTCCCAAGATGGATCTGCAACCCAATTCTGGGTCTACCAGACTGGCAGGATATACAATCCCTCTGGTTACTCCTAGTTCCTCCTTGCCAGAGCTTCCCAAACTGTCTGCCCCATCCACTGAATATTAGTACTTTTCCCTTTGTTGGAACTTTGAATAAATCAAGCTTACTTTCACCTTTGATTTAAACTTTCTTCTTCTTGGAGATTTTTATCTTCCTACATTACCTTCTCTCAGAAAAACTACTCCAGATTCCCCGTCTGTGGGTAGAAACATTCTCCATTTTCCCTCCGAAGCTGTTCATCTTTTCCTTAAGAACATGTATCAAACTTTGTGGCGCCACAGGTACTTGGTTATATACTTCCTTGTCCTATCTCACATTCTAACTCTCACACTAAGATACCAAAGGGAAACATTATGTCTATATGGTTCAATTCATTTAGTACAAGTCCTGACCCTACAAGATGCTTCATTAATATCTGTAAATGAGTTTGTCTTTCACATGGGCTAACTTAATAAATGGCATCTATTTGGATCTTTTTTTTTTCTGGTTTCAAAACAATCTACCCAGGCCTTACTACCAAGGATTATCATAAAATAACTAACAAACAATAAGGAACTGGCCAAACATTTCTACCTGATTGCCAACACCAGAGCAACCCATGCCTGTGAAGATATAAGCATTTCAATAGTCTGCTCTAAGGTACGACAGTCAAACACAGAATCACACCAGCATTACCGTTCCTGGCAGCCACAAAGTGGGAACAACCCAAGTGGCCACCAACAGATGATACCATGTGAAAGCGTAGTGGGCCCACATGATGGAACATCCATGGGAATGAGCCCTGAACACACCACATCAAGAAGTCAGGAGGGAGGGGATTTGGGAAATGTATGGACAGAGAGCAGACAAGGGCTACCTGACTTGGGACCTGACCTGGAAATATCAGGAGCTGGTCTCCTCTTTATCTTCCTTCTCTTTTCTCTGGAATAAGAGTCTGATGGTGTAAAGGAGCTCTAGAATATATGACAAACACTGTGAAACAGAAAATATTCAAAAGGACAAGGGTAGGTGTGAGGAACAAGAGGAAAGAGAAAATGTGATGTCCAAAAAGGAAATAAAGTATATGTATATGGGACTGGTGGGTTGTAGGTTCGTCAGGGAAGTGGGAAATAATGAGAATTGAGTCATGTTGTATATTGGTACAATTTGTCAATGTTAAATGTGATCATGATATGTATATAAAATGTACCAATAAATAATTCAATTTAAAAAATAAAAACTCCCCTAACCTCAAGACAAAAAAAAAAAAAGAAAGAAAGAAAGAAAGAAAAATACAGCAGACTAGTGTTTGCTTTCATTTGGGTTGAGGGCAAGAGGTGAAGAGTATCTGCCTGATGTAGGACATCCTTTTTATTTATTTTGAGACAGGGTCTCGCTTTGTAGTTCAGACTGGCCCTGAGCTCACCCTCAAACTCAACATCACAGCAATCCTCCTGCCTCTGCCTCCTCAGTGCTGGGATCACAGGCGTGAGCCACTACACCTGGCACTGTGGTATGTGGTACTGGTTGCTGCTGGGCATGAGTCTCCACACCCAGAACTGTATGTGGTTGCAGGGGATAGAACCCAGGTCCTTGCACTTGCAAGACAGGCACCAAAACCAATGAGCTAAATCCCCAGCCCTATAGGGCATCCTTTTAAGAGAAATGAAAATATTCTGGAAATAAAAGGTGGTGATAGCTGCATTACACTGTAAGTGTACTAAATATGACTCAATTATTGATGTTAAAGTGCTCCATTTTGTGTCACTTATCTGTTACCAGCAAAAAGGGAGGGAGGCATCAAAAGACTCAAAACAGGTACTCTTTTCAGCATCTCCAAAACTACTCATCATATGAATAAAATGAGAGAAGCAAAGTTAGCCAGGGTTTGCTTAACACTGGGTCACATGTTATACTTGCAACCAGTGTTTCCGTTCCAAGCACTCCTTTTGGAGTGTCTGTGAGGACAGGGGAAAGTAGTAGAATCGCTTTGCAACAATAAAATTCCCCCAAGAACAGGCTTGGTGTGCCTGGCATTCTAAGGAATCCTGGGGGACCGTTTCTGGTATGTATGGGGGTCATTCAAGTTTTGAGATATACAAGTTTACTGTAGGTGGCACACAAATGAATAGGGTTTGATTTTAACGAAATGATTTTCATTTCCTTCTCATTGCCAGTCCATTGAGTCCACTGCACTAGTTCTCATTTCTGGTGATGAGAACACCTTTCATTTGTTTGCTTGCTTGGTTTTAATCCCCCATCCATCAGTATGCTAATTTCCTCTTACCCTGCACCCACTGACCCTAAGATACAGAAGAGTTCTCCTGCCCAGCGAGACTCTCCTCGCCCCGTTGCAGTTTCCACCTCCCCCGTCCCTACTCTTAGCAGAAATACAATCCAAAAACATGAAACACAAACGCAAACACCTCACACAGATAACTTTCCAAAACATTTTGCTAAGACCCAGAGGGCTGTGGTGGGAACTGTCACTAGATTTGTTTAAAGGGGAAAGGGAAGTGTTTGGAAAGTAGGTTCTGATCGTGGCTGTCCAACTCTGTAAATATTCTAAAAATCGGTGAATTTTCAATCCCAAATACGTGAGTTTTATGATATGTTGATTTTATTTATGTGAAGCCCCACCCATTCCACTCCCTGCAGTTCTGGGGACAGAACCTGGAACCTCCAACTTCCTGGGAAAATCCTTCACTCGGGGTCACACCACTAGCCCTTCACAGAACAAATGAACAGAAAAGGAGAAGAGAAAGGAGATGGCTACTTCCCTTTCCAAATAAATGTGGCTCATGGAAAATGCGTTGATTTAAACCACAACAAAGGATACAACTGGTATGTAAAGCTGTGTTAGAGCTGCTTTGCCTGCCAGAGTGCCTGGGTTTGGGGTGCGCCAATGTGGAGCGTCCGCCCCTAGGTCGGACACGCAGAGCCCACTTACTGTGGCGGTGCCGGAGACGGTCTGCGCGCTGGTGTCCGCGGCGCTCTGCTCGGAGTGCGACTGGGCCGGAGGGTACAGGTTTAACGTGTGCTCGGGGACGGTGGTCTGGCCGGTGTACTCGGGCGCGGGGTGGGGGTGAGGGGCCGTGTATTCCGCTGGGATGCCGTTCTGAGGCGGAGCGAACTGGGCTGAAGCATAAGGCTGAGCCATCGTGTCAGGGGCGGCCGCTGCTTCCTGATTACCCTGAAAAAGACAAAAAGGGAGAGAGGGAAAGAGAATCATAAGCGCCTTTCCAGCACAGCCTTCCCCAGAGCCCAAGGACTCCAGTTGTCCTTGAGCTTTCCAGGTATCTGGAGATCGAGCCCAAGATGACAAATCTCTCAGATGCCAAGGGCCAGTGTAACCATAAGCATCCTCACTTTACAGATGTAGAATCGAGGCACAGAACCACGAAGTCACTTTCTCCAACCCTGTGGCCTGATGTTCTAAGACTGGGAGGCTCTGTGTCCACTGGATTGGATTCCTTCTGGGAGCTTCGTGTTTGGTCTCTGCATTAGAAGTCATGAGAATGCAGCTGTCCGCAGGAACGGCAAGCTTCCGGTGCCAAGGGAGACTCAATTCAACGAATGTGTTCTTGATGGGAGGGCTGATTCATCCACACATTTGAATTTAATCAATGTTTTAAGGAACGTGGCTCATATAATGGGATGGGTCCTTGTAATGTTCCCTGTTCTTGCCCAGTGTGTGTGTGTGTGTGTGTGTGTGTGTGTGTGTGTGTGTTTACTGCTGTGACAGAAGGGCCGATGGAAATCTGAGGCCTAATTTAGACAAAGACGTTGCCTCTCTGTGACATTCCCCCTTCAAACTTTTCTGCAAAATGTTGGACTTAATTCAGCCCCATAAATCAATGCCTCTTCCCCTGCAGTATTTTTTATAAGCACTGATTATTATATAACAATTCACCCTTCAGTTATAGCCTCAACATGCAATATGATAATTATAGTCAAGTCATGAGAATTACCAAAAAACAAAACAACAACAACAAAAAACCTCTCTGATTTCAAGTTTCCATTTCAAGAAACATTTCTGTCCCTCCATCTCCACCCCCATAACTCTACCACACACTCACACAGTCATGAACAGGCACACACACACACACACACACACACACACACACACACTCTCATGCAGAAGGCAAAAGAAACAGTGCTCCCCATTTGCCACAGTCTCAAGAGATGCCATTGCATAGTTAGAAAATATAAGGCAAGAAAAAAGAGGGAAAAAAAATCCCAGCAGTTAAGGACACCAAAGAGTAGCCTGTGTCATTGTCTGAGGTCAATCAGATGTGACTTTAGCCTTCCGGTAATGATATGAAGGTGGAAATGACCAGACAACTCACATCTCCTAAGCAGCTGCCACCAACATTCCAGCGCTGGTTCTGCTAAAGGAACTGGATCAGCAGAACAAACACGCTGCTGGGGGCAGACACACTGTTTAAAGAGGATCCTTCATTAGAATGTCGAAGAAGGCATTTTGAAGAAAACTGAACTTAAGCTGAGTTTAAAACCTTTCCCTTTAGGCTCCTTATGCTTCCAGACTACTTTTTCCAGACTCTTCATGCCATGCAATTGTTCCTTTCATTGAAACGTTCTAACATGGCCTCCGAGGTGGAGGAGTCTGCGCATGTGTGTGTACAGACTCGGTCCTTGAACCACAACAACCCTCCTTGAGGGCCAAGGAGGACCAGCTCAGCCTCCACCTCGACTTCTTTTGGGACAACACCCCGGTTTCCGTTGGGGGAGCATTCCCACACAGCCTGCCTAGTGTACAGGTAGGGAGCTGAACCCAGGTCTGGTTAGGGCTAAATTCAGTCACATGACAGTAACATGTCAGTAACAAGGTTCCACTGCTGTAGTCTTGGGGGTTATGCCTCCCAGTTATTCACTTCGTGATCCTGTAGTGAGCTGGGCTGTCCAGACAAGTCCTAGTCCCCCTGAGGTTTCCTTCACATTCTGGAAAGAAGTTTTCTTTCCGCTGTGATTGGCAGCTATAAAAAGAATGCAAGCCTGGAGCTTCTGAGAAATGGTTAAAGCGAAGGACTTATCTACAGTCCAGACCACAAGCAGGTGGGTGGGACGGAGGCCCTGAGGGACAGAAAGGTATCATCCAATCCCAAGTACATCTCTGAAGTCTGGAATTCAGCTGTATTGAATTGGTACCCCTCCTGTTTGTTTTAGTTACACAAGTGAGTAAATGTCCTATTTTCAATGGTCGTATTGAGATATAATTAACATAAAGTTGTATGTATTTAAGTTGTATAACTTGGTATTTTGATGTATGTATACGTTATTAAAAGATCGCCGCATTTCAGCTAGTTAACTTATCTCTCACCTCTACACAGTTACTGTGTGTGTGTGGTGAGAAGATTTAATTTAAGATGTATCCTCTTAGCACATTTCAAGTACAAAATATGGTATTTTTAACTATCGTCCTCAAGCTGTATATTAACTCTCCAGAACTTACTCATATTACATAACTGAAATATTTTATCTTTTGTCTTCTTTTATTTAAGCTAATTTTTCTGTTACTTACAACCCAAAGGATTTTGACTAATTAAAAAAGTCCTCTGCTGTTTCATAACTAAATTACAATCTTTTTCTTTCCCTGGGCTATTCAAAGAGTATAATCTTAGGTACAGAAATCACAGAGGGGAAAAATGGAGTAACCTTATCGGCACTTGCCCAAGAAGACGGGCTCCTGCTGGGATGCAAGGAAGCTGCATGGGACAGAGTTGCCCCTGTCCTCCTGAAGCTATCGTCAGTGCTAGAGAGAAAGGGGTCCTTCTTGCCCACACCCTATCTTCACACTCGCTTGCCCCTCTGCTCAGAAAGCCTGCCTACAGCCTTCCTGGAAATCTCTTCTTTTTCAGGTTGCAAGATCAAGAGCCCTGTCCTCCAGCAAGCCTTCCTGGCCACCTACACCCAGCTTCACTGCCTTTGTTCTCTGGTCTGGTACAGCCTGTGGCAGCATCTCACACAGTCCCAATCACTGCCTCTACCCAAGTCCTTGTCCGTGAGCTTCTTGAGAACAGGATGCTGGGATGTGTTTCCCATTCCATCTCCAGGTTCTAGTAGCAGGTTGGTTGCAAAATCGAAAGCAAGAGGTTATGCTGAAAAATAAGCCCTGAGCTGACAGCTGCAGCTGGCAGCAGGAGAAAGGAAGAAGACGGCAAATCTGGCCCACAGTTTGTTTGTTTTTTTTAAATAAAGTTTTATTGGAACAAAACCATGTCTGTTTGTTTATATACTTTCTATAATTACTTTTATGCTATGATGGCAGAGTTGAACAGTTGTAACAGAGACTATATAGCCCACAAACCTAAATTGTTTACTCTCTGGATCTATGCAAAAAAAATTTTCTAATGGTTCTGGCAAGTTCTGTTAGATAAAGGGACAGCAGTTAAAAAGGCACTTTGGCAGAGTCTGGTAGGACACAAAGCTGACGGTACAGCTGAGAAAGAAACTGGAAGGGAATATAGGTTCCTAAGGAAGAAGGGTGATCTTGGTGATGGAGATTAGCGATGGCGATGACCCAGACAAAGTATGTCAGAATTGTGCCTGGAGTTTTCTCCCTTCGCTAGGTATCTGACTTGTCATTACATCTGCACAGGTGTACACAAGATGCGCTCTCAGTGGAAGTGGGCTGGGGAGAAAGTGCATCATGGCCTCAGAATTATCTGCTCCCTTTGAAAGCCAGCCCCTTCTTGTTGCTGTTCAAGACAAGCTGAGTGACACCCTCTTTTACCTTTGGGCTGGTGGATACTAGACCTTGTGCTTGTTACCTGACATTCATAGAGTATAGTTTGTTTTGTTTGTTTGTTTGCTTGAGAAGGGGCTACTGGAGACTGAATTCAGGGACTTTACACAGAGGTTCATCCCTGGCCCCTTTTGAATTTTTATTTTGAGACAGGGTCTAACTAAGTTGCTATGTTGCCCAGACAGGGCTCAAATTTGTCATCCCTCTGTCTCAGTTTCCCACATAGCAAGGATTACAGGTGTTGGTCACTATGCCCAACTCATCATCCATTCTTAAACAAGGGCATCTGCTCCCCAGAGGACATTAGATAATGACAGTGGAGATGTCTGTTCCCTACAACCAGGGGAGAAGCTCTCAGAATCCAGCAGGGAGAGGTCAGGTATGACACTGAATACCCTGTGGAGCCTAGGAGAGTCCCTTCCCACAAAGGGTTCTCTACAGGTCCTGCATGTTAATAGGGTCAAGAACTCCTACTTTGTGTACTTTCCATCTTCAATCCCACTTTGCAGTCAGATGCTTCAGCCCAGAACCAGGAAACAATGATGGCAGATCCCAGTCATAGTCTTCTTAGGGAAGGAAGGAAGTGAACCAACACTGGCAGCAAAAAGACCTGGTAGGAGTGCCGGTTTCCAAGTCCCTCTCCACCACACATAACATGAGGCTTCTTACTGTGCAGAAGTCAGATGCAGGAATATTTTGTGTGAAGATGCCAGCAAGTTGATGCTCCAGATAAGGAAGATGACCCATCCTTGGTCAGAGGTGGGATGGGAACGTGGGAAATCTCTGTACCATCTCCAGTCTAAACCTTGGCTTCAGAGTCCTTCAGTTAGAACCCTTATACCTGAGGCTCTAGACTTCACCCTGTACCTGGAGTTCTCCAACAGATGTTAGCGGGACCCCCACTAATAGTTACTTATTAACACCGACAGCCCTTCCAGAGAGACCCTAATTAATATTCCCAACATTTGCACTTTAGACTAATTACAGCTAATAATTAATTAAGATCATTGTACTTTCTGTGGAATTATTTTTCACCTTCAAATGACTTCAGAGATCTCTTTGTTCTCTCCCTAGCCATGTTCCTAGATTCTTAGTTTGGCTGATGCATTTTCTGGAAAAATCTATCAACATGAAGGGACACCTTCTCCACTTCAGGTCAGAGTGAATCCTGGCCATGGGAACAGGCTCCAGGCTGAAAACTGATGATTTTCTGGAGGTAACAGTGACAGGCACAATTATTGGGAGCATTCTGGCTCAACATCCTCTCATTTGCAGAGCTCTTTGCTTTCTTCTACTCCAGTGCCAACCCACAATGCCCTAAGTAAGTGGAATGAGGGAGAAGTGGAGACGTGTGCAGAGTCAGGGAGCTTGTGGGTGTTCAACCTCCATCAGGAGGATAATCCTACTTCACAAGTGTCCCCCACATCACCAAGCGACTACTTCAAGAGCTGAGCAGGCGGTGTTGAGGGCCGGTCCTTTCTTGGGTAGTTGTGAAATACACAAGGGGGAAGGTAGGTGGCAAGGGGCCAAGATCACAGGTTTTAAAGCCCACCGATTGCTTCCTGCTGCAATACAGAGAAGCTTGCATAAAGAAGGCCTATGAGGCTAAGTGTAGAAGAAACTTCCCTGTCCCCACCTGTCATCTCTCAGTCCATTAGACCAATTCAAACAACAGCATGATGACAGGAAGCCCCATCATTACCTAAGATGCCCCACTTGGAAGCTTTCACCTGGTGACAGAGAGCCAGAGGGTTACTACAGTGCAACAAAGTCTGATTCATTAAAGGAAAAAAAAATAAGTATTTCCATTTAAATATTTTAATGAAATGGCCGGAATATTGTTGTTAAATCAAACAATGCAATGTGACTAGTGAGCCTATCATGTTTGCCTACGTTAAAAAAAAAAAAAACCCACGCCTCTAATTTCCAGAGCATTTCCTTGGCCATGCAACTCCTGCAGCCTCGATTTTGTCTCTGAAGTAGACTCAGGAAATGGAGATGTCGCAAAATCATTTCTCCAGGCATTCCCGACTCTGTTCAGTGCACCGAATGGCTTAATAGATAAGTTTTATAAAACTAATAAGAGAACAAAAGGCAGCAGCCAGTCAGACTTTGCAAAAACATTTTCACTTAAAAATCAAAGGCCAACCACCACATTTTAGCTGAAACACCCTTTCGGTGGCAGAGCACAAAACGCTCTCCTCTTTTCAGCAGAACTGCCTGGCTTTACATCGCTATCAAGGTGGTCTCAAAAAGGCTCAAGCCTTTTAGTGAATGCACGCCTACATGTCTATGTGCTTCTGTGGCTCCCGACTTGAACAGGGAAACTTCTTGAGGATTTCCCTCCTTTTTATGCCCCTAGAATTTATTTGTTCCCGGTCTTACTCCTTGTTTTAAAGAGCCTTCCCTGGATCAAACACACCCTTTATAATGAAGAAAAGCCCTGGGATTGTCAGGAGCTAATCAGCCCGCCGCCCATAGCATCAGTCCACACAGCGAAGGAAAGCAGCCAAGGCGACCCCTCCCCCCAACAGCGCGCGGGAGGCAGCGATCCTTTCGGGGCTCCCTGCAGCTTTCAGTCCTGCTGACAGTTTGGTTTACTTTAGTTCAGTAGCCTGGTCTGATCTACTTCCCTGGCAAGAAATCGCGCATATTCAGAGCGAGCCTCTTGCGCTGATCTGAAATGTGCTAAACTGCATCCTGCCCCCGGGGCATTGGAACAAAGAAGAAAACGGCAAAATGACACCATTAACCTGCTGTTTCCACTCCCAGAACAGAACCCCCCTCTTCCCTACCCGGAAACTCCTCTCCTTTCCCCGGGCGGGATTGAACGAAGCAAACTCTGTATCGTACAAACACCACAGACTTCATGCAAGGAAAGACTTCGCCTCGTTCATATCACAACGTCTAGTGAAAAACTAAACCGGGAAGAAAAAAATTACCTGAGGCACCATCCTGCAGCCTCTCTCCTCCATAAACTCGGCAGCTGCTCGAGTCCCGCACCACAGAGCATCTGCCCAGACCCAGCCTTGGTGAGGAGCGAGGCTGTGCGCGCTGGGCCCTGCGAGGACGATCTGGGGGTTGGAGGCGGGGGAGCCGAGGCGGCCCGGCTGACCTCCCCCTCAGCATCTGAATGCTCCCCAAACCAGCCCCAGATGGGACCTTCTGCCGGGGAGTCCTGGCCCATCAATCATGGTTCGCTCCTCCTCCGGCTCCTGCTCTCCGTTTCACAGAGCACCACGGAGCCGATGACTATTTAGTGGAGGGAAAACACTCGCGCGCGTGTGCGCACACACACACACACACACACACACACACACACACACACACACACTCACGCATGCACACACACGCGCGCGCACACACACAGTGCTGGGCTACATTAGTAGCTGTTTTAAAAACATTAGAAATGCTATTCTGTGCATCACCCGGAGCTGGAAATTTTCATTACTAAACTAAATATATGGTATGCAAAGTTATAAAATCTACTGGGGCGGGGGATGTGCTGCTACTATTTTATTTATTTATTATTTTTGGAGAGGATTGTGTGGAGATAGCCCAGAAAGAGGGAGGGGAGGGAGAAAAGCACAGAAGTAACGAGACAGATAGTCATAGGTGAATTAATAGAAATAATTCTGCGACACCATCAGAGAGGATGGATGATTTTTAAGCAAAGCTGTGTAGTTAATCGTAAATTGTTCTTAGCACCTTGTAAGTGATGTTCAACAGAAGACTGTGAAGTCCAGCCCCTTAGTAGACTGGCTGGATGACATTAGACAACAGGAGCCATACTGTGGGCTCCAGCATTTGCTTCTGTGTAATGGAGCCAAGGAGAATGAATTAATAGAATTATTGTGAGGCTCAAAATGAAAACCAGATTGCAGTAAAGGAAACACACACTCAGCCTGGATCCTCGTATGCATTAAATAACTGGATTCATTCATTTTCTTTCAGTGAGATAGACAGAAAGGAAATTCCAGGACCATCTTTGCCTTGTACAACTCAGTCAACTGTGGAGCAGGGATTTAATCCAGGAACCCGCACATGACCATAAAATAACAGTGCTGCTAAACACTGGGGTGAAAAAGTACCAAGGTCTTGCTTTTTCCTTTCCTTCAACTTTTATCTCTTCCTAGCTCATTGTTTTCCCTTCTCCCCCAATAAAAAAAGATAAAACCTCCTGCAGACACATGCACCAATGAAACCAAAAGCAGTCCTTTTATATGAAGCTGTAAATAAGTCGTTTTTCCTTTCTTATTAAGACAACAACGAACAGAGGAAAACTTCAACACAGTTTCAGTCTCTCTTTCTTGCTCATTAGGGGAGTAATTTCAAAGGTTCCAGGCATCATTTCAAAGGGTCCCAGGACAGCTGCACAGCTGCACAGATACTATATATATATATATATATATATATATATATATATATATATATATATATATATCTGTGCAGTTCCCTAATGTTGAAAAGGAAATCAGGAGACACAGTATCTATCTGTGCTGTCTGTACATTTTCATCTCCAGTCATAGCCTGGGAATAATTCCACTGTGGCCAGATAGGGAAGCTTAGAGCCTGACACTGTTCAGGCTCCGTGAAGACAGACAGGTGCTAGCTTCTGAAGCGCTGGACCCAAAGAACCTCCGGGACCTCCCTCACCAGGTTCGGCTCAGCAGGTAGGGACAGTGCCACTTTCAAGAATCAAGAGCTCCTGGTCTTCCCCAAAACTGCAAAGTCAAACGTTTGCATTTCAACCTGGAAAGGGTGGATGTGGCCATGATGGACAGAATCCTGTGTGGAGAGCATTGGTGTTCCAGTGAATGATAAATCAAAGAAATGACCAAATAAACAAAACCACCCATGCAGAGAAGAGGGTCTGAGAAATAGTCAGCAATGCAAGAGAACATTATTCCTTACCCCATATAAGAGGACACTGATCCTTCACTACCAGTTACTTGGAGTTGCTTTTCTTTTTTAATCAAGTGCAAACCCAATATTTAGGACCATTATCTCAGATTCCCAGTGTGCTTTTCACCCTGTCCATGTCCCCTTTATGGTTGTAAAATCCATACAGCAGGACATCACACTAAGACTTTCCCACATATGAGAAAAAATAAGATAGTGTTTTTTTTTTCTTTCTTTTTTGAGATAGGATCTCACTTTTTGTAGTTCAGGCTGGCCTTGAGCTCAGCCTTGAACTCACAGCAATCTTCCTGCTCTGCCTCCTAAGTGCTGGGATTACAGGTGTAAGCCACCATGCCTGGCACTGTGGTATGTGGTTCTGATTGCTATTGGGTGTGAGTCTCCATGCCTGGCACTGTATGTGGTTTCCTGGGATCTCACCTGGATCCTTGCACTTGCAAGGCAGGTGCTGGAACCATTGAGCTAAATCCCCAGCACAAGACAGTATTTTTAAATGAAATTTTTGTTTGAGGAAATTGATAGGCAATGCAAAATGTATTATGGATTGTGGTTAAAATAAAAGAAAGAAAAAATAGGGTTGGTAATTTCCAGAATTTTTTTTAACCACCTAACTTTTAATTTACTCCATGACCTATTATCAGACTCAAATACAGACAAATGAAGAGCATACTGAGGGGACTATTAGCAAGTCCTCCAATTACCTTGTGCCTCTGTTTTCTTATTCATCGAATATAAATAGTGGTGCAAATTCTTCTTGCCAAAGACTCTTATGAATCTTTAGGGAGAAGGCCTGTAAGAATATGTCTTAGTACATAGTCCTTAAGGGCATGTCTTGTCATGTGTGGGGACAAAACTGGTCCCTTCCAGTCCAGCAAAGTTTTGTATCAGCAGAATAGAGCAGAAGGTGAGAGAGGTTGGACCCTCACCTGCTATATGCCAATACTGTTATTCTAACAACCCCTGTGACACAAATGCGAAAGTTGAGGTGTTAACTGGAAAAATATCCTCCATATACAGGAACTAAGACATTAGTAAGTGGAAGAACCATACACAGAGAAAGAAGATGTAGTGATGATGGGGACAGCAATGATGATGGTAGTGGCAATGATGGCAAAAGAAATTATCCTGGGTACGTGGCTTATGCTGTACATAGATGTGCTCTCAAAGCCTCATACACTCATAAGTGGGATTTTGGAATTGACTGCCTCATGGGTGTGATATTGGTTACTCGACTGATATACTTAGCATAGTTCTCATTGAAGGTGTAGGTAACAAACTTATTGAAGAAGGAAGATCCGTCCTGGGTATGGGTGGAACCAACCAATAGGGTTGTAACCTGGATGAGATAAAGAGGAAAGCAAAATGGTTCTCCTTCATCCTGCCTGCCACACTACAAATGCTCCTCTACCTTGTCCCTCTGCCAGGGTATCCCACCCTGGAACCAGTTGTTAGATCAAAACTTAAACAAACTGTGAACTAAAATAAAGTTTTCCTCCTTTAACTTGTGAGTGTTGAGCATTTTATCCCACCAATGAGAAAGAAAAAAAAAAAGGCAATACCAATTATTGGTTTAAGCAGTGAGAATGCCAAAGTCAAAAAGCTCTGCCTATAGGAGCACATTTAACAGAGTTCAGTGTCACAAATAATGTTATCTTCTTTCCAAGAGAGGGGTGCGTATTTGTGCATATCCACAAACCTAGAATTCAAATCTGTCCAACTCCTACATTCCATTTTTCTTTCCTTTGTGACACTGAGGACTGAATCCAGGACCTTAGCACTACATCCTCAAATTTTATGTTTTTCACTTTCTTTTATTTCTTTATTGAATTTATTGGTACATTTTTGGTATAGATAATGACCTCACTCATCACTGAGGATCTGTATCTGTACATAACATATCTTGATTGTGACTTTTTTTCCTATTCCCCTGTCTTCTCGTCAGCCCCTCCACTCCCTATATACATAAGCTTTGTTTCTATTTTTTCTTTTTGCTATCAAATTTTTCTTTCCATTCTTTGCTTTCCTCTGCCCTCACCTTGTTCCCCTTTCCCTTTAAACATTTTCTTTAGTCGCAATACCTACTATATATTCTGGACCTCATTTACCTTCAATTTCTTACACTAGAGAAATAATATGGTACTTATACACGTGTATCCTTTTCATTTCATTCCTGAGTATAGCCTCGTTGCACCAATTTACCTCTAAATGTCTCAAGTAGCTTCATAGTACTCCATTTCATAGAAAAACCTTGTCTTACTTATCAACACACCAATCCATGGGCTTTGGGGCTGTTTCCAAGACTGAGCTATTACAAACTGTGCTGCTATAAACATGGGTGCACATATGTCACTGTGACAGGCTCTTTATAACTCTTTCATGTGCATACCCAGCTGGGAAATAGGTTCAAATGAGACCTCTAATCCTAGCCTTTTGAGGAATATCCACACTGATTTCCACAGTGGTTATACCAGTGTACCCTCCTCCCAACGGCAGAGAAGTGTTCCTTTCTCCCCACAGATCCTCCAGAATTTGTTGTTTGTTGATTTTTCCACAGCATCTATTCTTTCCTGTGATCTTCCTGCCACAGTCTCCCAGACTAAAGGAATTACAATTATACCTCACTACACCCAACTACTACATGCTACATTCTTAAAGAGTTGAAGATGGATTCAATGTGACCTTATGCAGACGTATATAAAAGCTAGTACCCTAACTATGCTAGCTGATGGGAAAACACCTCTTATATCAAGAACTCTGAAGCCACCGTGAGACCAGGATTTACAACAAACAGCAAAGGCAACAATAATCCTATGAAAGTAATGTTTTAATTTGGCTTCCTGGCCTCTACCAGGAAGCTCAGAGGAGACAACAATAGCCTTTTGAACATCTGACAGGTACCAGCCGGCCACAGGGACATGATCATATGACATGGGCATGGGCAGGAGGCTTGTGACGATTATGGGGTATCAGCCAGAAGAATGTCTCATCTTTATCCTCCTTTCCAAGTTAAAGAAAGCAATGGAGATGTGTTTTTTTCCATCTCTTTACAGTTAGTGACAATCAAATAGAGCACTTTGTACAAGCCTGGAACCCAGGTAGGGTTACTTTTGAGGGATACTTTCAAAGAGAAATGTCCTTGTCTCTGAAAAAATTAGAGGTCCTTGGAACAAGCAGCAGGCACTTTAGAAAATAGGTTTCCTAGTGTTCTTTCTTTTTTCTTAGGGGCTCAAGGGATCCTGTCTTGTCTTTGAAAAACTTCTTCAAATTTGACACAATATACACATTTTGGTATCTGTCTGAACTTGACCATAAACTTCGTGGGCACAGGGTCTCCTCTGTTAGTTTTCTTGTCGGTTTTTATCACAGTCACATCAAGTGTCTCAGAGTCTACTAAGTGTGTGTGTGCGCGCACACACACACACACACACACGCACACACGTGCATGCAAAAGCATTCCAGATGTGGACACTGAAAACTGAATCCAGAACATACTCCTCACTCATGCTGAGACTGTTGCTACTTATTCAGTTCTTTAGAACCCTGAGAATAAGGTCAAAATCCTCAACTCATGATCAATGCTAATGAACAGTGTCCCCATCACAATATCTCACCTGTGTACTGCAGGATTTCTCCTTGGAAAGTCACACTGCACATAGTTCACCTGTCTGTATGTGAAATAGCTGCTCATGCCTGACTAGTGCCTATTCTGAAAACCAGGAATAGTCACAAGTGTAATGGCTGCTCACTGAGACCTCCTTGGCCAGTGTTGTCTGTCTTTGGTTCCTTCCTACACGTTACCTAACTTCACTAGCACAGCTACTCCATGGACACATTTTTTAGCACACTCACTTCACAGCTATAGAGAGTAAGGTTGAAAACAGTGAAGTAACAGATTCAGACTCAAATCCGAGACTTCCTCCAGGGCTGAGGTCCTCTCTGTTATCTACGACTGATCTCTCGGTGCACCAAGATAATGGCTGGTGGAAGAAAAAGGGTGTTAGGAGAAAAATATTTCAGGCAAGAATGTTTCTGAGACATTCAGACAAATCTCCAAAAGTATCTTAGGCAAAGATGGAGGTCACCAAAAAGACAGGTCCAAAGCCTGGGCGGATTTATAATGTTAATGATGTTGTTCCTAATAACCGTTTTAGCAATAACAATAATACATTAGAGAGGTTCTAATCATATGCCTGCCACTGTCCTAAATATTTTAAAATTATAACTCCCTTGATGCAGAGCAAATGCACACCACCTCCATCATCCCCAGGACGTGGGCACAGACATCTTCATCTCATACATGAGATGCTCTGAGAGGCTAGGTAAATTACCCAAGGTCACTCTAAACGTATGTAATAAAATTTGTACCAATTCAAGACTGATCATTCATTCTAGTTTCTTCTCCACTAGTATGTCTTACTTTTTATTTTCAGATAATTATAGTTCCAAAGAAGCTTTTAAAAAATTAAAATATGGAGAAAGTTGTGCATAATCTTCCTCCATTCTTCGCCGGTGGGACATCTTTCCCGTAACTATAATATGCTATCAAAATCAGGAAACGAACTCTGTGTGACCAGCATGTTAAACTTCTATGAATATTCTACAAATCATGGCAGAGAAAGTTTTGCCACTGAGGGTATTTTGCCATCAATACTACCCCATCATCACCAGTGCCATCTATCCCTGGGCTACAGCTAGAGCTACTGACCACAGGACAGATGCCTTTGTATAGACAGAAAGACAGATACACAGGTAGAAAACTGAAACATGCAAATAAACATTGGCAAATACTATTTTCTTAGGGGTGGGAAGAGGTAGATGTATTTAAATTATCCAGTAAAGATTGTTTCCTTGTTGGATATTGAGAAGGCCTCAATCCTAAACAGACTTTCACAGTTCATCCCTTTTCACTAGCCTACATTTTCCTAAAGAAAGCCGTCAAAAGCTTCCATCACTACCGCCAGAGTAACGCCAGTATCCAGCTCACTTTCGAGATGAATTTAAATGACTTGCTGCTAATATGACCACATTTACCCAGATTTGCAAAAGAAAAAGCATGGATTCTATCATATTAAATTCTTTTCTTGGCACCTTACCCTGCACATGTGATTTGGGATAATATTGTTGCATTACTAATTCCATCAAATCTATCATCTAAAAATCATGGCAGAGAAAGTTTTGGGTAGATTTGGTAAGTGTCAGCTTTCTTTGTAAGAAAGGTGGTTACTATACATACAAACCAAGCACTGTGGAAGCTAGCAGTTCCATGGTGGCTGCTGCTGATTAAAGAACTCCACTAAGAATGTCACCAAGAATCTGTTACCAAATGTGGAAAACTCAGAACACTAAGTCACACTGCTTCAAATAGAATCATGCATTCTCCCCTCTGGGTGATGAGGTTACAGATAAGGAAATACTCTACCAAAGGGAGAATTGAACATTTTGGACGTAATTCTGAGCAAAGCACAAATAGCATTATCTCAGACCCATTCCTTTTTATTTGAAATTATCAAGTCTTCTTCCTATCAGGAAAGTTTGTGTTCTTCTTTTGCTTTTTCCAAAACCAGACACCTAAACAATGAAATAATCACATGGCTTTCAGAATACAACGTATTTTAGACTCAGCAAATGTTTGATACTCCAACATTGTTTATGATGAATTTGCAGAACCAAAAATTTGACTATTTTTAACTATCAGATTTGTTTGCATGGAAGTCAGGCCTCTCACAAGATGATAAGCTCCTTAGGGGCAAGTACTTGTATGTATGTTTCACCTTTCTCTCTCTGTCTTTTGCAATTCATAATCAAATATTTGACATGATAGCTATCAGTTGCCTGGCATTCATCTCCCTTGTAGAAAGATGTCTGATCTGGTTACCATAACAGACAACGATGATAAAATATGACCTTGTCTTGCATTGTGTGTTGCATAAGTTTTAGCCTCTCATAGTTTGCCAACTGGAAAAAAAAGGCTGTCATAAAATGAATTATAGTCAGACTTGGAAGAAATGAAATTAAGAGATGGCCAGCAAGCAAGAGCCGGGAACTATTCAAGGGGGCAAGAATATGATATTCACCCAATTGTTTTTCAGCAGAGTCTGGAGCATCTTGTAGATGGCAGGTGCCAGTTTAGGTCTGGGCACTAGAGCAGTGAGCCAGCTGGACAGGACTCCAGCTCCTCCATAGCTGCAGCCCCTGGCTGGGGTCACCACGTCTTACAGTACAACTGGCTACCTGACGGTCATGAGAGCAGAAATGTGGGGAACTGAAGGGTTAATCAAGAGTGACTTTCCCGAACTGAGATCTAAACTGAGAATTCATGAGCAAGCAGGAAATAGTCCAGAGGTAGAACACAGGTTGGCAAAATGATACATAATCCAGAGGTCAATGAAAGAGAACGTATCTCATACTTCGAGCAGCAGCATTAATGAAAAAGAATAAAGGAACAATGAAGACGTTTTCTGGGTCGCAAGACCCATGAAACCCATGGTCAGATTACAGTTTTGTGGACTATTGCTTTGGAAGCCTCTCAGGACTGAGATCCATGCCTGTCTGACAGAGTACTATATGCACCAGAGTATTATTTTGGTCAAATGCAACTATGATATATGCCAGGATGAAGCTGGCCATCCCCCTATTCAGACAGTTTGTGATTATCAAGATATGAACTCTAGGTTTATTTCTGTTCACCAAACTGCTTCTTACATTTTCCACTCACATGGACTGCGCACATCTCGCAGTGGCTGCACAATAAACTTCTTGATTTCTTTTGTTTCTGTCTCATAAACTTTGACATGCAGAAAAATAAAACTGGGTGTGGCTACTGTGACAAGTGAAACACAGAATGGCTAGGGCTGTCATCAGAACAAAGCAGAGATAAAACTTTATCAGCTTTACAAATGCAGCAACTAAGCATAGCATTCCAGGACTGAAGTTCTCACTATTTTTTCAGATAGATTTAGAGAGACCAAGACCAAAGAGCTCCATCTTCTCCCCAAAAAGCCAAGTTCTCTAGCTGACTTCAACCAAAATAAAGCTTTCTGAGCCTGTACACTCTTCAGTCTATCATTTGAGCCTAAGGAACCCAAATTCTTTATGTACACTTAATCAATGTATCAATACTAATATTTTTTTTTTTGGTAGTAAAGATGGGCTGGTCTCTTAAGAACATCTGTTTGAATGCTGAGCTGAGTGGGCTGCACTGTTTAGAGTACAGCTCCACTCACTTTAGGAATAGTGTCAGGGTGGGTCTAAGGAAGTTCATGCAATTTTGGAAATGTGCAAAATGTTGCCCTATTGCTTCATAAGCAGGAACTGGCATAGCAATGAGTAGTTTTGTTCAAATGCTAATGTGCAGAAGTCTGGCCAAATAATCATGTGCAATGTAAGACATTCCAGTTCATTTGTTTAATAAGTCTGAGGTAGGGACAGCTAAAAACGGAGGCTGGTAGAAGTTAAATCAGGTTAGTTCAAAAGCCGTCCCCAAACAACTTTAATGTAAGCATGGTTGTGTTCAGGTCATTCTACGGAACGTAACCATTTTTTGGCAGGACCCATTCACTTCTCTGGTTTTCCTGGTATGATTGTAACATGTCTCCATCAGAGTGGATAGACTATTCTCGGGACATGCATCTGACTTAAAAATATATGCAACAGCTACTATTACAGGTTCAACTGTTTTCAACTCTGATTTAAATGGTGAAATTCTAGCCCCTCATATCTCAGAATCAGACCTTCTTTGGAGGAGGTAGAAAAGCATCAGATGTCATTAGTTAAGATGAGGTGATACCTGAGTAAGGGGGAGGGGAAGCTTAATCTAACACAGCAGGGTGTTCTAAGGAGAAGAAACTGGTGTAGATGTGCACACAAAGGAAAGGCTAAATTAAGATGATGACAGAGGTTGAAGTGATCCTCCTACAGGCCAGGGCATGTCACAGATTATGAGAAAATTAGCAGAAGCTAAGAGAGAGGCACAGCAGATGTTCTGCTACAATTTTCACAAGGATCCAGCCTTGTCCACACCTTTATCTCAGATATCTGACCTCTCGAACAGTGTGCAGTCAATTTTCATCATTGGAACCATCTAGTTTGTGATTTTTGTTACGGTAGCCAAATGAATTCTTATACGTATTGTGTATCCCACATTGCTGAGACAAGTCACTATCTATCGTGTGGGCACTGAGGTGCCATGTGCGAAATAAATGAGCCAAGTAACTCAGCCAAAGACACTGCAACATCTTATCTTCCTATTCTCCCCTATCCTCTTATGAGGAGAAAGTTGGGGGTGCACAGCCATTTTGGCAGGATCGTATTTCTCTCTCTGAAGCACATCTTGTATTTCTGGATTTGAGCATTTGATATCTGTTCCAGCAGTGTGGCTTCATTCAATTTCCTACTGTAGCAATCCCCAGCCATGCATGGTCAGTACACAGGGGGAAAGTGAATGCTCTAAAGTGAGGTGTCAATCCAGTGGTGGTGGCACAGGCTTGTAATATCAGTTCTTTTGGGGGCTGAGGCAGAAGGATTGCATTATGTTTCTTTTTTTAAAATTTCATTTTGCTTAATTAGTATTGGGCAGTCATACCCGGGCCCTTGCTCATGTTAGGAAAATATTGCACCTCTGAGCTGTTCTCCTGGCCCTCACACTATATTTCTGTAGAACAGTGGTTGCCAAAATCACTGGTTTGGGGGTAAAGAAGCTGGGATTGAACACATGACCATATTGGCTGTCAGATCAGGAGAGCTAACTCTCAAATCAGACTGCTCAAGTCTGAAGCTTCTGCCCTTCACAGCAGCAAGTGACCTTTTAGGCACAAAGGTGACGATCTGTAGAGATGTCCTCATGGGGATGCATCTAGAGCAAGGGTGCCTGTTTTGCACTGCATTCCACCTTTACTGTCCTAAAATGTCTTGCTTTTCTTGACCCTTTCTGTGCAACTGCAGATCAACCCTGAGAAAGCCATCACAGAAGGCTGCTTCAGAGCAGAACATAACTTTCATTTGACCAAATCCGACAAAGCTCCCAAGGCTCTGAGAATCTGTCTAAAGTGCCTATTTGGGGACAAGAGAGGTAAAAGGCTTTTAAAAGCTTGTTTTAACTCTGTGTGAAATCAACTGACTAATATTTATACTGGGCAGCTCTCTGCAAAGATGAAATAAACTCTCTACAAATAGCCTACAGAGCTCAGACATTCACTGTGTGTGAGGTCAGGGAAGAACCCTTGAACACGCTCCAGTATGCAGGACGCTTAAGGCATCTGCAGATATTCTGAGCTACATCTTGCTCTGCAAGGTTATCCATCGGATTGGATCAGAAAGAAACTAGTTCTTTTTTTTTTTAACTCTCACAGATACATGGTAGGATGTCTAGCATCTCTCCATCCATTCATCCATTCACCCAGTCAATATGTATTTCTCGACTATTTTAGGCACTGAGAGATGTACAACGGGTATTTTTATCCATTGTGCTGACCTGTGGTAGGCTTAGAATAAGCATTTGTTTTGGCATTAATATAAAACATATTCAGAAATGAGGAAACAGCTCTTGTTCAAATAGAGATTCAACTCCTCGGAGATGCAGCGATGCAGGGAAATCAATGATCAAAATAAGTGTCATGGATTTTGTAAGTGCAAACATTATGGAGGCTGAGGGGCCAGTCCAAATTCAGAGATGAAAGGTACTGGCTGCTTCTTCAAAGAGGTAATAGTTGAGGTGAATCTTCTAGGGAGGTTTTAGTGGGTTAGGCAGAAATCTGAGGGAGAAGAAAGTCATGGAAGGGAGAGAGGGGGGATGAAGAATGTGATGCAGATAATGGAACCAGGGTCTGTGGATAGTGGGAACCGGTAGAATACAAGGCGGAGGGTACATAAAAAGATCAGGAAAAGTCACACACTGTAGTTTGGACTTGATACAATAAGACATGGGCATTCACTGATGAGTTCCAGCCATAAAAATAGCAAGAATTTGTGTTTTAGGGAAATCTCTCTGGTGCCCAAAACCTAACGCTTTGAAGTTTGAAGACGGGAGAGTGCAGCATGCAGGGAAAAGGAAGATGATTGCAAACATCCAGAGAGAGGGAGCACAGCTGGAGCAAGGACGGATTGGGCAGATGGATCAGTGGTGTGCTCTCAAGGGAATTTATTTGCATCAGGCAGGGTAATCACAATTCTAATTCCTTCTTTCTGTCTTCCCTATGTGCAACCAAAATACTCATTCTATTTTTACTTAAGAGGTTGCAATGTGGAGCAGTTACATGAAACACAGAGGCGCTAAAATCTTTTTGGCATTTTTTTTTGGAAATGAGGTATCATGAATTTTTCCAGGCAGGTCTTGAACTCATGGGCTGAAGCAAACCTCTGCCTCCAGCTTCGAAGTACCAGGCTCTGCAGATATGTACCATCACAGCTGCTGTGTAATTTTTTCTAAGGAGGGCCCTGAAGATTCAAATAAAAACAAAGATTGATTCTCTCAAGGGTGGCACTATTATACACATATGTCCTAGCAAGATAAGCCCTATTGTGAACATTACATGTGAACAAGCATGTAGGTACATTCTGTGGGTGGGAGGTAGAAAATTACATCAATGATGATGATGATAATCACATTCTTTTACAAAGCCTGTTATACCTCAAATGACCTACAGCTGTCATCCCATTGAATCCTCATGTGGATGAGTTGGCTGTCACTAGCGGCATCTAAAGTGTGAAGGGACCAAGGCTCAGAAGGGTGGCTTCTTTTCAAATGAGTACTATAAATGGAACATTGACCTAGTCCGGTGTATTCCTGTTGCTCCACATGCTGTAGGAATTCCTTGAGATGTTCTTTTTATTTTATTTTATTTTATTTTGAGACAGGGTCTTGCTTTTGTAGTTCAGGCTGGCCCTGAGCTCAGCCTCAAACTATACAGCAGTCCTCCTGCCTCTGCTCCCAAGTGCTGTTCTTATAGGCATGAGCCACAATGCCCGGCACTGTGGTGTATGGTTCTGATTGCTGGTGGGCGTGAGTCTCCACACCCAACATTGTTGTATGTGATTACTGGGATCACACCTGGGCCCTTGCACTTGCAAGGCAGGTGTCAAAACCACTAAGCTAAATCTCTGGCTCTGGGATATTCTCTTGATTGGCCTCTCATCTGTGCACCCTTACTCAGAATCTGGAGGCTTTAAAAATATATGAAGAGATTCTGCTGATGTTCCAAGAAAGTACTTCTGTTCTTTGAGAAGATGAGGAGGAAAATAAAGAAGATTAAAATGTTAATAAAGAAGACGAAAATAAAGAAGATGTTAAGGAGCTCAGAGAGTGGGAAGGGCCAACTTCTGCTAGGATCTAGAGTACAAGTCAGCCTCAAAGCAGAAGGCTAGCTACTGAAACAGGGCTTCCCCTCTGGCCAGGCACATGATTGCAAGTAACGCACAGGCCTTTGTGTTTCTATTAAAATGGAGAGACAAATAGTAGACTCTTTGCTGAGATACTTGTATAATGAATTAAGTAATGTGTATGTTTCCTATCACTATTCTGTACATGAAATGAGCATTCCAATATATCTTCATTATAATAATCATGATATATATTTTATTACAGTTGTTACTGTTATTTCAAAGAGAAATGGCTTGGGTGACAGTGTACAGTGACTAAAGGAAAATTTTCCAGAGAAAACAACCCATCAAAGCTCAGCCTGGGAGGAAAGGAGCAGGTTGAGGGAACTGAGACTAACTTTGACTCATCACACCCACGATCACACAGAGGGCTCGGAAAATAACACACTAGCCCCCAGTGGCAGGGAGGGCAGACACATTCTCCCTGAGTTGTGCCTTCAGGATCATTGGAATAAGCCTTGGTTCTGATTTATCTCAAAGCATTTCGCAGGGTGTTTACCAGCATCTGCAGCAATGCCGGTATCCTATGGACATGGTGCTCAAAATCACAGTTTGAATTACCAACCACTCCAACTGAAAATATCAGAAAGCATTTGAGATGACTTCACACCTGATAGATGAGGGCCCAGTTGGTGCCATTGCTAACTCATGGCAGACTCTTTAAGTCTCTGTTCATCAGTCTCAGAGACCAGTCATGGGTCCCTTGGAATATTACAAGTAAAGAAGATGGTATGGCTTATGAGCTAAGTTCTCCAGATACCTAAGGCACTACCACACCTCGCTAGTGGAGAAGGAAAAATGATAAGAATCCAAATGGAAGGCGAGAATCCAGTGAGATGATGAGAACATGAATGATACTATTTTCATGTTGTTGCTATAATAAAATGTCCACCAATGTGGTAGTTCACAATAACATGAAATTCTTCCTTTTAGAGTTTGGGAAGTCAGCATTCTGAAGTCTGTTTCAGTGACATAAATTGAAGGAGTCATGCAGACTGATTCGTTTCTGAAGGCTCTACAGAGATTATCTCTCTCTTTATATATTTTTTTTGCTTTTCTTTCAGCTTCTAGTGGCCCCTGACTCTGAGGCTTTGTGGTCTCTGTCTGTGACTTCTAAAAGCAGCAGCAGCTTTGCCATTGTCTTTACTGCCTCTTGCTGTCCCTGTGACTCTGACACCTCTGCCTCGCTGTGAGTACTGCTGTATCAGTACACTAGGCTCAAGTAGGTAACGAAGAAGATTCTCTCATTTCAGTATCCTTATCTCAAGTCCTCCACCTAAAGAAAGGGCCCCTGAGTTCTAGCGGTGAAGATGTGAGTGTTTGGGTGACCATGTCTGAGTCCATCATATGATAACATTCTAGAGAAACATCAGGAAGAGCACTTTCTGAGATGGTAGGACATCAGCTATTGGATGCAGTAACTCTTACAGTGTAGCCACCAGGCAAGTACTTAGATGTTGGATCACATACCTAGGAATTCAACTTTCATTTTAGGTTTTCAGCTATGTGAATATCGATATGTAGCATCAGCAGTGATATGAGACAGGGTAGGTGACTGCTCCCCGTTTGTCACCAGCTGCACCTACGGCCTCAGAAAACAGACTAGAGAATGATTATGAAATATCTGATCCCCTGTCACAGGGCCCTTGCAGGACAATCACATTGTTACATTGTTTCCTACATTTACTAAAGTAGGGAAGTTGTTTCCGGGAGGCCCTGGTGTGTGCTCAGCTCCAAGGTCAGAATTACACAGAGGGCCCTGCTTAGATTCAGCTGCTAATTTGTATTCCTCCCACGTGAGTTTTTATAGTATGCTGACTGATAGATGAATCCCACAAAATTCAAGTTGAGGTCAGCTCGATGATGCTGGGAATGACAAATGCAGAATGCATACCAAATCGTGCTAAGTGTGATGAGTTTATTAAGGGCCTTTTTCACTTTTAAGCACAGTAAACTCCTTGCTGAAAATTGAGCTGACTCCGTGATGTACAAGCATGGGACACAAGGTTCAGATGTTGGGAAAGTGAGACCTGCAAACTGAGTGAAGTTGTCTCAGCTCAGGAATTAGTAACATAGATCATATTCTTCAATATTCAGGATTCCAAACAAGTCCCTAGGGTGGTGGCATGTGTATTGGCTGGATTATAGAAGTTTGTTCAGGAAAATACTGAGTTACTAAAGTTCAAATTCTTCCTGAAATTTGTGATAAATAAGATACGATAGTATTCTACTTCTTATTTTAAAACTGAGTGGAAATGAACACTATGCCTACAAGAGCTTAAGTTCACTACTGGGAGGAGGGGGCAAATCTTCAGTGGACCACAGGCCCAAATGTCATGCCATCTGTTAAGAATAAGAAGTCTAACAGAAGCATACTAATTTTCCATAAAGAAAAACTGAGAGAGAGAGAGAAAGAGAGAGAAAAAGACAGAGAGACACAGAGACAGGAAGAAACAGAGAGAAAGATAGAGAGAGACAGAAAAAGAGACCCAAAAGCCTGACTCTAGCCCTAAGATCTGGGAAGATAATGAAAAAAGAAGATTGGTAATAGAATCTGTTCTCAAAGTAATTCTGAAAACCAGCAGATCCACATTCCCAGCTCAGCTAGAGTTTGGTGTGTTGGGCCCAGACTTCAAAGCTTTTTCCATTTGACTATGATGTAGGCATGACCCTCCAGCAGCAGCTGGATCTCAAAGCAACACCTAAGGAGAGTTCCTTGCTGGATATCAAAGGCAAGGTAACAAGTAAAAGGTAACAAGTGAAAGATTGAGAGTCAACCAAAGGTCATATGGGGAGTGCTGGGGTGGATTGAAAGATGGGCGGGGTATCTTCAGGCAAGCCAAGGTGGGTTAGTAGGTAGCTTAAGAACTGGTTTAAGGAAAACAATTCCAAATTTACACAGTCTAGCACAACTAGGCAGTTGAAGACTGATTTCAGGGTCATTTTAGTCGGAGCTAGAGAGTGGTGAGTAATGCAGTCCAAGTCGTTGTCTTCCCAGAATTCCTAGTTGATGGCTCTCTAAAACAATGGCAGCTTTTAGATTTTTTTTCCCAAGTATTTAATAATTAAGAGACTTATCAGTCAGGTGTCATAGCATACACAATAATCCTAGCACTCTGGAAAGCTGAGACAGAAGAATCTCAGGTTTGTATACCTTAGACCTTGCCATAAAATTTTTTAAAAGGGGAGGAAGGAGTTCACTGCAAAGGTCCTGAGTGGAATCCCTAGCACTAGAAATAACTAATTTATCAGACTATCTACAAGCAAATAAGGTACTGAAATGGTCTAAATTTCTATAGCTTCTTAAAATGGCAAAGATGTTCTACTTTCAGAGTAACAGTGCAAGAATAAAAGGGGATACTGTTTCTGCACGACAGTGGGCTTTAGTTTACAACAGCTCCTTTGAGTGAGACATAAGAAGTTTGATTGTCCAGAAGGCAGTGTACAATTTGAGGGTGACCAAAGGCTGTTGCAGCACCCACCTTCAATCAGACCTGCACCTATGAAATAGTATAAGCCATGGTTTCGAGTTGTTTCCTAAATCATAGCGCCTTCCACCCAATAGAATATGCTAAGCCAAATCAGTTCGATAGTTGAGAAGAATCAGCTTTATTTATTTTACAGGGATATTATCTCATGCATGTTGGACTCAAACCTTCTACTGAAGAAGGCAGCCTAGTTGGCTAAAAGAACTTGAATCACACACAGTGATGGCAGTGTCACAGACTGATCTTCTCTGGGGACTCCTTGTGAGTTTCAGCAGAGACTCTGAAAACCTCAACTCACCAGACAGAAACTGGTGGAGCACAGGGCCTGGAGGAGCCAGTAGTTCCAAGACCAAAAACTGGGTAATTATTGTTACCAATGTTGGAGCTGTTTAGTGATATACAGAATCATTCTTTTCTCAGTAATGGGGAAAAGCATCTGCCTTGAAAAAGGTGAAAAAGTCACCTTGGGTGTTTTCTCCTGACTTACTTTGGCTCAAAAGACTGATGGAAGTTGTACAGCCTCCTGTATTCAGAAGTCAGCCCCAGGCTGCTTGGGAAAGATATTCACTCAACACAATCAGGATGCAGAACTGAAGGGGAGGAGAAAAGAGACGCCTGGGGACATACAAGCCTGCCATCTCATCCTTATAGAAGAAACATTTAAAAGAGAGAGGTGGAAGGGGCCAAAATTTTCCCCTTTAAACTGGGAGCAAAGACATTAATTTTACCTTTTGAAACCACTCTATAGACATCACTAAAAGGTGGAAATAAAATCTTAGACTAGTGAGACACAGGGGTAACTACAGATGCTATGTGTAATTCTCTCTTTACACCTCAGTTTTCCCATATCCAAAATGGGGACAGTGACAGTATCCAGTAGAAAGGATTATTTTGAAGATCAAATGGAATTAAGTATGTATCAGGTTTACTAGCAGCACCTGGGCAGATTGTGAGGTCACAAATGCTCACTACTAGAGGTATAATTACTCACTAACTGTCAAGTGTACTCTCAGGGCCTTCCAGGAATGTAATACATACTTACTCAAATGTTGCTTCTGTATTACTAAAACATCAATCCTGCTGAGTTAAAAAAGGTTTCAGCTGAAGCCTCCCTAGTGCTATCTTATAGAGCATCCTTGGAAAGGCCAAAGGACACTTGTTAAGACAGGAAAGACAGAAACAGATTAGCTGGGAGATCCATACAGAGTGAGGAGAACAGAGACAGAGGTACACATCAATATGGAAAGATAAAGGCTCCAAGACACACAGGTTTAATTCAGATACATACACCGACACACAGATGCTTATGTACATACATACACATAGACAGTAGATAGGCAGATAGACACATGAACAGGCATGACGTGTATAGATGGATTGGTAGAAGATTACACACATATAGACAGACAGATAGCTACATGCATACACAGATGCTCACATTTCTAGATGTTGGCTGACTGAAATAGATGTAGATAGCTATGTGGACAGGTAGGTACAAAGATGTTTACAACATACATATGAACATAAATAGATACATGGTTAGGTAGGAAAGTAGGTGGATGGATAGATGCTTACAGCTAGCTAGATGGATTAATAGACTGACAGATGCTAGCACAAATAGATACACAGGTAGATACACAGATATGCAGGATGTAGGCAGATGCATAGACAGAAATGTACACTCATAGATCTGGATACATACATAGACACATACATGACTAGGTAGGTAGATGCACTAGTAGATAGACACTTGTATTAATGTACATATACATTTACATAGACTTCTTGTATCTATCTACCCATCTACCTATCTAGCTACTTCCTAAAGAAGAGAAAGGAAGAGGAGAAAACATCAGGCAGAGAGAAAGGAGCTACCGAGCTGTCCTTTCGCAGCCCAGGGCTCCATCGCACCCAGCACACGCGAAGTCTGCAGAACTCAGCATGCAGCCGATGAAGATGTAAGGAGAACCAGCCCATCAATCATAATCACGCAGCGACACAGGAACGAGGCAAGAGGATTAGTGCTCCTGCCTGCTCAGGTCTCTCCCCTCGAACAACTCCTCTTTAATTAAACATCACCTCCAGTGCTTGCCTGCGCAAAGTACCCCCTCCCCTTGCAAGGCTGGCTTCTTGTAATCTGGGCTCTGGAGTTAATTAGAAAAGAGGCCCTGCAAAAAGAAATCCATTCCAAGGGTGGGAATCCCTGAACAGAAATTTTCGGATGCTAGTAATAAAGATTTGCTTTTCTCTGGAATTGAGATTGACTGTTAAATGGCCTTCATTAAGTGGCAGCATTTTTTTCTCTCTACCCAGCGCCTCTCCAGTAAAGCTATCCTGGATCTTCCTGAAGAGGCTGTTGGGTTCTTGAAGTGTTAAATGAGAAGCCACTTTGACAGGCTGTGACCAGATTGCTCAGGAAAATATGTCTGTACCAAAACTGAGGACTAGGGACATACGTGTGCAAGGATGTGCTTGTACGCATGGTGTTTGGTCTTGGTGTGTGTTTTCACGTGCATATGAGCAAACAAAAAGGATTCTTGTGTGCTGCTTGCCATTGTGCATGGGAAAGGGGGAACAAGACAGAGATGGCTGGTACGAATCTTAAAGCACTGAAAGAAATTCTCACTGTGGGGAATGTTGACCCACTCAATGCACTTATTCAACCAATATTTATTGCTCCCCTATTTCATGTCAAGTAAAATTCTCTGTGATGAACATACAGCAAGATAAATTTCTCAACTGCATGGGAGGGCATCTTCCTATAGGAGACAGGAAACTGACATAGAAATGCATCAACATAAAATACAATGACCTATAAAATGGTATGAGGACCAGAGATGGAACTAGAGAATAATACAGGCTGAAAAAAAGTGGTCTGTAAGGAAAAAGTCTTCTGGACAGCATGGGGAAAATAATATAGGTGCAGGGAGCTGCCAGTGTAAATTTCTTAAATTGGGTTGAGTGTCTGAAATGACTGGTGATAGGACAAAGGGAGTTGGGAAAGAGAGAGGCATCAGCGCCAGGGCCTTCAGTCCAGCATGGCTTGTTTGTGAGAAACAAGCTTGTATCTCCATCCAGCTCCCCTGGGCTTTAGCTCAATGGGATGTTTCTTAGCAGAAGAGTCTGCCTGGAGCATGCCAGTTCCCATCTGTCGGGCCTGGCTGCCACCCTCCCAGCCCATCCTTTGTGAGCTAGACATCATCTATGCCAAGAACTTCACCTGCATTTTCCAAATCGTCCTCGAATAAGGCTAACTGGATGCTATCATTAAGCCAGTGGAGGGGCTGACCTGATGTAAAATTAACTGGGCTGACAATCTCTGTTCAAAAGGAGACAACCACAAGGGTCCCTAGATAGTTCAGTGAGGTTGGGACCATATCAAGCGATATCACAGAGCAAAGATCTATAAAGAAGCAGGGAGGAAGTCCCATCAGTTCTATTATGTGTACTGTGCTGCTGCTACCACCCACCTGGATAGCTGCAGTGAGAAGCACCCTGGACCAATATCTAAATGAATGCTTGTAGTTGGATTTTAATGAAAAGTAATATTAAAAAGTAGTTGTTGGCTCAGATTTGTCCCATTGGCTGCTACTTTCTATTGATGATCTGTGATTCAAAAGCCAAATTGGTTAGGGGATCCACAGGTGATATCCAACAGTTTTAATATTTAGACAGGGATATATATTATACATATGTGCATGTTGTGTGAATATTAACTATTTCACATAATTAAAAAGTAGACATTACTTGGACACATTCTTGCATTGGCAAACTTCCATTTAAAATCTTTCCTTATCATCTGCAGTGGTGGGTCTGGGGGAGGGAGGAGCTCCTGCCTGGGGGTTGAGAGCTGCTTTACCTCAAGACAAAGGCCAATGCTCAGTTCATTCACCTCATTCCCTGTCATTTTCTAAAACTAAAAAAAGCACACGTAGGAGGAGGAGGTTACAGCATCTAGTTGGATCGAAGCGAAACCTATTAAGTATGTTAAACCATTTGTAATTCAGCAAGATAGAAATGCAAGCACAAAGCAGAATGCAGAAGGCAGTAAAATGTCTTCCACAAATGTACAGACAACAATATGCAATTGGGAAAACTACAGAAGAATCATGGTATGGTCTACCTTGAATATGGCAGGGGAAAGCAACACACAAGTGTAAATGTGCATGTTAGACAAACCAGTCTTTACAGCTGCAGAGTAAATTCTATATGTTGTCAGTGGACATATGTATCATTTATTTATTAACTAAAGCATACACAGCAGGTGGAAATGCCTTCCTGTATGAGTGAGGCAGACTATCTATAGAAGGAAAACTTTTTCATTAAAACAAAATAGGTTCATACTAGGAAAGCTAAGAGACATTTTGACGTACAAAACATAAAGATGCAACTCAGCTGTGGGAACCCAAAGGGCATCTCACTCCCCCACACTTTTGAGTAAGCTGGGGTCTGTGGGTGGGGACAAATCTCTTTTGAGCGATCCTGATACTGATAATTTCTTTCTTCTGAGTCCAAAGGTGGCCATTAAATCAGATGAAAAAGAGAGTCTCAAGCCTGGATAAAAACAAAAAGGACACCAAGGAGGAATTTAAAAAGAAAAACACCAAACACTGTACCGCTGATGAGAATGAGACAGGGCACAGCCACTCTGGCAAAGAGGATAGCAGTGTCTGACAGTGCTACTTTACCATGACCCACAGCAAGTCCTCTGAGAAGGATTCACCCATGAAACACAAAAATAAGCCCACAGAAAGACACAGATAAAAATTTGATTGCACTTAACATAGTCCCATACTGAAGACAAGTTCTCATTAACTAATGAACAGACAAACACACTGTGGTCTATTCCTGCCCTGCAGAACATAACTCAACAATTGAAAATAATCCAAAATGTTAGTATGAAGCAGAGGGAAATACAGAGGAATGACCACAAAATGGGTCCACTGATGTGAGACTCAAAGCAACAGACAGACAAAGGAGGTTGGCAGGTGCTCAGGGCTGGGGATGGGAGAAGAAAAGAGTAAAGATGAAAATAAAGAAACTTTTGGGGATGATGCAACTGTCCTGAAGGTTGCAAGACTGTGTACAAGTACCACAAATTTAACCTGTGCACGCAAGTGAATGAATTTAATTGTATGTACACAGTAACTTAATTTTTAAAAACCCTGATGTGTCCTCTCTACTCTAAACTAGTCCGAGTAAAATTTCTCTAAATGAATGGTATTTGAGTTATTTCTAGGCCTGTGTTTTGCCCACATGGTCCTAGTAACTTGTTTCCCTGGGATGTTGGACTTAGGTGCAACACTAGAAAACCAATGTTTAAAATATCAGTACTTTTCACCCTGTAGAATAGTAATGAATGACTTCTCATTCATCTCAGGAAGACCACGACCTTCTCCTGTCCCCAGACTGCATCTCCTGGAGGTACATACACAGAGAGGATAACAGTAGGATCTCAGGGAGAGGTGTAGTGTTAATGACTCAGAACAGAGTATCATGTACTATGGGCTGAGTAGGTGCAAGAGACCATGCCCAGAGCTTGTCCAAGACTTTTGTTGCAACATGGAAGACAGTATTTCCCTCTTCTCACAGATGAGGATAAACAGAGGGTAACTTGCTCCCCAACAGTTCTGAGTCAGTTGGAGCCTGGGGGTGGGGACAAGTCTCTTCCTCTCTATCCTGATACTGACAACACTTCCCTCCTTCTGAGAGTCCAAATAGTCATTAGATCAGACAAAACCTACACTCACTCACATGTTCCATAAGGTGGGGCAGAGACACAGAGTGAGGTGAAGCCAGTGCTTTTTATCACTCCTGTATCTATTGTCGTTTCACTTGTCTCTCATGGCATCCCAGAGGGGCCAAAATAGTTCCCAAAGCCATTCACAGAGACTCTTTGCTGGGCATTACTTCTGGAAGCACAGCACAGCCACGTCATGTAGGAGGAACTCAACTCTGTTAACCTCACGACGGTATATCCAAGAACAGTATCTCTGAGTTTGGGAGTAGCTTCTCTCCCAAGCACCCATTTCCAAGGTGAGGGTCCAGGGTCATGACCTGGGAAAATTATGTATAGAGTAAGGACATTGTGAGATCTCACACCCAAGTTAAGGCCTTTTGTCAACTCTCAATGAAGCCTACAAGGAGATCATCGCAGAGAAAAGCTGTGCCGCTCTTGATTCTTCTTTTGGCAACAGATATGCCCATCTCCTGAACATGGTGTTCGGGATTTGGGGACAGAACATCCTGAGCTTGTGGGAGGACTCATTTGCATAGCGGGGTAGGCAGGGGCTTATACCAGCACATCCAACAGCTATCAGCAAACACGCCCAGGAAAGGAAAATTCCTTCTTTCATCACTCAGAGTTCCAGCCCCAAGCAAAGTACTTATCCTCGACAAGAGGAGCCCATCACGGGTCTCTAGTAAAACAGGCCTAGAATTTGTGTCCCCACAATTACCATCCCAATCAAACCCAAGGTGACCGATGGGAGGAGAACACCACCACTAGTAGATGACTTTTTGTGTAAAGAGATCAACTGGAGAGTTGTAGCAGGGGCTAAAGAGATACCAGAAGAACCTGAGGAAGGAAACTATAGCTGGGCCTGGTGGCCCTGAAGCCTGCAAACTCTCTGGGCGTTCATACTCACCGACCCAATGGGGCTGTGACCCCGCATCACACACCTCACAATGGCCATGGAGACATCACTGAGCCTCTGTAAGTCGGCAGCAGGATGGGCAGGCCATCTGGCCTCGTCTCTGCCCACCTGAGATGATGGAATTCTGCAACACGACAGGGGAGAGGCTGCAGAAGGTCACTGTTTCCTACACACTGGGCAGGCATGTTGCTGCCAGGACCTTTGCTAGTCCTTGCTACATGGACACAGTACACCAACTGTTCTGCAGATACCAGTTCCAATAACATCCAAAGCAGACTTACAGATTTCCTGTAATGAGTAACAAACCACTTTCAGTGTGAGAGGTAGGTGCTGCTCCTCTGTGGCTAATTTGTCTCAGGGTCTTTACAGTTCTTAGCTGTTGGAGAGGTCAGTAAACTTCTAAAACAGACTAACACTGAGCAAGAGCAAGTTAGAGGCATGAGAGCTTCCTGCTGACTCACAAGAATGGCATGACAGAGCCATCAAGACGTTCCAGCAGAGTCTGCATTATTTTAAAAGTATCTAGATAATTTAGTGGTAATTTATAGCTAGTATCACTGCTAATGGGTACAGTCTACAAAAATATCTATAGAAACACCTGCTGGTTACATATTGTGTGGATAAGTGTCTTACATTATCTACAAGACTCCTATGTACCTGTAAGATAAGGGGCAAGCCTTCCTAGTTTTGCGTGTGTCTCCCGCTCTGTGTGTCCCATTTATATACCATTTTACAGTTCAATTTGAATCCTAACTCTGTTGCAGAGTATAGGGTGATACACCCATTCTTCACATGAGCAACACTGAGGCTCAGAGTGAAGTAAAGTACCTAAAGATCCCAAAGCACGAAGGGAAAAATGAGGATTAAATCCTGAGATGTTTTGTCTCAGGAGACGAGATACCTTGGTGTGCATCACTCCACTCATAGCCCTGAGGGCTTTGGAGACATAAGGACTCCAGAGTCCCCCTCTTCCTTCATCCCAGAATTTCCCACTTGCTTCCCACCTCTTTTCTCTCAGTGAGATGAGCCCCAGGAGGACAACTTGTATCCAAGAGGCTGCTGCAATTCCCAGCGGCTTTCTGCTTCCTCCGTAAGTGCCAAGACCCAGCAGATCATTAATTATGACTCCTCACAAATGGTTTCCCACAGCCCTCGCAGGCACGCCTGTGCCCTCGGAGGGAGGGAGGGAGGCAGGGAGGATTCTCAGCAGCAAGGAGAGTAGCCTTTGCTTCCCTCTGTGCTCAGTTCTCTGCTCCGCTCAGGCGGCACCAAGGCCTCCAGGCAAGAGAGGATCCGCCACTGAAAATGATTCTGTGTTTGCAGCAGGGAGGGAGAGAGAACCAGGGCTGGTGGCTTTCAAGAAGTAAATAGCATAGGATGGAGGGGGAAAGAGCTGGTGATAATTAGGGCTGAGAACTAATATTCCTATTGTGTTAATTTTCCCCAGTGTCTGATTGCATTTGCTTTGTCATTTGTGGAAATGGGATAAATATTTGCTGAACACATATGAGGGACGAGTCATTATCTCTCTGAATCTTCTACATAAGCACAAGGAGAATATAATTAGTGTCAGTTTACAGAGTGGGAAACTGAGGCCAATTGCCTGCATCAGAAGTGGACAGGAGATAAGAGCCATCCTGCTCCAAATTCCTTGCTCCTCCTGTGAGTGCCCACTGATTCACAAGGACCAGATGTAAAAGAGATGGGGCAGGTGAGTAACCTCACTTGAATCTCTGAGAACTAAAATTCTAGAAACTTAACATGGCTCTTGCAAAATACATAGCTTGAACGGACGGTCAAAGAAGGAAGAGATTCCATTTGTCCTCAATAACAGGATCATGAACCACTTAAGTCGATCCTGAAAGCAAAATGCAGGTGTGCACGGAGTAGCTGAGGAATGACTCAGGGGTGATCGGCTGGGATGCGTCACTGCTGCACCTGCATCCTCCATGTGAACTCAGAGGTCATTATTGATACAAACAGGGTGAAGGGGACTCGAGACTGAACTCAAGACGAAGTACGAAATGTCTACCATGTGAATTCATTCCCGAGGGCTCTCAGGGCCCTGCACACTAGAACTCTGCTCAAACTCCTGCACACTGACCACTAAAGCCACCACAGCACTAGAGATCTGGGAGCTTATCTGCTCACCTGGGCCAGACATGGGGGGGCAGCAGCAAAGAGCTGCATTCTCTCAGGGTGTCAGGTGCACAGGGACTGTTTTTTTCTTCATGCTTCGGCTTACCTCCTGCCTTTGTGCACAGACAAAAGACTCCTGCTACTCTTGCCTACATAGACAATGGCTTCTGGGACAAGGAGGGACTGTAGAAGGAGCAGACACTATAGAATTAAATATCTGAGTTTGAAGCAATTTTTTCCACACCTGTGTGTGTGTGGGGGGGGTGTTGCACAAATCACTTTATTCCCCTGTCTTGACATAAAGGTAAACTCTCCTACTTTCCCATGGTGGCTCTGAGATGGGATGACACAGGAGAAGAGGCTGCTCCAATATTTGGCACAACACAGAAGCCACCAAGTAAATGGTGATGCTGTTCAACTTTACTCATTGCAAGAGAACCAGTATAGACCTGTCATAAGGGGCTACTTCAAGGTCTTGGTTCCAGGAATAGGCACTAAGCCTCAATATTTTTGGCAAGTAGAGGGGACCCATTTATTTACAAGCAGGACACAAACCCATACAGTAATAATAGAATACTGAACTAGCATGAAGAAAGACAAACTTGGGCCAGGAATTTAGCTCAGTGGTTAGGGTATCTGACTTGCAAGTGCAAGGACCTGGGTTCGATCCCTGGAAACCACATACATACAACAATGCTGGGCATGGAGACTCACATCCACCAGCAATCAAAACTATACACCATAGTGCTGGGCATGGTGGTTCACACCTGTAATATCAGCACTTTGGAGGCAGAGGCAGGAGGATTGCTGTGAGTTCAAGGCTGAGCTCAGGGGCAGCCTGAACTACAAAAGTGAGACCTTGTCTCAAAAAGAAAAACAAAGAAAGAAAGAAAGACAAGAGTCACCTGCAGGAAAACAAGTACAATTTGAGATCATCGTGTTAAATGAAATATATCAGACACATAAGCTTAAATATTTGTCCTAGAAGAGAAATCGTTCAACATTTAAGCTTGTGTGTTCGCTGTAAGAAGGAGCTCAAATTATATACTTCGAAGTGAAAGTCAAACTTTCAATTATTATGAGTCCACAAGTTCAGACAGTGTAGATCAAAACAATAAACACCACCAAAGTTTAAATGTCTTTGTTGGACTTTTCTATAAACGCTGAGAAACCTATAACCTCACCTCTGCATTTTCCAAAGATTTTTCTCTGACCCTTGGGTCCATTTTTCACCTGCCTTCTTCCCTACTGCATCGCTCTTGGAAGGAAAGGAAAAGGTCATACTTGTTGGGGATGATCCTGCCTCCAATTCCACCTTGAAATCTGAGGCTAGTCTCTGGGGACCAAAGAATTAAAAGCAGGGCAGTGAACTTGACTTGCATGTAGTTACTGCCACCGTAATAAGGTGAGAGCAACTTGAGGCTCCCAGGAACATGCAGCTCAGGCCTTGCCATATGGAGCCAGCCTGGAATCTGTCAAGTTCACTGAACAGGTTTTCTCTTTGGGGAGCCGGCCAGGCGATCACGTTCATGGGGCAGGAGGGAGAGGGAAGGAAGGTGGGAAGGAAAGGGCTGTTGAAATATTGAAGTGAATGCCGATTTAAGCCAGATGTGCAACTGCATCCCCCACCACCAGTAAACACTCTTCGCGTTAGCTCGAGCTGCAGCCAAAGGACTGACAATGATGTAGGGCTGTTTGGGGACAGGAGCTGAAATAGCTAGTACAAATACACAGATCTCAAGGAGAAATAATAAGCATGGTTCTCATTGTTGGAGGATGAACTACATTTGCATCGATGTCTTATTTCTGCCCCCAAACAACCCAGGCGATAGATATTCCAATTTTAGCATCCTCGGGAATATCATTTTTTGGTGGTTGCTTTTGTGATCCTTATGTGTGATAGATCTTAAGGACAAAACATCATGCGAAAAAGGCAGAGATTTGGGGAAGAAAAATAAAGGCACTAGCTGTGAGGAGGGTGATAGCACTGGTCCTGCCTGACAGCAAGCTCTAGATACTGTTTCCAGCAAATAATAGGAATTCTGGGACTCCACACTGATGCAATTCTGCCGTGATGGATGGGGGGTGGGTGGGTGAGGGCATCTCTGCTGAGCTTGGGGGGAAAAAAGCCAGAATTGAAAATGTAATCTCCATTTCAAACTTTTTGCTGATATTCAGCATAAAAGCAGCGCTAGCCCATGGCCAGCCAAATTCAATGCTATTTATATTCAGCCTCGTATGTCTTCGTGGGGATTTGGTGGGGAGACCAAATTCTGCTCGCGTCCACGTACCTCCATGCTACAGATTTGTGGGTGAGCAGAGCCATACTTCTTAGGGGTGTTTCTGGGAAATGAAGTGAGAGATTTCATTGGGTACAGTTTATAGAACGTGACCCAAAGGTGACATTTTGGGGGACCACTGGGTATCTTTATTTACCACTTAGAGAGGAAGAAGTCTTTCTTTTCAGAATACTTATTGGCCTAGGTTTTCATCTTCCAGAAGAAGTGACCAAACCATCTCCTGTGAACTGTGGGAACCAGAGTAGTGATGTTTAATCCTGTGAGAATAACCAAGGTTATTAACGGTTCTACACGAGTCGGACAGTTTTTAAGGAGGTTGACCTACTCTGTGTCTCTCAAGAAAGGAAAGCATTACAAAGACTGGTTAGGACAACTGCTTTTGGCCGAGGGAATGAGGATTCAAATTCCAGTACCCTGACCCTCCTGCCTCTTCTACCAGTTCCGACACTGCAGCTACCAATCTGGCGAGCTCTACTCATTTACTTGGATACACTAAGTACTGGGCATATGCTGCCTTATAACTCTAAGAGCTACAGCCCATGTGTGCAGATACTAAGGTATCTCAGTTACTCTGGGAGCTGTTTTAATACCATAGAATCAGTTAATTCTCATTCTTACTTGGGGAAACTGAGGCCCACATATATTCAATAATATTTTCAGTGTCACTCAGGAGGTCAGAGGCAAAATCAAGGTTGTAATCAAGAGTTCTGGTTCCATCAATGTGATGTTAGCTCATCTCTATAGAAAAATGCTCATCTAGAAGTGTCTCCTGACCCTGCACCGGAAATGAAACGACATACTCCACCCTCGTGCTGAGTCATTTTCCTCTTGAATTTCCAACAGAAAATGGCAGAAAGGGATAGAGACAACCTCTGAGTCTCCACATGTGACACATGCTCAAGGGGGAGATAGGTCATCTGTTGTCTCCTTGGTTTCCTGAACAGCGTCTCTCTGAAACAGACACTCAGGCCTTGTGGAAGCCACATGAAGTCTAGTCCTGGGACATGCAAAAGCCACAGGGGTGGGCGAGGCTCATTCGTGCTGTTAGAACAACACAGGCACTCAGCACATACTGATGAATGCATGAGAGGACATTGATACATGGGTTTCGTTAACTAAAAGGTGCTTATGGCAATAAAGGACACACTGTGCCAGAGGACTGGAAGCTCAGGTTAAATGATTTATGTTTGCCATCTTATGTAATCTACACCAGACATCCATGAGTCCATTTGTAAAAATGCATGCCCATTTTACAGAAGGTAAAACTAAGTAGTGGAAAGTTAAAGTGTTTCAAACATCTTCAAAAATCATTCCAGTAATGAGGGGTAGAGCCTGTGAGTCTAAAACCAGGCCCCATAATAGTGGGCTGTTCTGGTTCCTGGAGCACTGTCAAATCTCATTAAGTTTGTCTAAGTGGAGGACCCTTCATTAATTTTAAAGCATTAGAGGCATGAATGGATAGGCTTTACAGTAAAGTTGAAGAGCACTAGGGAATCCAAAAATATGAGAAAAGGCCATTTATTGAATAGTATAGCAGGAGAGAGAGTGTCTATTTTTAATGAAAAGATAACATTGATTTCCAACTAATAACCCAGTTACTTGGCAGTTAATAGAAGCTTCAAAAAGGGGTTTAAGAGGGCTGGAAAAGACTGAGCACTGAATGGCGCTGGGGCAACTGGCACATCCCCTGCAATCAGTGTCACTTACTCACACAGGGATCATCTGGGAAGAAAGCGACTGTGAGACAGCATGAACATTCCCACCCCGTTCCCACAGGCATAAGGCAGAGGAGGGGGCTGGGGGGAGGAGGGGAGAGGGGAATCCTAATAAGAAATTAACCTTGGGTTATACACCCCCCCCATCAAATTCAGCCACATACAACACAAAAGGGTATTATTCACTCAATCATAATATGCAAAACCAAAGAGGAAGAGCGTCACGTCCACCGAGGATTCCTATATTCCAGATCCTTCCTGAAAATACCTTCTTTTAATCATTTTTTGTTTTGCATCAACCCTTAGGCAAAGATACTCTTCTCCCCACCGACGATGACAAATGTGGGTTCAGTAGAATTAATCATTCCCCTAAATCACACAGCTAATGAAAGGCATAGACAAGTCTATGTATCTTTTCCAACCTCTAAGTCTATATGATATCTATACTACCCTTTTTCTAACTAAAGCAACACAGACTTAAAAGAAATGTCATCATTCTATGGGCTCATCTTATTGCTGTCTTTTTTATTAAATAAACTCTCTCTGTGAAACAACCCTTCTTTCCTGTGTCCCTTTTTTTTTTTTTTTTTTTTTTGTAGTAAAGAGGATGAAGTCCGAGGCCTTCTGCATGGTAGGCAAACCATCCAGACCCCCAGACCCCATCACTTTGATTTTTAATGAAACAATTTTCCTGCTGCCCTGGATTTGCTCTTAATGGCCTGTGACCACATGCTAGTCTTCCTGTGTGTGCATGTATGTGAACTGACTCTCTGTGGACAAACATACAGCAGCTGTAGTAGTGGGGCCTCCGGGAGAGGGTCTGAGTTGCTGGGAGAGAAGAGGGAGGAGGCGCTTCACAGTAAAGCCTACACTGACAAGAGGATACTACTATCCACAGAAAGTTGATCAAACCTGCATATTTTCCTCCCATCAAAAGACCATACGTTTAGACAGAAATACTGAAACTCTGCAATGTTATCCATCTTTTATCCTGAGGAAGAGCAATGGCATATATTGCTGTCACCGTCTATGTCCATGTGTATATCAATCCCTATTCCATATCCACTTACCTCTGCATCTCTGCTCAATTCTGCACCCACATCTATATCATTCTATCTCCTGTTCTATCTCTACTTGTTTCCCACTGCACTATGAAGAAAAAGAAGAAATTTTAAACAGGGTATATGCTCTCTGAATTTTTTATGTCAAATATCAGGCAGGATATGTTGAAAGAGCAGTTTAGTTATCTTCAGCATACTCTCAACTGTTCTCACTAATTCCACTCTATTCACCAATTTCCCTAGCTCTGTCTTGCCTGAGCACTGGGAAAGACACAGCCTCAGAGTCCCTCCTGTCAGCTTCTTCAGCCTATGCTGAATGGGGCTGACACTTGACCCGAGGAAGCAGGAAATGCCATGGAATTGGGGCATGCCAAACCAGTGACACTTCTTCCCAGCATTAGTGACAGCCAAGCTGCAGGTCAGACCCTAGAGCTCCCAGACAGCAGAGAATCACACATCACTCTTAAGGGAAGGAGACTGGAGGTCTTAACCTCTCCTGTCTCTTCTACTTTAAATACATCTAGCGAGGGCAAGAAAATGGACAGAACTTCAAATCACATTTGAGTTCCGCATCTCTGGATTCTCCCTTTTCTGATCTAATGCACAGAGCTCATGAGTAAAGGAACGATTTGCCCTCTTTCAGAACTGATTGGAAATTAAGAAATATCACTCCTTGAAACGCCCTAGTTATGCTCAGAAGGAAACTGGATGATAAGTTCCAACCTCGTGTCTTTCAACCAGAGTGGTTTATGACTGTTGGCACATTGAAAATGACTCACAGCAACACACACTTGTTTCTATTTGGGAGAGGGACCTACAGCAATATCTGTTAACATTCAAAAAGTAATTCACCTTCAAATAGTTAATGTTACCGATGATGTCTCTGTTCTATGGGTGGACAGACTCTCACCAAAAAAAGCACAGCACATGGAGACCCACCAATGATGGAAAATTCCCCCAGGAATGAGTGTAACTATACAAGGTGTAGTTACTGTGCATGGATGTGTAGAGACTAGCTGGACAATACTTTTGTAATTTTCATTGTATCTCTTCCTTTCTCCTATAAATTAACTATTTATGGACTATTTCTATATGTGAAGGTTCAAAGGGGTCCATCCTGGCCAAGGAAGATGTTTGCTGATTCATTTTACTTTATGAAAACATTGAGGAAAATTATTTTTAATTAAAAAACACATAAAGCAAAATGTATTTCCCAGTCCTGCCCCAGGTATGACTCTTCCTTTATGGTCTACATAGTTTGCACTCTGCTTACTCTGGACTCTTGCTACCATGACACGTTCACCCATTATGTTTGACAGCTAGAATTAAATCCTGGTACTGAGGAATCAACTTGGGCTCACCCTTTGGATAACGCCATTTCTATTCATCTGTCTACTCATGCACACATCATCTCATCCATCCATCCACCTATCCTCCCAAACACGTGGCGATCACTTGCAACAAGCCAGAGACTGTTATATTGTGGGGAGACAGTGGTGAGCACCTTACAGTCACAGCACCTCTACTTAGGAGTTGAGAGTGTGGAGTGAAAGACAGACCTCCTGGGAAGCAATCAAAGGTAGAGCCAATCAGGATCTGAAGTACTCAACTTGGCTGGACCATGGTTCCAAGACCTCTCATCCCTGGTCAGGCCATTTGGTTGACACTTGCTAACTTCCCCATCTTTGAGATCCACCAACAAAAAAGATTTGCTAGTGGCGCTTGAAGAAACAAGAGGGAAAAACCAGCCAATCCTCGACATTTCTGCTCAGGGACCTGCCCCGTACCATTTGCCACAGTTGACAACAACCTGTTTTTGGGATAGTTTAAAATATTTGGCATGCATCACTGATAATTTTTCCTCCAAACAAGATCCTTAGATGCCTAAATGGCTCATGATGGGACCTATATCAGACATGGAGGCAAAAGCTCTCACACCTCAAAGTTCCACATGTGTTAACATTAATAACTGAATAGAGAAATAGAAGGAGTGAGACTCCAATGTGTTATTTGCAGGTTGTCATATACATATAAAAAAACACCATTCAAGTGACTCAAAAATGCGCAGTGTAGTGAGTGAAAATAGCAGCATGAATTTATCTCCCTAACAGCTTGACACAGTGTCAACAATCTAATCGGGATATACGCAGGGGAGAAGAATTTATTGTTTTAATTTTAATCTAAAGCACAGCCCTATTTCTTGATAAGATGCGAGAGTATCCTCTCTTTGGGGTGTTCCCAATGGTAGAGGTCGGGCGGGTGGGCAGAAAGGAGCTCACTCATTGTCTCTCTCCCTCTGTGGTGCTTTTGATCCTCTGCACCAGGCAATTCTGCTGTGGAGATTTAATCCCAGGGTTTTCATACACAGCTTGTTACCTTCTTTCCAGCTCAACCAAGTTCTGTGATGCTCGCTTATTTGCAAGCAGTTAAGCTGATTCGTTCTCAGAAGCTCAGCAGCTAACAAGCTAGAATTAGGCATTTTCCTCCTGCTTCACTTGCTGTGAGTGTATTGGATTCAGCTCAAGGTTTTCCCTCTTTGCAATAACCTGTTATCTAAAATGGACAAATTATGGACACACCAACTCAAGTTCAATGACCGGAGTTCTTGGACTGAATCTGATCAGGCTCATTACTTTGTGTATAGATTGAGCACTCTGGAAACAAAGGTGGATTCTCCAGAGACTAGAGTCATACAGGCCAACAAAGATTTCCAAAGGGCACAGAGGAGAGAGGAGAGACACAACATGTGCACTGTGGGAAGACAAGGAGTGTCCTTGTGGGTAGACCCAAGTTTGTTTCTGTACTTTGCTGTAGGTACACAATCTCACCAAACCCTCACGCATACTCACAAGGTCCCTCTCATTCCCATGCCACATTTTTACAGTTATCTTGCCCAGCCTCCCACAGCTAGTAAATGATAGAGCTGGGATTGGAAACAGCATTTATCTGATTCCAAAATCCATGTTCTCACCTGCTACATAATATGGATGTCTCTAACCTTCTAGGGGTTGAATATCCCTCTGGGCATTTGGGGTTTCCTAAGCATTGGAGCTGTTATATCCCATTGTCTTCTTTGTTCAAATTGGATGTTTATAAGAAAGCTCGAGAGATAGACATGTACATCATCCAGAGTAGGAACTATCCACAGAAACCATCACGTCCTTGAGACTCAGGCTTCACTGGACGCTCTGCAGCAGCTTGTTACAATCTATATCTGGACCCCCTCTGGGGGTGTGATGCTTGTTACTGGATTACTCTGCTGAAAATGTGAAGTATGGGGGTGGTTGGTCAGAGGAAGTGGGCAGTGGATGGTTGTGTCTTCTCTTGGTCTGTCTTTGCTTCCTGCCTGCCATGCTGTGACTCTCTGCCATGCCACCCTGCCTTTGGGCCAGCCAAATATGGACTCTACAAACTGTGAGACAAAATCTTCTCTCCCTGAAGTTGTGGGTGTCAGGTATGGTGGCTCATCAATGAGAATGCAACTTAGATTCAGCCATGCCCACAAGCGATTTGTCTCTGGCATCTGCTCCATACTGTGAGGCAGCTCAGCAGATCACAGGAGCCATCAGAAAATTCTCCTTGTCACTATGCATGAACAAGATCTTGTTCCAGCCCTACGGACCTTAGAAGCCTGATTCCTCTTTAAGAGATGCTCTATCTGCTGCCTGTGTTGGACAAGTCTGTTACATATTTTTCATATCACAATTTAAAATCTTATACATATTTATAGGCTTTGCTTACTAACTACACTGAATGTATATATACAGAGGCAAGGGACATATCTGTTTTGTTCTTTCTGGTTTCCAAATTCCTTACTCCATCTCTGGAGGGTGGTGGTGTTGTAAATTCCTGGGGATTGGGTAATTCCCTTCTGTGGCCAAAGAGCCTCTGTTTCCTCAATTCTTGGTAAGACCTGATTTCTCCTCATTCTACCATCTTGGTAGAATGGTCTGGATAGTTAGCTTTCTTCTGGAAATGCAACATCCTGAATGGACAAGCTGATCAGCTTAGAAAGTAAGAAAGCCGAGCGCCACTGCTCCTGTGTCACGTGGATGAATGCTCAATGCCCCCTATAAAATCATATAAGTGGCAGAATACCCCAACCATTGCTTTTTCTATTATTGCTGTGAACTTCTCAGTGGATTAACTTACTGCTAAATACAGCATCCTTATGATCCAACCATGTCCTCAAAGCCCCACCTCTGAAAACATTAGACTCTGGAAGGATGTTTTAAATCAGACCATAACACCACAGCACAGCTATCAACACTGAGATTCAGAAGGTAAAATTACTTCTTAGGCTACACAGCTAAGTGAAGAGCCAGGCTCCAAAGCAGAAATGCTCTCTCTGGAATGCAAGTCTGAGCCTCTTGGAAGGGTCAGACAAGGGCAGGACATCCTGTAGTTAAATAAACTTCCTACCTGACCCCCTTGCACACTAGTATCACTCTATGATCAGGGGGTTGATTTCCTTAAATCAAGGCTCTCTTTTCTTACACATTAAAAAAAAGAAATATAGGTACCTGCTTTACAGGGTCATGGTATGAATTAAATGAAATAATACAGTTATACAGGTTATCTTTGCCCCAAACAAGCAGTCACTTAATTTTACCTTTTTTCATGAGATAGCAGAGGTTTGGTAACCACGAAAAGCAATGGAATTATCTCCATCCGTGATAATGCAGAGTGAAGCGGTTAGGATTCCTGTTCTATAAATCCTATTTCTATTAGATGCAAATTACAACTGTGCTAGCTTTTGGGGAGTTGAATTCAGCTTTTGTCCTTGTGTTCACTATTAATTAAAGTGGGCATCCCATCTCCTAGATCTTAGCCTGGGAAACACCAAGCTGGTAGATTCTAACCTAAGTGTGGGATGAAAAAATGAAACAGATCCACTTTCTACTTAATGCTGGAACAAGGAGACATGTTAGAGAGATGGCTGCTTCCAGTTATCTAGCCTCTCATTCTCTCAAATATCCAAATGGCTCAAGTGAGCACAGAGATGCTTTTGTTGGGCAAGAGGATGACCTCACAGACAGATAATAGGTAATACTAAACATGCTACTGCAGCTATCTTAACATTTCCCAGTCAGTTAGAACAGCCTGGGATGACTCAGTATCCATTTATATTCTTGGAGTTCAGCATCAGAGACTCTGATTCACCGGCATATAAAGGAGCCTCAGATCTGCATTTCATAAGTTTGTCTATTGAAGCTGAATCAGGGCATAAACCGAGAATCCACAATATGGACTGATTTTATAAATGTGGGTAGATTACTCCTGGAAATTCCTGGAAGTTGTTAAGTATTAGCACCCCTACAAGCACTGTCTTATTCTCCTGAGCTACATAAGTATTACTGCCCCTATTAGCATTGTTTTATCCTCCTGAGCTGACTCATGTATCATGTTATGGCTTCCCATTAAGTCAGGGCAGAACATAGGTTAAGTCAGGCTGAAGCTTTCTTAGAGGGTAGTATGGGTGATGGTGCTATTCACAACTTCTTCTACAAACACTGACTGAGATTATGATATGATTATGAAAAAAAACAAGACAGGAAATGTCTCAGACTTCATAGAGCCTTACAGAGATATACAGGACTCTCTTGAGTCAAGAAGGTAGGCACATAAATCAATAAATCAATAAAATATGATTCATTCTAAGGCACAATGAGTCTGTACCTTCATTAAGACTGGCAGAGAAAGGTTTGCTGGGAATGCGATGTGTTAGCTAAGGGTTGGTTGGGAAGATTGAGCGATGTGGTAAAAAACCCCAAAGGAAAGTTTCCAAGTGGAAAGGAAAAAATATGTGCAAAGGACCTGAGATAGGAAAGCGTTTGGGATTCTCAAGAAGTTGGAAGGTTGAGGTGCAAAGAGATGGGTGGAGGCCTTACATTATCTGGCTCCAATGACATTCTGTCTGAAGGCAACCCCAAGGGAGAGAAGAGGGAGAGAGATGATGTAGTCAGAAGCCAGTCAGTAGGAAGGGAGACATGATAGATAGTCTCTCTTTAAACGGAAGGAGATATCAAGTATCAGTCTTAACAATGGCAAGACTACTGACTCAGAAGGAGGTTGTCGTTGTCAGAGGAACTCTGACACTGTGACTTTGGTTCATTTTGTAGAAGTGGCCCCATCTTCCTTCAGCCCATGGCCCATGTGATGCTATTGTGCTCCCAGCTTCGGCACCTGTCATTAGCAAGCAGAGGCAGGACACAATAACAATACGATCAGTGGTATGTGTTTGTCCATGCTAGAAGCTCTGGAAGTTGTACACAGGCCCCTGTTCAGGGGGAAAGGGTCTGGTTTGAATATGTCCATCTTCTCCAGCATTTCTATGCAGAGATATTAACCCCCTAGGTGAGGTTTTGAGGTTTGGTTTGGGGAGGGTGATAAGACCATGAAGAAGGGGCCCTATGTAACTGGAGTTAGTTCCTCTATAAGAGATTCCCCAGAGACCTGAAGCCATGTCAGGACATAGCAAGAAAAGCACTATCTAGGAGCCAGAAAGGGGTGTGTGTTAGGTACTGAATCCTGGAGCTTCCAGAACTCTCAATCTCCGGTATTTTGTTACAGCCACCCACACTGAGGGAATTTCACAGGTGTGATTTCGGTGATTGATCTTGGGATGGGAGCTTCTACTTTGCCTTGTAGGCTCCAATAAACCCATCCAAGGGCTTGTAGAGTACAGAACTTTCTGCAGTTTTCATCAGAGAGATGCTCAGAGGGGAAGGTTGAGGGACAGAAGGCACGTAGGGACAGGACCAGCTGCTGTGGGAGGGAGATGGGGCCGTGGAAAGCTGAAGGATCCACGTGGCCTCCCAGAGTGAGGGACTCTGCAGATGGTCCCAAATCAGAACATGTGGACCTGAGTCTTGCACTGGCAGTACTTGGCTTAGACTGGCCTCAACAAGCCTCGCAGTGCTTCCCTACGCAGAGACTCCAGGAAGACACGTGGTCTTTCTACCTCTCCACTGCAGCTGTGTGAGTTTCTAGCCAGAGAACCCCACTCGTCCATGTGAAGCTTGGATTTCTAACAAACAGAACCTTCTGTTTCTAACCAGCTCCTTCCTAGCCAGCTATATCCACAGTCACTGCTCACGGCATCCACAACTACAGCCACTAATACAATCCCTGAGATCAAAAAGTCAGTTTGTGACCAGTCACTTCACCCCCAAGGCTGTGGGAACCCTGCATGAATTCAGGTGCATGCTACCTCAGACATTTCAGGTCAAACACCAAGAGGAGGCCCTGAGGGAAGATCCTCACAGGCTCATGTTGCCTGTGGCGCACTGCCCTGTCCCTGGGCACGTATAAGGAGAAAATAACCTCATTTCCTCTTTTAATGCCCTTGACATATGTCTGCCTCACAGGAGGTTGGAAAATGTACTGAGCAGAGCACATGGGGAGTGGGGGGTTCCTGACCATGTGATCCTGTAACTCATGCAGAACCTCCAGGACACTGTGTTCCCCATCTTGGAGCTGGCTGAGACCTGAAATGACCGGCTTTGGGTCTTAACTAATGCCAACATGCCACCTGGGGAGGACCTGAGTTCGAATCAAATGACGGTTCTTGGCAGTAGGAAAGCAACAACAATAAAGAATCCAGACACATGACAGAAACATGACACATTAAGTTACAGTTCTTAGAGGGCAGCAGAAGCACATTTAGATACAATTCAGGCTCCAAATCCAAGGTCATTCTCAATCCACCAGTTACTCACACAAAGTGCAGCATCTTACTGTCCTAAGATATCATTGGTGTTGGTCATTGTTGGCTAACTGAACTAGAGGTGATTTTCTGGCTGGGAGAAATCTGAATATTTCATTCATGTTCTTGGTTCGGTGCCCTTCAAAGAAGTGGACTGTCTTGCCAGTGCCAGGGGGGTGGATGTCGATTATTTGGTGTTTGTGGTTCTCACAGTAGGTTCTGAGATAGCAATGTCAGGAGCAGCGGGGAACTTTTAAACAGGTAGATTCTCAGGGCCCCCTAGGTCCTACAGAATCTGAAACTAAGAGAGTGGACAGAGCCCCGATTTCTTCGCTTCAACAGAAAAAAATCCAGATGACTCTGAAGCACAAAGAATCACAGCTCTAAGTCAGTTCCAGGATTTCATTTTGTTTGAGAGATGATCAAGGCTTTTGCTTTTTTTTTTCTTTTAGAAGGCAAACTGAAGTTCTTTTTTTTTTTTTTTTTTTCTGTTCTTCTAGTGAGGGTTGCTATTTTTATGTGATGATTGGAGCAATGGCAGCTATCTTAGGACCAGGAGGAATGCCAGTCTAAGAGGATAAAAATAGTGAAAATGACATAGCAGAAACACAGAATTGTAATGATACTCTCACTTAAATCACTTTTAGCCCAGTATTCAGTTGTTTCCTGCTTAAGTATTTAAGCAATAAACTATCTCAACATGATTTCTCCATTCAAGAAGTTGTCAATAGAACTGAAGTCATTCAGTGGATTAGCAAAAATAAGAGTGATTGTGTGTGCATTAATGCCTATATAAGTTTAAAAGGAGACTAGAATAAAAGTTAACTCCCCAAACTATGCTCATCCTATTCGCCAAGCCAAACTGCATCTGGGAAAGATATTTTCATGTTATTTCCAGGTGCAAGCAGTAATTTGGAATGCTACATTGTTGCAGTTCCTAAGTCATTTCAACGATTTACAGACACAACACAGTAGGCAATTTGAAACTAGAAATGTCCCCCCATTTCCAAGCTGTACAGCTGCCATATCAATAACTTTTCCAATTAACAGCTGAGATTTGTAACTGTCCAACACATTAGATGCAGTGCTATAATCTGGCAACATGAAGTGTGTTCTGAATTGTAGCTTAGTTTTCCATCCCAACAAGTTTTTGGAAATTTTTTATTTCAACTGTAATTTTCAATTTTCGAGTGAAAGAAGAAACAACAGAGCCTTTTTTTTCTGCACAAAACAGCAAGTGCAAAGTAACTACCGAAATAGAGCAAAATAAAAGGATTTGTGGACTCTGTCCACAAGGTTTGTTTCAAAATATATTTAGCATTATCTATCTCAAAATCAAGGTCTAGAAAAAAGATTATGACTATTACTAAATATTTATTACTGTAAAAATCATTAAAATTATGATGAAAACATAAGCCCAAATTCACCCTTTTGTACACACATAGACCAATCATCATGTGTCTCTAGATTCTTGTAGCCATCTACGCATTCACCTAAGCATCCATTCATCAAGCCATCTACCCATTCATTCGCCCGTCTGTCCACTGGTTTAATCATTTAACAAAAATGATCTGGAAAGACTCCAGGTGGGGAAAGGAAACTAGGTGTGCAGGAGAGTGAGCCAGGTGAGAAAGAGGAGAAAGCATATTCTAGGCAGAGGATGTAGTAGCTAAAGAGATCTTAAGGAGAGGGCATTTCTGTTATGTTCAAGGGTTAACAAAAGAACCAGTGAAAATGGGAAAACTACAATGAAGGCAGAGCTCCAGAAAGTCCTTAGCAATGACATGGGAAAAGGAACGTTAAAATAAAATTGTAAGAGTAGCATATGGAAGCATGGTGTATTTTTCATCTCTTGAAAGCCTGAGTATGAGATTCTCTTCATCAGACTCAAGCAGAGATGGATAAAGATAAAGATTTGAGGAATCAAGGTTGCAGGACACTGCATGGAAGGGAGATGCTGGGCATAGAGTGAACTCAACCAGGGCATTGTGACATGTGTCATCTGGCAGAAGGGTCATGTGACACAAACCACGAAGACGAAAAGTGCAGAAAGTTGGTGATAGCCTAGAACAAAGTGTCTGATTCTCAGGGGACTAGTCAGGTCTGTGCTGGCCAAGATTGGGGTGCAGGAACCCGGCAAGAAGTAAGGTCAGTCTGAGTGGAATGTTTCAGAAAATAGAATGTGCCAATGTCCTGTGGCAGAAATTTCGTGGCTTTTGGAAGGATCTCACGGAGTCTGCTTAGCTAAAGCCTAGAAGGTTGGGAGAAGGAGTGATGAGGCTGCCAGGGCCCACCAAGTCACAAGAAAGACACTGATCTTTACTTTTTAAAATGACCATGTGCTGCTTACTGTGAAGCTGCATGCCTGTAGGATGCTGCTCCTATGCAAAAAAAAAAAAAAAAAAAAAACAAGTGAGTTTTCACAGGTCCCAGGCAGGGCTGGACAGAGCCATGTCACACAAGAACTTGGAGGGCAACTGAAAATGCTTCATAATGTTCACAATCAAAGGCAGGAGGAAGAGGAAGACACAGAGGCTCTGAGAGCTCTGAGGACATTCCTCATGTTGCCCACAGCATGAGGAAAGGCAGCCATTTCTGCACTGATCTAAACAGGAAGCAGGAACATACGCTGCAGAGTGCGTGAGACACGTGTGCATGTACGTCGTGTGCAACTGTCCACTGCTAATGCCCTATAGTGGTTATGATGGATGCCCACCATGCCAAACCTCTCACTCTGGAATGAAAAAGTAGTTTACAACTGTCAGGAGGCCCAGAGCCCAGGACGCAGACTGCGGTCAGCACCTGCTCTTCTGTGACCCCGCAGTCCCCTGCTTGACATCCTGGACATGCAGGGTCATTGCTACAGGTGTGCACCACTGCAGGAAGGATAAGACTGTGCACCTACCCTCTCCTCCCCTGAGACTGGCACAGCCCCGCACTATGGCTCAGGCTTGGGCAGACTTGTACCCCACCTGCCATCCATGAGGTGGGCCCATGATGTCACCACACCCAGAAAGATGAGCTTCCCTAGAGGACCACAGGACAGGCGAGGGAGGCCAGAGGAACAGAGAGGTGCACTCTCTCCACCTCCACACATGCATGCAGGAAAACTTTAAAATCATTTGAAAATGACTGAGCTGAGCTGATTACACAAAAATATCATTATACCAAACAGGATAATACACAGAGGGAACTGGGACCTTGGCAAATGGTGCTGGGTATCAGAGATGCACGTCAAGTCTTGTGTTTACAGCTTTTCAGATGAGTACTTGGTGTTTACTTTGGAATTAATCCAGCCTTATAAAACAAGTGATATATCAACACAGCAGATGTACTTCAGCAGTTATGCATTCAAAGGTGATGCACTTCACCATGAGAAGCTGCCCACAGCCTAGAGAGTGATACAGGGCCCACCTGCATTTCTAAAAGCCAGATCTTCCTTTGACAGTTTAGCAATGGAAGGGGATCCTAGCACAAGGGAGCTGTTACCGATGGGCAACAGATTTCCTGGTTAGACTGACTCTAGTGATCCCTGCTTAGGCACCTGAATCAGGACTGGTTATATAATTTCTGGGATTGATACAGAAGAAAAATGCAAGATGATTTGTAAAAAATCATTAAGCATTCCAAATATGGCATCAGACCACCCACTGGACCCTTCAAAGCCTGGGGCTCCATGGCCTTAATAAAAAGGATTCAACTAGACAAACAAAGTAGAACTTCACAGTGTTTACTTAATAGGGCTGTCAGAAGAACAAAGGGAGAGGATGAATTCTAGAGCCTACACTCATCCACCATCAACTCATTGAGGTCAGTGATCATCACTGAGTAAAGTGTAAGATTTCTATAGCTGTGGAAATATCTAATATGTTCTCATAAATGGCTCTGGGGTCTGTTTTGAACTTTTCCAGAAAAGGAAACCATTCTGTCACCAGTAGAAAACAAGACTACACAGAAATATATATGCTCACTTTCTCCCCTCTCCTCTGTCTCTCTCTCTGTCTCTCTCTCTCTCCTTGGACCTAGAGAAGAGGGAAATGTTGAAATGTGAAGTATCTAACTAGGAAGAAAATGAATACTGAGGGCCTCAGAACACGAAAGCAATAATCAAAATTTATCAGCTCCTAATAATATTCCATTCCAGCTCCCACTGCAAGCCAAGGAGGGCAGAGAGCATATATATATATATATGTATGTATACGTATGTATATATATATATATACGTATATATGTATATATGTGTATGTATATATACATATATATGTATATATATGTATGTATATGTATGTATTTCAAATCTTTATTGGTACATTATATATACACATCATAGTCACTTTCAGCATTGAGAATTTGTACCAGTATATATGACACGATTTGATTCTCATTTTTTCCCATTTTTCTACCCACCTCACAACCCCACCACCCAATATACGCAGGCTTTTCCTTTTCGATTACCATCACATTATTTTTCCACTATCTATTACCAAGTAATTTGTGCCACGCATTGTACTTAACACACCATCTCCCACAGTGAGTGAAGAAACGAATAAATGAATGTATGTATGAAGCCTGCAAAGATGAACTTTACTCTGGAGAGGGGGGCTAGCCACAGGCCGTCTGCATAAGTACAGGGTGGACAGAAGACTCTGAAAACTGCTCTATAATTCAGTTGCTCCTACATAGCTGTCCTGGCTCACTCTTGTCCTGAGGCCGAGGTCATGAGAAGTTCACAAAGGAGAGAAAACACAGAAGAGCAATTACCCGTGTTCACGTTAGAAATGTGTAAGTGGAAGGGTGGCTGGGTTTAGATGGCAGCAGAAACCCATTCCCCATCATATCCCTCCTCAAATTTCATCCAGATATTTGCCCTGCCAGCTTTGGCTGGCATGGCCAATTTGCTTATCCAACCTGGTGACCTTACACAACTTGGTGTAGCTTTCCTTCGCGTACCAAGACAGAGAAAAGAATCGGAAGGCAGCTCCAATGGCTACTGCCCCTCATAGGAATTCTGTAATTTGTTAAACTCACTCGATCATTTTGCGATAGCCTATAATATACCTGTGACTGAGACATGGGGGAACGGGCAGAGATGAAACATGATTCGGACTTCAAAGCTGGGGAAAGTGCCTTTCATGAATATGATATACAGCTCAGGAGATTCCAGCAGGATGCTGAACAAGAGCATCAATGCCTGTCTTCCTCACCAGTATTCTGTCTGTTCACCTAGGGTGTTCATGATTTCCCCTCGATGGGAGATTTCTTCAACTCCCCACCAGTCCACCCTCACTCCCTCCAGCTTCTCCTGGCCAGGCCATCTTCTGCACTTCCTCAAAGACTGTTTCCTCCTCTCTCCTACAACTATACTGCTTCAAACCTTTTAAGAGTCTCCTTTTGGAGAAAATTCTAGCTCCTGATCACAGCTGCAAGACCCCTTATGTCTGCCGCTACTCACGGCTCCTAACCAGACTCGAGCCACACTCTGCCTCACTGGCTGGGACCATTACCTAGGATCTTCCACGCTCAACACTGGCCTTCCTGTCATAAACTCTCTGCATGTGTCCACCTCACCGGCCCTGATGTTATTCTGATTCCTCTTTAACTGCTTAGAGTTTCTGTCCCTTGGTCTCAACTCCAGCTTTTATTCCCTTGGGAAGCCCTTGCTGAGAGACGCAGTCAAGACACATGGACCGTATCACTGAAATTCTACATGCATTTCTTATGATTATTCTATTCCAACCTGTTTTCTTCCACTGCAGTACAACCTAAGAAGCCTGAGACTGTATGTCTCCTTTGCTTTTAGATCTTAAGCACTATAGAAAATGCTTGGTACATTTTTCTGATGCCAGTTTAGACCTCTGTTCAAGCAAGACCCCAGGTGTGAGGCAACAACATTGCAGGGTGTGTGTGTGTGTGTGTGTGTGTGTGTGTGTGTGTGTGTGTGTGTCTGTCTGTCTGTCTGTGTGTCTGTCTGTCTGTGTGTTCTTGATAATCAAGCAACACTTTCTACGACAAGGAAAACACCACCACTTACTTCTGAATATAACCTCATGGAACACAAAGCAACTGGCCATTCCAGGCAGATGGGGACAAAGGAAGTACCTTGTGTTGTTCTAAGATCTTAGCACAATTCAGATCACCTACACGTTAATGTGGGCCGACTCATACTCAAATAATGTACATTTTGTTGAAATTGTCAAGCTACATTGTGTCCCTAAATAGAATATTACTAAAGTGCTTTAACCAAGCCAGCTGGAAGGCCTGACAGTTCATCCATATTGTTATTTATATACATATTTACAGCTGCCACCTGCCTGTAACTTGGCGGTATCATAAAGCAGTGCTGCTCCCCTGTTTCATTATACTTTGACATTTTACTATAACTACATTGCTTCTCATTCCTTAGTTTCCAATTGCTCTGCAGCCACTCTTGAGTTATATCACTTTGGTAATAGAATAACAACCTTCCTCTGTGGTAGTAGGTTTGCTCTGCTCCGCTCTCTTGCCACCTACCCCACCCCCCATCCCCAGATGGTACCAGTCATTGCTGGCACATGTAACAATTATAGCACAGCTTCTGCTGCTCAAATGAACCCCACAAACCCCACAGAGTTAGATTAGATTAGGGAATTGGGAGGTGAGCAGGAGGCCTGGCCAGTGGTCTCAACTGAGCACCATGCCTATCGGGTCCTGCTTCTGTGCGATGGGAAATAAATTTCTCCCCCGGAATGATTCTTAGAACTTCCACCTCAGAAAGAACTCAGGAAAGAATGCCAGCAACTCTATTCAAGCCAGGTACCTTTGATTTCTCAGTTCCAGCATAATTCCATCTAGGAAGATATTTGGAAATGAAAGGCTGGACTCTCAGAGCTGAGGGGGGACATGAGTGTAGGTCAGGCTCTCCCCTTCTGAGGCTCATCAGTTGCTACACAAAGATGTCCCATCTATGCAGCACAACTGGTTTGTACTCAGGTCCCCAGTACAAGATGCAGAGAGGAGTCAGCCCACCCAGCCAGGCAGACAGAGGGGCCAGAGCTGGCTTTTCTTCCTCTGCAGTTTCCCTAACTATTCTAGTCAACAGAAAAGCATGCTTGTGTTTAATGTAAGAAAGAACTACTCTTTGAAGATGCTGCATTTGGAACTGGCACAGAAGGAGCTCACAGAACCTAATTCAGTATAATTAGGATCTGTAAAGTCCCACCCCAAAGCCTCCCTAGAGATCCGAGATGCGGAATGCCCCACCCAGAATGGGGCTCTTCCCTCTCCCCAGGAGGCTGGTGCCCTCTGCACAACTGTCCTCCACCTTCTCTTCCTCCCCCTCCTCCTCCTATTCCTCTTCTTCCTCTAGTACCTTAGTACTAGTTCATCTTTTCTCTCTTTGTCACACAGGGCCTCTGCTTCTCAGAGTTTATCACTTCAAAAGTAAACACTAGGTCTCACCTACTACTAGAGGACTGATGGAAGGAAAGAGACAGTAGCTGTTCTGTTCCTCATGAAGAGGCTGGGTTGAGTGCCCAAATCCACACTTAGAGTAGTGCCCTGAACTCACCCACTGTCGGAGGGCTCCCTGCTGCTGCTGGCCTCCTGAAGATGCACTTCTGGTCCCTGTGGCTGTGACTGAGACTCATTCATGGCCAGCAGGGTTGGCAGGGTCTGCTCAGCAATCCTGTATCACCTTCATCTCCCATGCCTGGCACCCCGGGAGTAAACAACGGAGATGAGCACCCTTCTTTTTATGTCCACTCAGAAAAGATGAAAAGGGAAACCATGGCGATCCTGCCATTCCCCTTTAGCCTGCTACATGGGCCTGAGCCCTGGGTCCCTCTAGAGCCAATGTCCCCAGTAGCACGCATCCCCAGAGCCCGCTTTGTGAATCTGTCCTCTGTAGTTCTTTCCTTCATTTGCACTTTAGTTGGCTGCCCTCCTACTTTCCTTCATTTCTGTCCTTTCCTTTTGCCTCCTCTCTTTTTTGCTTTCTCTTTTCCTCCAGTGCTTTTGATTCCCCCAAGCAATCTCTGCTATCCATTAATCCTCCCCCATCTTTCATCACCATCCTAAACATGAATGACTAGAACAATAGGGTCTGAAATCTGCACAGAGACAAGCTCCTATAAGCCTCTGGTCTCAAATGTCCCTGCTGTTCCCATGCCTTTTTCTCCACTCTGCTGTTCTCTGACCTCATACAGGAGCCCAAGATGCAATACTCCACTTGTTTCGCTCTTGGAGTTTTAATAGCCACTTCTCTTGGATGCCTGCAAGGCTTTGTCCTTATACACCTCCTGCTACAGGTGTCATCTGATCACCCAGAGCAGCAACTGATTTAGGAGACACAGCAGAGTTCTGCTTTTTATGTGAAAAGCGCATAAATATTTTTGTCCCCCAAATAAAAGAAGCCATTCAACAAATTATCACCATGAACTCTGGGTGTCTCCAAGGACATGGTACACAGGGTACATGGGACTGAGTTTAGTAGAAATTTAAAGTAAAATGAGGGCTAGGCAAAGTGACAGAGCTAAACAAATAGAGATTTAGGAGTGCGGCAAAACTACACAACAGATGATGTAATAGGCTGGGAGCCATTTTATCTTGGCAAAGGGCACCACAGTGACCCTGGATGGGACCAAGAAGGACCCAGTCCTGCCAAGCCTGGTTAAGAACACTCATGCAGAGAGAGAAAACCCTTGGACAGCTGGCTCAAGAGATCCAAGGAGCGCCCTATGGACCATTGCTCCTGGTTATCGGTCAGAGCAAAGGAGAGAGAACCCATGTCTGACTCCAGAAACACAGAATGAGCTCTGGATATGTACAAAGACAGACAACTGCTGAAATTCCATATTATTTTTATTTTTAAAAATCTATAAATATCTATTTCTTCTAGTAAATTGTCTTCCTAGATATTTGGGTGAAGCATTTCCTGGCTTAGGGCATTCTCCAAAATTTTATGAAAACACCGAAGACTGGCCAATGAATCTTATATTTACTATTAAATTATCGAGTGTGTGTGTATGTGTGCATGTGCATGAGTGCACACATGGGACTGAACCCAGTGCCTCAAGCATACTGACCATGTGCTCTATTGCTGAGCCACACCCTCCTTTGTCTTCTCAGTGTCTCATGCATCCAACTTGAGCCATAGGAACAACCTGCACTCGTCTGCACCTTCATTTCCCTCTCTCCCGCCCAGAAATTGCCACAGGAAATCGTTCTCAAGTGGGAGATCATCTAGCAAAACTACTCATCTGCCTATTCCATCAACTATTAGAACCTTTAGCACGTGCACAACTAGGCCATACATACATGAATTTCCCTTTGGGCAGCTGTTCCATCCAATGGGATTGTCCCATGCCACCCGATGGGACAGTCACATATATAGCACTGGTGATTCAAGCAGAAAGGAATGTTTTAATTGGTTCTCAGCCCATCCATTTCTTTTCATTGCCTTTTTTACCACTATACCTGGATCTGAGGTACTGGATTGAACAGCATCCCTTCAAAACATCATGTCCTTGTAGGACTTCAAAAAGTGACATTATCTGACAACAGGATATTTGCTTAAGATTAGCTAAGATGAGGTCATACTAAATCAGGGTGGCCATAAGGCCAATGACTAGACTCTCACACTTAGAATGATGAAGGTCATGGGAAGACAGAGGCAAGGAATAATGGAGAGATGGAAGATGTAATGAAGAAGAGGAACAATAGAAGATGGAGTAAGGCTGCTACCAACCAAGCAATCCCTGAGATTTCTGAGAGCCATGAAAGCTTAGCAGAGAGACAAAGAATGAACTTACCTACAGAATAAACCAATTCTTCCTTCACTTTGACTTCAGATCTGTACCTCCAGATCTAAGAGGAAATGCATTTCTAGTATTCTAAATCTTCTGACTCTAGCAACTTGTAACAGAAGCCTGTGAAGCTAATACATTTGGACACTCCATCCTTTAACACCAAAGTAAATGCTACATTCTACAAGTGATCTTTAGGGTACCCGAGAGAAGCAGCTGGCCTTCCTGCATGTGCTTTAAAATCTTAGAAGGTGAGTGGCTCCCAGGTCTGGAAATCCCTTTGATCCTAACCTCAAAGATCTAGGTGCAGCCATTCTGAAGGGTCTAGAGAACTGTATGTTTACCAAGCTGCTTGAAACCTTCCCCAAGCAATGTCTACACAAACAACCCTGGAACAGTGGTAAATTTGCTGTGAGCTAGTTTGTGCAGCAAGAGTTGGCTCTTACTTCCTCTGCAAAATCTTACAATCATGAAAAAACGTATGTGACCACTTAAAGTTGACTTTTGAGTCTTGACTGTTTTCTTTAAGAATGGAGGATGATTGTGAGAAGAGTAAATTGATGGGGCCAGAAGGTCATGGGAAGAAAAAGCAGAAGTGAGGATAAAGCTCATGACAACTTCACACAATCAGGTTACCTGTGAACAATCTCATTTAGGAACACAGGCTTGTCATCTGAAGAAGGCACAGCACAAGCTTCAGCGACCAGGGCTTATGGAAGTATTTATGTTCTTCTGACCACACTTAATTTTGCATTAGTAATTTTTTTTTTTTTTAGTTTTTTGAGACAGGGTCTCACTTTGTAGTTTAGACTGGCCCTGAGTTCACTATGTAGCCCAGACAAGCCTTGAACTCATAGCAATTCTCATGTCTCTGCCTCCTGAGTGCTGGGATTACAGGTGTGAGCCACCACACCCAGAACTGTGGTGTATGCTACCAGAGATCAAACTGAAGACCTTGCATTTGCCAAGAAGACACCAGAACCACTGAGCTAAAACTTCAGCCTTGACCTTTTTCTTAAAGAAGGCTCCCAAACTGTGTCAGGCTCCTAGCTATGAAATCTAGATCTACTTCTACTTGGGAGTTAGAAAACTGTGTGAGTTTTAAATTGGTAGGGAACAGATCTTGTGTAGTAAGTAACAATTTTTGAGTTTCCAGTGTTTTCTTTATGGAATTTCCCAACAAGGAACAACTAATAGTTCCAATGAAAATCAAAGTGTGACCATGGGCTTCAAAGGGCTTGATCTGAAAGACCAGGGGTGTCCTGGGCACACTAGTTATGAAGACTGACAGGATTATGTACGACCACTGCTTAGCATATGTTCAAAATTGAATAAATATACATCTTCTCTGCCCATCTTCCTTTTCTCTTCCAACTTCCCTGAAATGAAACTTAGTGAAAGGCAATTATAGGCATTTAACTCACACTAGTGAGGCTGAACTTGCTGGAAATAGCTGTGTATCGATACTAGAAAAATATGGCCTCAGCGTTCTGTCCCTTGAACTTCTGAAGTGAGGGTCCCACTGCTTTCTACCCCAGGTCAGCTAGCAAGAGAGGACACTCAGGTTTACACACTCAAATGACAAACAACTCAATCGTAAAAAGAATGATAAAAGCCCTCCTTCTCTACTCATGTGGGTCTAAACAGAATCAAGTGCTGGGCAAATATTTCCAAAAGAACCACTGGTTATTAACCACCCTATTTGTCAATGACAAATGTTGCCTTCTTCTGAGGCATTAATCAGTCATTTCACAGAGCATCTCTGACAAGGAGATGAGTCTCAGTTATCCCAGATTTCAGACAAGATGGAGTAGCCAAGGAAGAACTTGGTTTTAGCAAAACCAAACTACAAATTGTTGGGCAGGCTGACTTAAAACTATAAAATTCCTGACAGTGGGGATAGAGTTATACATATAAGAGAAAACAAAGATTTATAAGCAAGTTCAATCAGAAAATATTCAGCAGCCAATTAAAGATACTCATTCAACATTTATCAGCCTACTTCTATAAATAAGGACATAAACAGATGCTTCATAAATATTTGTCGTTGTAGGTTAGGGACTTGTGGGTTCTTCATTTTTAGATAGCTTTAAAAGTCACTTCATGTGCAAAGGGAAAAGGTGGTACCATGTAGATGTTCCTACGCTCTGAAGTTCTAAGGGGCAGAAAGTATTGATCTCTGGGTTCTATGAAAAGCTTCCTGGGGATGAGATTTCCAGGGTGGCCCATTTTACATTCTGATCAGCTGGTTACAATCACTTGATTTATGGACCTGTCTACATGATACTGTCTCTATTGCATTTTAAGAAGTTCATATGATGAGACTCCTTAGCTCTCAAATCTGTCTCCTGATTATTCACATCTAGGGAAAATATTGTGATCTTTGCTTTCATTTCCCCTAATGAAGCTGGTGACATAGAGATATATCCAAGACCTGGAGGCCTCTAGGTTAGTGAAGGAAGTGGGGAGTCCCATTGCCAACAGACTAAGAATTCATGTTGAGGAAGCAAATCATCTCTCTTTTATCCTATTATTAATTTTCCTTCCATTATTCATTGCTATCATGTTGATACTGGTGGTTATCCTAATACTTTCTTCCAACTGCCTAGACACAAGCATATTCCTGTACAAGGGTCTACACCCTCTGTCCTTAGCACATTCCTCAAATCCAGCAACAGCATCCTTAGCTGACAAAACAGCATTTCTCCCAATAGTAAAGAACTTTGCTCCTCCTGACTCAAACTCAAGTTCAGCAGTTAGACCAGGAGACTGACCTTCCTCTGACCTGACTTGATGGTGAGTTTCAAGTACAGTTCAGAAGTAAGAGTAAAATGACCCAGTCCAAGGAGCATCTGGTCAGAGGAAGTTGTACAGAACAACTTTATTTCTATAGCAGCTGCTCCCACCTCCAGCTGTCTAAGTCTTTGCTTCTGTCCTCCGTCTTCCTACAGGCATCTCTCACTGGCGACCTTCTGCTACTCTTGAAAACTGACCTCTAAATACATCTCCTACAAAGCCTCTGCCCTGACTCAAGGGCTCTGTGGCAGTAGCCCCCATCCACTCTTCTAGATCTCCCTTTAACAGGAAGACTGGAATGCAGTCCTGCAGTTCTGAGCTCCCATTGGTCCTTTCCATGTGACCTAACATGAATACTTGCAAAACAGTAATTCATACTAGGTCCCCCGCCCCATGCTGATGTTGGCTTAGAATTATGTGACTCCTTCAGTCTTGCTGAAGTTCAATCCATAGATAAAAACATCTCACTTTAAGTGACCAAAGAAAACTTCAACCAGTGCTTGCTAGACAAACTGTAAACCAGAAGTTTTTCTTGAAGATAAATACATATCATTCTTGTTTCAGCCCCCAAAAAATGAATTTCTCAGACAAGAAAGGAATTCGAATATATTAGGGCCCCATTGTAGAAAATTGAGAATCCAAAACTTTCACTCCATGTGCATCATTAACTAGTTACAAGGTCTTCTGTGAATCCATCTCTCTGCACCACTAGCACTATATGCTCACTTACAGGACAGAAAAAATGGATCTGTTTTGGCTGGTCCTCAAGGTTCTTGGTTTTTGAGAAGTTCAAATAAGATAACCACATATGAAATGCTTTTAAGTCTATGAAATACAGATGCATATTTACAGCTCTGTTCAGAAATAAATTACACATTTTACTTATATATTTTTAAAATAAAATAGAAAAAATGTGCTTCAAAGGGCCACAGAAATACATGGTAAGGATATTTATTACACAAACCAGGGTGCTGATTTTCATGTCTGGTAAAATTCAAGGATCTCAGGCAAAGGGTCCCATGCTGAATTGAAAGCATGCTAGGAGAAAGGGAGGGAGAAGGGAGAGAGAGGCGGGGAGCTCTTGAAGCCTGAGCTTATTAAATCAATTACATGATTAATGTGAGAGAGAACGTAAGATAAAGAAGGGGACAGCAGTTCATTCTGCTGATCAAGCACTTTCTGTAACCTTCTAAGCCACCAAGAAAATTGCCTCTTGATAGATGAATCAAACTGGGGATATGTTTGTTGGCAGCTATTCATAATTTTTTTTTTAAAGTGGGAGTATGTGGAATCTCCTGTACCACTCAATCTTACATTTGACAGATATTAGAAATGTTAGAAACATCTCTGTATCAATCAAGAACCTCATCTTATCTTGGTTAGAGTTTTCTCCTCCAACATAAGGGGAAGGCTTGTGATTTTGATATGAATGGTGCTGCTTGAAGAAAAAACAGGATGGCAATTCAAGTGTGTGATGGAGTTTCCTTCCCACTGTACCACCGGAGAAATGTGCAAATCCCCAGTACAGCCTGTGTCCCACAAAAGATCATTAGTCAGTAATAGGCAATGACTCATGTCATCTTCTTGATGGAGTTTTAAGATGAATTCTTCTTGGAGGCCATGGGCCAGGTCTTGAATCAGAAAAAACAGAGAAAAATATCACCCAGCCTCCCTGACCAAATTAGCTGATCTGGTGGGTGAATTCGGAAGGCTGAGGCCAGGGTTTCTATTAGCAACCAGGTCTCTCCCATTCCAGTTGACAAGATGGACAACCATCCACCCTCTTAAAAGATTCATGACCCAACTTTGCACTCTCTACTGCTTGCTTTCTCATAAAACCAGTGCAAATCCTATCAAAAATTTAGCAGAATCCCTGCCTCATCTGTTTAGGCCTGAAGCTAGTTGCAGGGACAACTCATTAGGGACAGGCTCATTAAAACCAGCCCTTGGGCAAAAGCAGTTTGCGGGCCTCCTCATTTTTATTCACTCTCACCTCCCTGCCCAACCTCCTGGAGCCCGCAGACACGGGGCTTCTAAAGGTTTTGTACAGTGTGCAGTTCTGTTCGCAGACTTGCAGGGCCCAGGGTTGGACAAATGCTGCTCTTTGCATCTGCCAAAGATCATCTTTGTCTTCTCCTTTGTGTGTATCAGGAAGACTCAGCTCAGGAAGAAGCAAGAGTGGAGGGGAAAGCAAGGGACTGTGTAGTCCTGAAGCCCGGCCAGCTTCTCCTGCGAATGGCTGAGAAAAACACCTGGCATTCGAATGGAAAAGGAAGCCCTGAGGACCAAGCCTGAGTTCTGGCGCCAAAGGGCCAAAAGGTCAAATCTTTTGCATCTCTTCATGCATCATGTAGTACCCAGCGCTCAGGCCCTTGGGCACCCAGAGGCTGAGCAACAGCTTCCTTAATGGATTCATTACCAGATGTTTTCTGTGATGTGCCAGGGATGCCATTCTCAACATGAACTGGGGAAGGAGCTGATTTGGGCTGAGAAAGACCTATTGGAATTTTCAGGCATGGTAATAAAGAACAGATAGAGGAGGAAGCTTCCAGATTGCCAATGTCTCTGGACTTGCCCATTTTTGGAAAACACTGCACACCTAAAGCTTGATGAGGCCAGTGGATGGTTAAGCAAGCTGGGTCAAGGTCAGGGAGGAGTAGCAGAGTCTGTGTTGGCCTTGGCTTGTGAGTGCACAGGCAGTGGGCAGATGTTACAGTGCTCTAGCTGGTGGTAGAAAGCTGGGGAAGGTGCCGGATATCCCAGATTCTGAAGTTTTTATAAGATAGAAATTTGGATTTTAAGTGAAATCTTCTTATGTTTTTAGTGTTGGCAGCAAATAACTGAGAGAATTCCAAACAACAGTATGAAAGAAATAGAAGGAGAGGTTTCAGGTTTATCATACTGAGTGTAAAAACAGGCACTAACGAGGGAGGGGCTAAGTTGCTAGCCTAGTTTTTCTGTCTCATGGTACCAGAAGCAAATCAATGGGCCCATGTGGGTTCCTCTATGCTCTTCTATAAGGTGGGGGCCTTGGTGACATAAGTGCACAGAGAAAACTTTATGCCTCTAAGCCCTTAAAAATAAACTTTATGAGGATAGACTTAGAGTTTCCAAAAACATGTAATCACCTCAAATGGAACCAGTATGCTAACAGTTCCCACCACTGCCAAAGGTTCCACACTGATTATCCGGATGACATAGATTATTAGCCTAATAAGGCTTCCAGAGACGGACTCACCACGTCACATGCATGCACCCTCACTTCCCTGAGCTGCACTATATGAAAAAGAGAAAGACTGGTTTCCCATGCCAATGGTAAGGAGAGCCCTGCTATAAGCCCCAGCTCATGGGATACATCACCACACCAATTCCACCACCTTCACTGTAGAAGAAGGCAGCTGGGCTTGGTTCATGTTGGACATACTGGATGCTGTTTCTCTGCCTTCTTCCCGTCCTGCTATTTGTGGGAGCAGCGAGGAGGAGAGGGGAACTGAGGACAGCCAAACTAGTTTCTTTGTCTTCCCTCTTTCTTCCTCCAAAGTCCCAAAATGAGCAAGCTCTATTTATAGCAGTGTTGTGTGTTTTCACCTGAGACTCGGAACAAAATATGTGATATCAAAAACTAATAATAATTGAATTAAATGACCATCCAAATTAAAGGCATAAAAATCGCAGGAAGATTTATAAGTCTTACATTTCCTTTTTTAATTAAAAAAATATTTTATTAGGTACATATTTAAAGTATATAATGACAACACTCATTGTTGGGAGTTGGTCCATGAACATAAGGCATCTTAATTATTTCTATGTCCCCTTCCCTTCTACTCTTTTCCTCTTCCTTCCACCTCTTGGTCTTCTTCACATTTGCAAAGATCCACCTCTGCATCCTATGGTTTTTCTTTTATTTGACTCTTTAATTTATTGATACTTTGGGTTTCTCCCATAAGAGAAACCAGAGGATTTGCTGACCCAGTGGAGACACTGCCTGATGCTAGCTGTGTTACTGTCATCTCTGAGACAGCTTGAGTCTACCCTAGTATCCCTCAAGGCTGAGGACATAGCCTTGGGAGATGTCTCCTTGTCTCGGTTCTCCCTACTCTCCCTCTACTCCTATTCTCCCACCTCACGGATCACCTCCAGACCAGCCTTGTGTATTTCTACTTCCTCATTCCAATATGCCATGGCCAGGGTAAAGTCAATCTCTACTGTTGATCCAAAGAGACCACCAGGCTGCACTGGCAGGATTCACCTTTATTCCAAATGATCCAGTTATTGTGTAGATAGGAAACACTAGAGCCTTCACTGGCACCCTCTTCTGATGCAACATTTTTCTATTAGCTTTTAATACACCTTCTCTTCTATCTCCCATCTGTACTCTAACCACCTCTCCCCAAAACTCTACACAGTTTGACAAGAGAGGAATTCATATATTTGAAGGTGGATGCTCAGAAACAGTATGCATGAGGAAAAGACATGTCCATTAGCAATGCAGATATGGTCCCAAATGAGACAGGGCTAGTGTGAAGAGTGGCTTTAAAATTGTTATTTAATCCAGCTAAAATTTATCTTTGAGAAAAAGTGAACAGCACTGGGACTCTAGACATTCTGCATGTGAAACATGGATTATGTGCTCTGCTAGTTGTCTTTTTTAAGGGGAGCTGTCTGCAGATTTCATTTGTGCCAACTCTTAAGGCTTGGTGGAAGCCTGGGCCAGATGAATAATTCTGGGTTAAAAATCACAGGTGGACTAGAGGAATACAAGTGATCTCTTTCCTTTTTAGAGGAAAAAGATGTATCTCGCTCCATCCTTCCAGAAAGATGAGGCTGCACCTTTTGTCAGCCTTTCACGGAATCCTCAGTCCAGCAAAGACTTGTTATGTTCTATGGAAAGAAGGCCATGAGCTTCAACTCTCACCCTCTGGAGATGTGGGAACTTGGCCTTGGCGTGAACCTCTGCCTAGTATCTTTGGTTCCTTGGGTTCAAGGTCTCCTGCAACTGGGAAGTTGAGCATAACACAAAGGCCTGCCTAGAGGAGAAGCTGCTGGAAGGACAAGGACAACTGTTCCCCAGTGCCGTGAATAGCAGCCACACAGCCTGAGCGTGCACACCGAGACCTGGAGCTGGCGAAACTAAACAAGTGCGCTGGCTTTGCTGGACTTCTCTCTTCCATGGTGTGACCTGTGCTCATTAAAGATTCTCTACAAACAGGTGCTTCTCACCGGGCTGCCTTCTGAAATGGCTTTCTTTTTATTCCCAGGGACACATCAAGAGGCAAGGGGGGGTTCATGCAGTATAGATCAGTCGGCCATTGACAACACATCAGGCTTTGACAAGCTGCTTGGCTCAGTTGAAAGTCTAGGTTGGGCTTGGGCCCCGTCAAGGCTACGCTATTGAATTATTGACAGGCGCTCACCGTGGTGCAAGGGAGAGTGAACCACAGCCTCAGCTCAATAAAGATGAAATGGAAACCCTCTCTGAAGCCGACGTTAGCACGTTAAAGGAGTTTTAATGGGCTGGTTTAAAATTCAGTAAGAGAATGCATTAGGCTGATTATATTTTCCATGGCTAAATGCAGGCACGCACACAAGTTTGGGATTCTGAAAGGTTTACAATTGAGTGGGAAGCCTGTCAGGATGAATTACGCCCTTCTTAAAAAAACAAAACAAAAAACAAGAGGCCATCATGTCCCAGCCCCAGTCTCAAAAGCAGTTCTTTTCTTGCCTTCTCTCCTTCATCACTTTCTCCCATCCCAGTGCAGCACCAAACTGCCAGGCTGAATGCAATGAAAGAAACTTGTTCTGTTATTCTAATCACTTTGACCTCCACAGAACCAAACCATAGACTATAGTCTACAGCACCACTTCCTACCTCTTCCCTGTCTGATCTGCAACTGAGATTTGCATTACTGGGAACAAAAAGGCCTTCAACATATTCTCATCTTATTAGAGGACACGGAGAACTCTGCTACCACTGTCCCCCAGTTCCCCAGTTAGCAAATTAATATTAACAACGCTGGTTTTTCTTATATAATCTTTTCTTCTTTAAATTTCCACCTGCCAAGATTTACTTGTATTTTAATAGCGGATGTCAGACAAGCAGTGAGTAGCAAGTCCCATCTCAGAACTATAATTTTAAATACAATGAGACGTGCATCAACTGTCGCATTGACATGCAGGAAATTATTCCACGTGGACTTTTAAAGTGCACCCTAAAAGCTTCAAAGACCTAGCACATTTTAAAAGAATTTAAATTGATGATCGTGGATTTTTTTTAAAGCCATCTGTCTAATGTGACCCTATATTCTTCCTTTCTCACTTCCTTCCAGTGGGCTGTGTCCTGTCAAGTTCCAGAGACGACTGACCAGCACGTCTCCATCTGGGTTCATTTGCCTCCTACTCTATTATCTTTGCCACATCGAGTAATATAAGTAAATCAAAGATGCTTCTTCTCGAGGCTGTAGAAGTCGGCTAATCTCCAGACAAATATTTAGAAGGCAGCTTTGCCTACTCTGGCCTTAATCGTTTCCAACTGATTTGACTTATTCTAATTACAGCCTTTATGTTATAAAAGCCATTTTTATGTTGCCGGGGAGCAGTTTCATTGCAAATACATGAAATTTTGCTGAGCTTCCATTCCCATGTTGATGATGGAAATGGAACTCTGCAGCTTGCCTCTAATTAGAAAAACACACTGTGTGGAACACCAACAATTTTTAACATTAATAATGCGCTGACAGTGTCCTTTTGTCTCTCATAACATACTTTCCAGTGTCTGACACCTGAGTGCTGGGGATTCACCAGGCTATGGAAGTGCAGCTCACCTTCCTTGGGAATGACAGACAAGAACTCCTCCCTCCTCTCAAAGCAGAAGCTGCCAATTTGGAGAAGGATATTAATTTAATATAGCAGAAAGGGGAGGATCATTACATGCTAGCACAGCTAAGGGTAAGTGCATTTGTTTCCTGATTATAAACTTGGAGAATTCTAGCGTAGCAACCGAAAGAAGATTAAAAAGATCCGATTGCAAGTCGGAGGGTGCTGTGATCCAGGTCCTCATTTTGCTATCATGAGATTTTATAATACATCGAGAGGAGGTTAGCAAGGAAATCCAATAATTTTCTAGATGTCACACTGAGACCAAAGGGTCCAGACTAAGGCTCCGGGCTCAAGTCTTGGCATCCTAACAGGTCCCTGGATGCCCTCCAGTGCCTGATAGAGCAGAGAGACTCCTTGCATTTCACAGAGCCTCTGTTTGTTACCTTTAAAATGGGAATGCTCACAATAGCCTTAAGGGTTGTTAAAGAATGAAGGATAAGACAATGCTATTATATTGTGCTATGAGTGCAAATCCACCTCGCTGCTCTGGACAGATCCAAGGGACACTCTGAATTTCAGACATCATTTTTGCACAGGCTCTATGTTTTTACAAAATATAAGCCAAGAAGCCACTAAGACATGTATGTTCATGTATGTCTAAACACAGTGATTCAAGCTTGTCTATCTTAGCCTGGGATATAAATAGAGGATGGAAAAATAAAACTAGAAATATCACAAGAAATCACATGTAGAAAAGTTGTCCACAGTCTGTTTTCAAATGAAAAAATAAGAATATGTTATTCTAGTAAAAACACCCAGCACACACACACACACACACACACACACACACACACACACACACAGTGCTTAGTCAAACTAGGAGCACTGTCCAATACAAAGGTACACAACCCATTGGCACTCTGAAAAGGCTGCTTTGATTTAGAGTCTCACTGGCACAGTGGTCTACAGATGGAATGAATTGTTATAGTGAAACTAAAGAACTTCCATGAGTGTCCTCTTCCCTGGTCATGCCTGTGGGGAAATACACACTTCAGCTCAATGGGACAATGAAACTCAAGTGTGTGGAAGGATGGAACTCTCCCCTGTATTTTTTTTTTCTTTAGATAAAATCTGGCATTATGCATGTGGTGTTTTTGCCTATATGGCAGAGATCTTTAAAATATTATGTACTCTGTCCCAGAACTCACCTGAATACTAAAAGCCAAGACCAAATAGCTTGGTGCTTTTCCAAGGAAAGAGACACATTTTCTTTTAAATTGGCTTGTGATAGTTTATGCTGTGATTTCCACTGAATTATTATTAAACCAGTCCCTTCTCCCACTGAAAAACCTCACCGAATATAGATGCTGTCACCACATGGAGGTTGGCCGTGCCTCTTCATTCCATAAGTGTGGGCTGCTCCTAAAATGTCCTCCCAAACAGTACTGAGAGAACTGTCTGCAGGGAAGAAACCTGACAATCTCAATCTGATGACCAAAGTCTCTTCATGTGGATAATATGTGTCGGTGACATGATTACAAGGAAGGTCACCTCCGTGGGCTTCCCCTCCAAACCCACAACCTCAGTCCCACCATCTGAAAAAGGCTCAGTGGAGCAGCATTCTAACAAACATCCAATCAGTACTCTTTAAAACTATCAAAGTCATCAGAAACAAGGAAAGTCTACCAAAGAATCACACGGCAGAGGGGCCTAAGAAAACACAGCAATGGCATATGAAGTGGGATCCTGATCAGAATTCCAGAAAAGAATGTGAATAGGTCAAAACTAAGGAAATCTGCATATAACATGGACATTAGTGAGCAATACTATAACTGGATTTGTTCACCCATTGTTATAAACGGACTTCATTGATGTAAGATGTCAACAGATGAAAACTAGATGTGGGGTAGATGGGAAATCTACTATTTTTGCCACTTTTGTATTAACATAAAACTACTCTAAAATGTGTACGACAAGGTTAAACTTTATGGGCTTCTTAAGAATTCTGAGGATGCAGTGAGCCCTGTTGGACCTCCTACTCAGGCCTCACCCTGATCGCCCCAGCTCGCCTCTTATGACACCACATCAGCACCATCTTCTGTCCAACCCTGGCACTCTGTCCCTGTGTTGTTCCTGGCCCAGAACAACCCAATTTTTCTTTGTTTCTATCTGGTTTATTCCTTTAAGTGTCTTTATGTCCACTCAGCCTTGACCACTCCAAAAGCAGTTTCCAACAGTATCAGTTGATCATTCTCAATATTCTCATAAAGACCCTGTCCAAAAACCTATCTACTTCTTCAGACTATAATTAATTCTCTAACATGCTTTTCTGGCAAACTTCTGGGACTACCTTTAAAACTAAGCCACATTCACCTTTTGCTCCTGGTCACCTGGCTCATCTCAAAGCATACTAAGGTATTAACTAATTTTAGGGTGGATGGATGGAGAGATGGGCAGGTGGGTGGGTAAATGGATAAGTGGATAGATAAGTGGGTGGAAAAAGTAATAGGATGAGTTATTCTGCACTGATACTATATAAATTACAAATTCTCTCCCTGAAAACTTTTCAAATATGCGACGTTAGATGTCTTCTAACTATAAAACATGAATCCCTCAGGACAGATCTTTCCTCCTCCATGCAATCTGTAGCATCTCTATATCACACATAGCTTATGTTCTGAGAGGCCACTGGACTTCCACTCTCCACTTCATAGATAGGCTCATGGAGTATATTTTCCCTCTCAGGTACCACACTCTGAGTAACAAAAGACACATAATCCCTACACGTTGAAATAGGGGGCAGGAAAAGCACAAGTCGGAGTCTGTGTTAGTGAGAGGACCATGTTTATATTTATGGAAGATGCCTACAAAAGAGCTGTGGTAGGGGTGGACACAGATCTACCCCACTCCCTTGATATAAGGACTTCTGGTTACTGGAGTTCTACTTAGAAGGAGCAAGAACTTCTCTGTCTTTGTCACACTGATTTTGCCTAAGGCCATGAAAAGGAGGGTTTGGCAGTCAGTCAGTGACTGCCTAATGGATTTGGTGTTTCTTTTTAGGGTTCAAGAAGTATATGTAATGTACCAATAAAGATTTCAATTTTAAAAAAAAAGAAATATTTTGAAACTAGATAGCAATGGTAACACACACCACTGCAAATGTACCAGACACTACGTCTGGTAGATTATTTTATAATGCATATTTAGCCAACATTTTTTTTTATCAAACCATTAAAATATGGGGTTGCTCTTTAGCTTTGAGAAACTGGGGAAATTTGATAATCATTAAAATGGGTGGCAGAGGGTGTGGCTCACAGCCGTGCTGGTACAGAAACTCTAGTCCTTCATGTGAAGCAAGCTAAAGGATGGTATGAGGGAAGTTTTCCCAGTGTGGCTGGACAGGGGTGAGAACAAATCCTCCCACCAGTAGACTCAAGAATACACATATCTTCCAAAATGTATGATAGGTATTATGATAAAGATAGCAAGAAGAAAATATTCAAAGGGGAAAGGGAACTGGGAAAGGGCAAAGGAAAGCAAAGAAGGTTAAGAAAATATTTGATGGTAAAAACAAAAACAATGGGAACAAAGGTGATGTAGATAGAGGGGCTGAAGTGAGGGGAATGGGAAAAAATAAGAATCAAGACACATGAGGTACAGGTATAAATTCTCACTGATGAATGTGATAATGTATTCCTAAAATGTACCAATAAACTCAATAAGGGGGAAAAAGAATACATACTTTTGGTTTTAGAAACAGTGTCTTGCTTTCTTCAGGCTGGTCCTGAACTCAGTCTCAAACTCACAGGGATCCTCCTGCCTCTGCCTCCCAAGTGCTGGGATTACAAGCATGAGCCACAACATCCTGCACTGTGGTATATGTTTCCTGGGGATCAAACCCGGACCTTGCACTTGCAAGGAAGGCTCCAGAACTGCTGAGCTAAACCTCTGGCCCAAGAATACATACTTTCATCTGAGTTTAAGACACACACAAATTAAGTCTTGTTCCTAAGTCTTGTTCTTTTCCACGGTATCAAACGGTACTGATTCCCCTTGATCACCCATGAGGTGTGGTGGTACCAGCACGCTGGTACTCTGAGGCAGGAGAATCTCAAATCTGAACCCAGCTTGGGCAACTCAGTAACTTATTAAGATATCATCTGTGCATGTGCACACGTGCACATATGTGTGTGCACTCAGGCACACACACACACACACACACGAAGCAGCTCAAAGTGAAGGACTTGGGTTCAATCCCTAGTACTGAGGGAAAGAAAGTTTAAGTGATTTTCATATTAGCATCCTGCTCACAAGTGACTGGAGGTCCAATGTGGACCCCATTGCAGAACTGGAAGCCCAGCTCCTCCTGCACCGGGTTGTAGCCAGCCAATGAGATCACAGTGAGTGCCACTTGTAATTCATGGGGAAAACTGTTTTGAAACAGTCTCCACAGTGCGATACTCCATCTTTCTCTGAGATTGGCTAAAAACAACACACACACACACACACACACACACACACACACACACACACACACTTGCCCTAATCAGTATGGTCATGGGCCAAGACATGAGACTAGACTGTTTACAGTGAGCACGGTATTTATTCAAAAATATTTAAGTGCGCTAGATTAATGATGAGCTCATTTGGCTGGATTACAGCATTATTCGAAGGAAGGTAGAAACATTTAAAAAATCTATCCATTTAGTCGATTTGTTTGTAAGCACCAACTCTACCTACATAATTATTTTAGAGTCTGGGACAGAATCATGATAACAAATGGGCCTTTCCTGGTAAAGCTCATATAGGATGGGGAGAAAGTATGTAGGTAAAAGTAGCATTATAACATACATACAGAGCTTCCTAATACAATTTCCACTTCTGCAGGAGTGGCCAGCACTCTGAATGTTACCATAATTATTAGTTGGATCAATGCAGGGGAGGAAGGATGGCAAGTATGAGGTTCAACTGAGAACAGAATTGGAGAAATATCTTCCTTTATTCAATGAAGACTAATCCTCCCAAGAGGAAAAGTGTATTTTCTACCTTCCACTGCACTCCCCAGTAGTTACCTAACAGGTTTGCTAGGACTTCTCGCCTCTGGTCCATCTACTTTATTTATTTATTTATTTATTTATTTATTTGGTTTTTTGAGACAGGGTCTCGCTTTGTGGTTCAGGCTGGCCCTGTGCTCAGCCTCCAACTCACATCACAACAATCCTCCTGCCTCTGCCTCTCAAGTGCTGGGATTACAGGCGTGAGCCACCACGCCCGGCACTGTGGTATGTGGTACTGGTTGCTGCTGGGCGTGAGTCTCCACACCCAATATGGTATGTGGCTACCGGGGATCTAACCCAGGTCCTTGCACTTGCAAGACAGGCACAGGAACCACTGAGCCAAATCCCTGGCCCCAGGTCCATCTACTTTCTGCTCAGCTGCTATGTGAAATTTTGTACTAGGCTGGGCAGGTGTAAGAGATAACAGAGTAGGTAGTTCTTTGCCTTCAGGGAGTTCTTTGTAAGTAAGGGGAAGGAGCTACATCACTGCAGATCACTCTAAGACTTTGAGAAGAGAAGCCTACGGTACTGGCAGAAAGAGAAAGAAGCAAGTTGAGCAAGAGTTATAAAGGTCTGATTTGAAAACACTTCTCTGAGGACATGATCCCTAAATCAACAGCTGATGAATGACAACAGGTGGGAAGCAACAGATGGACAGGCAGGATAAAGATGTGTAGGGCATGGAGAGACCAGAGGGGGCACAGTTCTGCTTCTGGTTAGAGGTGTGCTTTCTACCCACTCCAACTCCCAAGATGATGCTCTACTGGTATCAGCAAATGGTGCTGGATGGGGCAACTCCTTGCTCATTGTCCTTACAGCTCCTCAGCAGACTCCATTTCCACATCTTTATTAGCATAGGACAGATCACCATCTACCACTGGTGCTGTTTCCCATCACAACATGGGATGACCCGGGTTTTGGTGAAGTGCTGAGCACTGTGCCATGCACTTCTTTACCTAGATGTTCAGAGGCAGTGGTCCTGCTGCTGCTGTTAACATTAGTACTAGTGTGCCTAGTATAGAGATGGCAAAAGTGAGTCTCAGAGAGAGGAGTTGCCCTCAAAACAAAAACAAAACCAAAACCCTCCCATGAGGTTGTGTGAGCATTTGAACAAAGGTTTTTTTGCCTACATCCATTGGTCTTGACCTTTCAATATAAGACTTAGAGAATAAAAAAAAAATGCTACTGTGCAATGGCTATGTGCTCGGCACACTTGCTGGCATTGGGGACACAGAATGAATACAAGGGAAGTTGTATGAGGAAGGAGACACAAATGTCATCATAAAATAGGTTATAGCCATCATGCAAGGGTCAATAAAGAGCTATGAAGATTTGAGTTTGGAGGAGGAGAAGATGTGGTGTGACATCCCACCCCGAAGACACCACACCAGAGCAACACATACAGGAAGGAACTTCCCAGGAGGGCAAATGAAGAAGAATGGTACTGATATGTAAAAAGGCCTTTGTATGGAGGTTCCTGTTATTTTCCTGGGACAGTTAAATCACCTTGGGCATAGTGGGCGGGAGAAGAAAACACCTAATTAAAAAAGGTCTTGAACCCAGTTTCAGACTCAGGACTTTGAAGATAACAGGGAGGATAGGATGCCCCTTGTCAAGCAGGGATGTGCAGGGTCCATTTCACATTTTGCAAAGACCAAGCTTGTCAGACTTCACCGTAGTTCTCGAAGTGTGGTTCTCAGACGAGCAGCATCAGTATCTCCTGGGAAATTGTTAGAATGCAAATTTTTTGGTCCCACCCCAGACCTACTGAATTGGAAACACTGAGATTTTTAACGAGCCCTCCAGGGGATGTGGACGCATGCTCCAGTCTGAGACCCATGGTCCTGCCCTGCACGCTGCACCCTTCTGCACACCCCATCTCTGCTTCTGATATATCCCTCTAGCACAGCATTACCACTCTGGCTTCTCATCCGAGAAGGGGTCCTGCTGCTATTCTAGGTCCTCTCACAAGACATAAAATATGTATTAAGTCATGTTATGCCCCCGTCTCAGTATTAACCCATAGCCTCAAGACCGAGACAGTCACCTATACTGCATGTACCCAGCTGTCCTGGAGAAACCTTCCATTTGGTGCATCTCTCTGGTCTGAGGAACAGCGAGCCATCCCTGTCTTCTTCCTGGCTTTTGCAGCTGATCTGACAGGCAGCTAACAGGCTGCTATGGAATTCACAGTGTTGCTTGCAAACTTTCATTAGATAAGAGCTGGGTGAAGGCATTTGAGGTGGAGGTGGTGAGTCAACAGGAAAACAGGCTCAACCTAGTAGCCTGGACCCAAGCTGGGTGTTAAGTGGTGACTGGTCCCCCCTCTGATCGCCTCTTGTTAGCTGCAGCTATAGGCAAATTGCTAGTGAGGATTAAGTGGGGAGACGATGCCAGGATCACTGTCAAACAGAAGAAAAGACTCAATGTGTAGAGCCATCATGACTCTGTAATCACTTCTTGAAACACTCTTTTTGGCTGTGTTTGCTTTGTGAAGGTGCGGACCCAGCCCGGGGTGGGGGTGGGGGAGGCACTACTGCACAGGCAGCTTTGTCTCCAGCATATTTAAATGATGACTCCCCTAAATGAGATAAGCCTGGCTATTAACAGGGTTTTGCCTCCACGGGGTCTCCCCCAACATCCGAGGCCCAGATGCTGCTGTGAACAAATGAACGTAAATGTGTATAAACAATTGATCTGAGCTTATGAATAGAACAGATCTCTCTGAACACATAGGAGGAGCCTGGGAAGAGGCTTTCTGGGGGGAAGCAAAGACACTTTTCATTTACCTCTGTGTGTATATAGTCTGAAGCAAATAGAAACAAATTAACATGGCAGTGTTTTAAGGAGTATTACACAATGCTATGTTGGGGAGTTGGATGGTGAAGAGAACGCTGTCTTCCCCAATTTAGAGGAAGAGTTTTTTTTTTTTTTTTTTTTTCTTTTAAAGGGAGAAAGAATCTTCTCTTTTCTAAATGTTTGGAGTTTTTGTGCAGGTAGATTAATATCTATTTTCAAAGCTCTTTCTCAGAGCATAAAAACTTCATTATTTTCCGACATTTCTCTGGAGAAGTTTGGTAACAGAATAAATGAGCAGAACCTGTGTCACTTCAGAAAGCAAAAAAGAACACACACATTCTGCAACTCCGAAACAAAGAAGAGAGACTGAAGTAAGGTGAGATTTGAAGGGGAAACATGATTCATTCAGAAACAAATGGAACTGGAAATCCTTCTAAGAAAGGTGCCTTGCCTCTGAGATTCTCAAGGACAGTGAGGATTTGAGGAAGTTTCCTAGTACATGATACCCACAGGAGGAGGAAAGAAAGGGAGGAAGGAAGAGGAAAAGAGGAGGGAAGGAAAGACAAGACATTATCGGTCAGTAAAAGACAGTTCCAGGCTTGGTTACTCAACAAATACCACTTTTTATAAAACATCATAGTAAAAAAATGGAAAAAAACCCCACATTTCTCTCACTCAGCTTGTATTTTCTAAATGAATATTAAGCAAGTCTCCTATTTCAGCAAGCTACAGAAGGGCTCTTTATGACATGATTTTTACATTTTTTTCTCTAACTGTCCAAATGAGATAATTTCTCAACAGTCTAGACACTTTCCATGAATAAAAGTTAAAACTCAAAAAATCAACATCCACCATCCTCAGTACACTAATGTATTTTAAGACCTCTTTTGATGTTTCAAAACAAGAATCACAGAAGACTGGGTGATATTGGCACCATCTCGACTTTCAATAATATTTCTTTTAGGGCCTAAACTTCCCAGGGTCCTGTGACTATTGGAGCATATTTTTTTTGGTATACTCTTCTCTGGTGATGACTTCTACCCAGTGATGACTCAGTCAAAATAATTCCAGTGATTCTCAGAGGAAAACTGAAATCTGAAGAATTAATTGGAGACTCAGGGTGATAACCTGACTGCTCCAACCTTATTTATTTTGTTTCACGATGGCTCCAAAGTGTCATGCAAGAAGCCTCCCGCAAGCCAGCATGTGTTATGCTGGATGCCAAAGACAGAGAAAACAAACACGTGGTCAGGATGCACCTGTGGGTGGATACGATGCTGCCATAGGCTCTGACCAGCATGGTTGTATCTAATAAAACAATCAAGTGCAAGGGACTTTACTAAAATACTTCATTGCTCTGTTTATGGTTTTTTGATTTTCAAAATTTAAAAAGGCAAAATCCTGCTACCGGAGTCCCTTCTCCAAGGGTCTAATACTCTCCCCTTAAAATTTGCTACTGAGGATCTTAACAGTGATTTAAAATGATTGAAAACATACTCTCTCTCCTCTCTCTCTCTCTCAGAATAAAGCAGAATAACCAGCTTGGGAGATTTTTCTTGCTTTGTGCTTATGTTACATCAAGAGAACAATTAATATGCACCTAAAATTTTCTTTAGTTCTCCATCCTATTAAAGCCAATCTATTAAATGATAGGCCTGCTGGGATCTGAGCACAAAGTTCCCTTCAGAGAAATGGGCTCGCTGGTAACAGCAGCTTGTGTGGACAACACATATCACTCCCCAGCCTCTCTGCTATACAATGATGTGGGTTCCGGAGGGAGAAGTTTGGAAAGGGAAAAAGAGTTCGCCCAGTACGTAAGCAGAGTCTGGGCTGGGCTGAGAAGGGTGGAACCTGGGTGGGAAAAGTCTTTGCTTAGTTCTTTGATCCTTTTACACCAACCAGACACGAGTAGGCCAGCAAATCAAAACCCAGAATTCTCCACACCACGTGCCCAGTGTAAAGAGCATGAGCCGTCAGGACAGTGTCCATTTCTGCCGACTGGATCGGCGCCAGACACTCCTTCCAGGGGTGGGAGGCACGGCCGGTCAACTGAGGACAGACGGCGACCAAAGTTCTGGCACAAAGCACCCCCAACTTGCAAGATGCTCCACAACCTCCCGACTCTGTCTGTCTTTGCCTCTTTCTGTCATTCTCTGTCATTCTCTCTCTTTCTCTCTCTCTCTCTCTCTCTCTCTCTCTCCCTCTCTCTCTCTCTCTCTGCACCAGAACAGGAGAGAAGAAAGATGTAATTAGGGAACCAACAGATTTCAGACTTCTGTACAAGGCGGCTGGGGATGGGATGGAGGCAGTTAGTTACTCGGGAAACTGATCTGGCTTTTCAGGCCCCTCCTGACAGAAGGCCAAGTCGCCTCTTAACACACAGCAGGGCTCAGCCTCGCTGTGGCTCAGTCACGCTCTCCTCTCCGAGTGCATATGCAGTCGCGCGTGCCCGCCTGAATCCCCGCTGGGAAGACACAGACTCACCCCAGGTGTGAAGCCAGCGGCACGAGGTCGGGCAGCCAGGCGTCAGTGTAAGGCGCTAGTGGTTAGCTCCATGGGCAGGAGGGTGGGCCACGCGAGGGAAAAGGAGGGATGCAGGGGCTTTGCGAAAGGCAAAAAGAAAAGAAGCGGGAGGAAAAGCATCAGGAATGTGTGCAAAGAAAAAAAAATATAAGGCAAAGAGGCTGGGAAATTAATAATCCAACAAGCAGGTTCCCTACGTGTTATTAATCAGGCTGCCTCGCCCCAGCCGCAGAGGAGCCCCGAGCAGCACATGGAAGGGGAGGGGTCTGCACACCATTGGTCGCCTCTCCACACTCCTATCCATCTCAGCCAATCCTCCCTGCGCCTTAAGGTACGGATCTATCTGGGCTGCGGTTGCAAACCTCTGGAAGATGAAAAATCGTGCTGTGTGGGTGAGGTACTGCTCCGTCCAGTTAATGCACTATAAACTTTATTTGAGCTGACTTCTCATTTGATCCCCCTGTGACAGGGTCAGGGAGCGCAAGCAATTCCACCCCAAATCATGCCATAATCGAATTGCTGCCTATTTCCCGAACCTATAATGAAAAAGGCAACCGAAATAATGCAGGTAATGTTGGCGGCCTCCCTTGCCTGTCGGACATTATTACCTCCGATTGCTTGCCGCCATTTCCCCGTGCTCTAACAATGAATATATTTCACAGCTCACTTGTTCTCCTGTGTGGGTGGCGTGGCATAGACACCTCCACCGTAGGAGAAGAAATCTAAAGCAACGAGGCTGCTTCTGAGAGCTCTGCCTCGCAGCCTACTGGTGGGAGACTCAGAGGTAACCAAGTGCCTCTCACATACATGCGCACACACACACACACACACACACACGTACACACAGACCAACATGCTTGGAGGGACAGATACCGTCTGGGGGCACATGTTCAGCTAACACTTATTCGATTTCTCTTTGTCTCTGTAAGTCCCAGCTTCGTCACCTACAGCATAATAACTGGGAGAGGCGACTCTTTTATCACTCAGTTGTTCTGATGGTTTTTATCCTATTTTCTCCTCTAAACAAAATGAGACAGATATAGCTTTAGGGACTGGGTCTAAGATAAAATAACATGCCTACACACTCTACCTGAAAAAAATGTCTTTTAAGTGCTCCTTTCTCCCTTGAAAAAGGTTTTAAAAACCAACACTTCCTATTTGCATTCCCTTAAAAATTATAATTCCATGTCCCGCGATGTTTTGCTTCTCAAAGTGCTGACAGCAGCGGAATGCAACAGCACAGAAACTCTGAAACAAAAGGTACAATGTGGATTTGTTGTCTGCACGCCTGCCCTTTGGTGGAGGCCACCTCCAGACCTGTGGAAACGTGCACTGGATATCGCGTGTGTCCGCATTTTCTGGAAGCTGTGACTGATTTGGTACTCTTGGAGTTTCCAATATCATCTTTTCTTCCTTCAACTTGTAGGTTCAGTTCACTCAGAGCAGTGACTTTGAAACTGTTAAACATCAGAAGCCTGCTGCAAGAAACTTGGCTCTGCCTAGGAAATATTGCTGTTGCCTAAACCATTATCACTAAAAAGTCCGACTACACTTCAACCTTGGAAATCTATATATTTATGGATATAAAGCATGGGCATCGATTTCTGTGCAAGTATCCATTAAGCTGGCAAAATCATACACTACAAATACATGTAGTTTGTGAATCAGAACCAGGCGACACTGAAAGTCAGAAGCAATGAGTCTCCAAAAGCAGTCCTTCCTGAAACTGCAGCAACAGGACAGAATTCTCTCCTCTTTTCCTTCTCCATTTTTTTTTTCTTTCTCTTTTAAACACAGGAATGATGTTCTGAGGTTTTTATTAGACCAACTTTCCCGGTCAGTCAAATCACCCTCCTTGCCTTGCTCTGTCTTTGAATAAGAAAAACCAGCCACAAGAACCACCCAGATGAAAATCAGGCACAAACCAGGTGAGGGGAATGAGGAACTCTGCGTGTGAAATCCCTGCATTTTCTCGGTGCAGGTGGGTCCAGGCAGATGTAAGGGCAGGATCGCATTTTTAAAAAAGATACATGGTTTCAAGAGTGCATGCTGACGCACACAGACAAAGAATAATTCTTTAAAATACTCAGCACTATGGGCTATGAGAACAGATCTTATAAGGAAAAAAAATCAATATAAAGAAAAATACTCTAGATGTAATTGAAGTCATACATTTGTACATGACTTCTGCTATACGCCCAATTACTGCTATTTATCAAAGAGTAGACAACATTGAAACTGGCAGCATGAAAAACAAATTTTACTAAAGTCAGAGGGAAAAAAATCATCAGAAAGAAAAGAAAAAAATGATACAAATAATAAATAATTCAATATTCTCGAAGAAAGCTCTTGTGGAAAAGGCCTGGTTGATTCAAACATCAGAGATGCGTCTGACAAGAGACGTATCGATTTAGACAATTCTATCATCATTATTCCAGCCGGAGTCCTTCACAAAATCTGCTCTCTTCACTCCTGTTTTTATTGCTGTAACTACCAAGCTCTTTCTTATACCTCGATCTCTTTGAAGCGTTATTCATTACAGCTTAAATCTTAAGCCTACGTGTAAGATGATAAACAGATTCCCTGTCTCATGTTTGGAGGATGCAAGGGCTTAGCTTCCTTAAAATCTAATAGGACGAGAGAGGCTATTTACAATCTGCTGAGGATTTCCGTGGTCCGTGGAGTAGGTCCTGTGCCCATCTGTGTAATTACTGAGGCAGAATTTCTAGATTCAAAGGAGAGCACGGATCCAAAGCAAATACTGCCCACACCTAACAAAGAGTTGGCAAAAGCTGAACAGGGAAGCAGACAACAAATGTACCCTCATTTGTTACGTTCAAGGCTATGAAAGAAAACACTGACAACATCTATCCGTAATGGGTTCATTCTTTCTTGCAATGTGGGATCTAAAACTGTACTTGAGCTTCCAAGCAAAACAACAGAAAGAAAAATTGAAGGAAAAAAAAGAGAAGAAAGGGAGGGAGAGAGAAACAGGCGGGGGATGAATTGGGGAGGGAGAGAGAGGAAGGGAGGAAGAGAAGAAGGAAGAACGAACGAATCATCTGAGGTCAATGCAGATCACTAAAGTACAGTGGTATAATTAGTGGAGAGAAACAAGGTTCCATTAAGCATCTGCAGAAAGCAGAACTATTTCTTCAGTGTTCGATGTGTTAATTACAAGCAGATAGGAGGTGCCATGGAAAATTAACAGTCTTGTAAAAGCGTGAGAGGTAAACAGACGAAGCAGGAGCTGCTGGAGGGTCGGGAGAGCAAGTCAATTTTGAAGAAAGATAAAAGAACTGTCATGTCCATAGTGCTACTGAGAGGGGAAAGGGCAGTGAGCCCTGTTATCACCAGTTAATTAGGCAGGAGGTCCACACATGCATATGCCATGACGTTTGCCATGGCCATCAGATGTCTTATTCAAATGTGCAGGAATACAAAGACCATGGGAGGCCTGACAATCTGCCCACTCCCAGGTGCCGGATGCAGCAAGACGAAGAGCTCTGCCCTCCCCACCATCAAGCGGGATCTGAGCATCTGACTTAAATTCAGGTGAGCAAATAGGGAAGGATCTCCAGCCTGAGTTTGCTCCTGAGCTAAGATGTGAGGGGCTGAGGGCAAGATTGGAGAGATCACACAGGGGGTGGGGACAACAGAGCAGCCGATTCAGGGAGATGCAAAGCAATACTTAGCAGGTGTCTTGAGGGAACTGAGAATGATTTTCTGGCTGACTTTACAGAGGAGACAGAGAGAGAGAGAAAGAGGGAGATGCACATAGAGACAGAAAAATGAGAGGAGACAATCTCAGTGTGAGCCTGAAATGAGAGATCTAGAGAGTAGCCAACATCACCATCACCTTTTTCTGAGTTTGCAAGAATGAGAAGATAAAAACCTCTTGATTCTAAAATTTGACCTAATGTACTAATGCTCTGTGGCAAGGCACAATTCAGCCCAATGCTTTCCTGGCCTTTCTCACTAGTGATCACTAAGGACTTATGTGCAGTGACTTCATGGCATCAGAGACATAATCAGGACGATGAGAGACGTTTTGGACAGAGACACAGGTGGACTCATCTCCACCTGGAGGCCTGACTCTCCCAGCACAGCTGCGGATATTCCAGGACAGGAGAGGATGGACACAGTGAAGCATGGACCGAAGTCAGGGTTCTAGGTCATCTGTGCAACATCAGGAGACCCTTTCCCTCCTGCAAACCGGACATAAAGCCTTCTGCATAATCACAGACAACACATGATTCTGCCTGGGATATACGGAAAGACTAGCTTCACCTCTGGCAAACGCGTTACCAAAAATATTTTTAAACAGTATGGACAAGGAGGCCTCTACCATTGAAATGATGATGGTCTCTTGGTAGTTACAGATTCCTCACTTACAAAGCCAATAAACTGCTGAGGGAAAATATGTAGAAAAAAAGACAGTGTTTATACTGAGTGTGTAGAGCTTCTTTTGTCATTATTCCCTAAGCAACATTATATAGCACTTATTTACATGGTATTAGGTAGTATAAGTAATCTAGAGATGATTTAAGTGAAATATAAGGCTGTGGGGCTGGAGATTTAGCTCAGTGGTTCCAGCACATCCCTGGTAACCACATACACTACTAAGTGTGGAGACTCACGCCTAGCAGCAACCAGTACCGTATACCACAGTGCCAGGTGTGGTGGCTCACGCCTGTAATCCCAGCACTCGGGAAGCAGAGGCAGGAGGATTGCTACGATGTGAGTTGGAGGCTGAGCTCAGGGCTAGCCTGAACTACAAAGCGAGACCCTGTCTCAAAAACAAAAACAAAAACAAAACAAAAAAAGAAATATAAGACTGTGCGTGTGTTATATACAAAATCAATGCTATTTTATTCAAGGACTTGAGCATCCCTGCATTTTGTAATATATGGGAATTCCGGAAACCAGTCCTTCACTTTACTGGAGGTTGACTGGGTTGATCAGCCCTTGACTCCTTTCTCCTTATCTTTAGGGTTAGTGTGGGCAACAGACAGGTTGGTCTATAGGGAAGGGCGAGGTTGGGGACAGACAGAGAGTCACAGGAGATGTCTCAGCTTCGTGTGACCCAGCATGAGTTAAGAATCTCATTGGAAACTCCTTCCCAAAGACAGCTGGAGCCTGGATGGGGTTGGAGTGCGCATCGTGGGTGCACACACTGCATACTGATGTCAACATATATCCAACAAAGAAACTCTGACCCCAAGACATGAGCACCAAATGATGAAAAAAGACCCAAAGGAGGACAAGAAGCACAAGACACTGTGCTGTGTCTCTGGATAAATCTGTAATCACACAGACACATGGAGAAGAGCAGACAGTGTGAGTGATACACATACGTTTCATATTTCATTCTCAGTTTAATAGTAGGTTAGACCTGGAGGAGACATTCATGGTAGTCTGAGGCTGAGAGAGGGAGGAGGGAGTTGTAACTCCTAAAAGCCTGCGGTCCTGGCAGTGGGAATGTCCAATGTGGTGAATACAACATGAGTCTAAACACTCACAGGAAAGTGGGTATAGAACTGCAGAACTCGGAGGAAATTGGGTGGACCACTTCAAAGCTCACTTCCTGCTTAGGACATGGTAGGACAGATATGCAAGATTTCACCCTTGAGTATAACTCAGGGAGGAGAACGTGGGATCATCTCTTTGTGTGATTTCTTACAACAGCATGTGAATCTACAACTATCTCAAACATTAGAGAAAAGTCCTAAGAGAAATTCCAGCTTCAGAGCCTTACTGAGAGTCCCAAGTTGCTGACCTGGCAACCATGATTCTTTGCACAAGTTACTTCCAGAGGCCCCAATACACTGCTATAAAATGTAGATAATCATCACACTCGCTCCAAAGAGTTCCTGTGGGGATTAAATTAGATAACATGTCCTATGGGCCTAGAATAGTTCCTGAAGTTTAGTAGTGCTTTGATCCGTGATAGTTATTACCATCATCATTGCTATTATGTACAGATAGTGTCCAAACACGTGGGGATAAGAAGCATGTTTCAGAGATGAGATGTGTGCCTAATTTTGAACAAACAGGGACGGTGGATTCTTGCTAGGAGGTGTCACTGACCAACAAAACAAGTCCTCAGAGGAGTTCTAGCTTTGGAGTCCTGCGCCGGAATTCCCATGTCCCTTCCTGCCCTCTGTGTCCATGGACAAGGGACTCTCTAGCCCTTTACCCCAAAGGGCTGCCTTCCACTTCCACCCTCTCCCAACCAAACCTGTCCATAGCTCATCCTGTCTACAGCACACCCCTTCCCCGACTGCACAGCGGATGAGTTCCCAGACATCCTTTCTCCTTCCTGACAATCAGCAGGGGTCTGAGGTGACTCCCAGGCACTCAATCACATCAGCTAAGCACCACTGGGAGGAACAATGCGGAGTAAAAGTCTCCATTCTGATCAAATTAGCTGAACATGGATCAATAGGAAGCTTTGGTGTGTCCATAAGCTTGGAGTCTGTAGATTCCGGGCACAGAGTCATCTGAGAGACAGAGAAAAGGAGAGTGAGGGGAGAAATAATATCTGTTTCCTTGGCAGAGAGATTTCCTTTTATTGAATCTGTCACTTCCCATTTCGGTTAACAAACTGCTGAACGGAGCTCATCGTCGGGCAAATATTACAGCTCCAAGGAATACAAAGTGCAAGCGATTGTTCTGGATTGGAGCTTCTATAAAAAAAGAGAGGGTGTGGCAAGAAAAAGAGAGGACCTGAAATTCTGCATGCTAGAGGGGAGCTCCAGCTGCAGAGATGGGGCTCGAAGGAGGGGTGCTGTTTTGAGTTGTGCTACAGTTTCTTTTTCTTTCTAAACTACTATCAGTCTAAGACTCATAGGAAGCAGTGTGGGTTCCAAAGCTATTGCGGGGAAAGAATAAAAAGGACAGTTGCATTTTTCCCAGGAGAGGATGCTAAATTTGGACTTGACTAACTTTGGGAAGTGGAATCTGAAAAGATTATTTCTTAATTTGCTGCTATTTATTTCTACATTTCTGAACTGGAAACGTAATGCAGTCAGTGCCGGACAAACAAGAAACTGAAGCAATTTCTGTCTCGAGATTCAGCTACTAATATGAGAGTTGAGACTGGTGAGAGACAAGAGATCACATCGATGGAAAACCATGATATCCTTAACAACGGTAGGTATTTTATCCATTTTAGTATGTTACCCAAACTCACAGAAGTAGAAAAAAGCGATGTATGTTTCCAAACGGAGCCTGTGTTTCTGCCACAACTCCATTCTGTCTGCCTGCTCGGCGGGTTGGTCTGTCCCTTATTTCCGAGACATTTATCACTCCGATGATTATCAACTTCTAGTACTGTGGCTCACAGTTCCCCTCTGCACCTATATTCTGCACCAGGGTGCCAGTTGGTCAGCAGCCAGAGCATATCTCTCCATCTTGGATCCCAGTGCAAGCTGGCAACACCTGACAGGAGCTGTACATCCCATACCTCTAGGCAGACTAGAACACCCCAGGTGCTCAGCTTCTGCTGCTAGGATATTTGAATGTAGAACCCAGTCTGGAAACCACAAGTCACAGCACTAGAAATAGAAGAATTATTCCTTAAGAAGATCAAGACAAAATGTTTGCCACCACTGAGGACTTGGCATTTCTCTATGTTCAAAGCTCTATGATGTGGCAGAGTCAGTCTTGGTGCTCACCAACTGCAAAACTGTGTAAGTGACTTCTTCAAGGTGCTCCTCATTCATCACAGGGGAGGATATGTGACCCCTTGCAGAGGAGTTGGGCATTAGATATAGTATATGAAAACTGCTAACTCATGTGCTTGGTTTGTGAAGGACCTTCAACAAGGTCTACCATACTGGGTGGGGAAAGAAAAGCTTCCCATTTATAAAAAGAAACACTAAAGAGAACCACAATCTTCTGAGATTACTGACCACCATTTTCCTTCACTCTTGCTTTTTATCTCTTCTTTGTGTGGCCCTTTATGACCTTCATTACCTTCCTTATGTACATACTTAGACGTAGACTGTATTCTGCATGTAGCTTCTTGGTGGTGGAGAGTTTCCACAGTTGTGGTGATCCTAAGTGATGAATGGATGGATGGGCTGCAAACCACTTGAACTGGGATAGTCTAGGTGTTTGTGTACTGTGTATCCCACCTCAAGACTTGAAGAGTTAAGAAGCCCACAGGGAGCATCTATAGCTTTGTTTCCACTGACAAAGCAAGTGATTCTCACCTACCCCATCTGAGAATCATTTTCCTGAAGTTAAGAACACAATTCCTATTGAACTGGCAGAACCTACCAAGCTCTACAGACATCCACACAAGTAGGATCCAATCGATCTTGATAAGCAGAAGAGGTAAATGCAAACATCCCCACTGTACAAGCCCGTGGACTTGATGATATGAGCCTGAAGTCACTTAACTACTACTTAACAGAGCAGACCATAGGACACAGCTCTGCACAAGCACAAATACTATCTTGGGTCAGCTTCGAACTTCTTAAATCAAAGAGTTTCTATTTCTTTTATGCAACCTATCCATTTATTTTTGAGTTTTTATTATTCTTTTTTTAATCCTTTCCATTTCTGAATCTCACTCAGTGAAGACTACTCTGCGGTAATATATCTTATATTATAAGCAATTAATATGTGGGTGAAATACAAGACTAAAAATGCAGTCGTGGGACAAAGTAGAGCACTGTGGAAGAATGTAAGGTAACCTCACAGCAGGAGGGCACTACAAGGTGTGGTGATCAGGCTAGTGGCACTGTTTTGTGAGAAGCATACATTTTTTGAACTCCCAGCACCACTGAATGGGAATTCTGGGGTCAAGGGAAGTCAGGTGGGTTTTCACATGTTCTCCAGGGAAGTATGGAGCCTTCTCCTAAAGAAGAAAAGTGAGAAGGAAGTGGGTAACAGGAGGGAGAGAATTTCTAGACAAGAGAAAAGGTGAAGCAAGGAGGTGGCATTGCAGGTTGGGGACAGAGTAGAGACAGAGTGGACATTTGTCCCAGTGAACACTGAGGCAAAGACACCCCACACCATCAGGGAAGTTTGTGCTCTGTATTTGGTTTCCTGTAGCTGCTTCTCTAATGCAAAGATTCCAGGGCTAAATCAATTTGGGAAAAGATAGGTTAAAGCAAAGCACACAAATGTGCTGATGTTGTTTACGGTGGGATTTTTTTTAGCCTTATAATACCATAAAATCCTAAAGCAGAACACTTTGCATTACTAAGTGAGAAGGTCTTATTTAAATTAAATCTGGAAATATTTATCTCAAATGTTTTGTGAATGCTGATGATTTTCTCCTTCCTAAAAATAAGCTTCAGCAAGGCATGATGGTAGTACATTCTTAATAATCCTAGTGCTTGGTAGGCTGAGGCAGGAAGATGACTATGAGTTGGAGGCCAGCCTGGATTACAGAGGGAGACCTCGTTTCAAAAGAAATTTTAAAATTAAGCTTTTCATTTATTATAGTTTTAGATTATTGAAATGCTGGGAAGGCAGTATAAAGAATACTAAAGCATACAATCACCGTGACACCTAACTTTTCTCATTACTAACAACTCACAGCATTATTCTTCACAATTAAGGAACAGGCATTGGTTCATGAACAAGAGCCTGTGCTTTACTCCGATTTCCTTAGTTTTCATCCACCATTCTTTGTCTTCAAGGTCCTACAGGCAGGGCCAAGTCCCATTTGGCTCCTCTTAGCCTTCAGTTTCTCATTCTTCCTGTGTTTGATCATCTTGACAGTGCATTGGTCTGATGTGTAATAGGTTGTTCTTCAACTTGGATTTATTTAATGTTCTGGGGTCATGGGTTTGGGAGAGAAGACAACATTTTTCTCCTTCCTCCAACAGAACTTCCTCATTCTGTGTGTTGGTCATCTCTGTCAAGACACTTAGGGTTTGTTTCTTCTCTGAAAGATGAGGTGAAGTTTTGAGGCAGAAGGTTTTAAAATTAGAATTCTCTAAGGTGTAAGGAAAACGATTGTGGAGTTTTAGCTAAGCTGATTAGGATGTGGCCTAACAGTGGGTGCTTCACTCAGAACCTTCAAGGCAAAGTTACCCGCTGGCCATTCTCAGAGTTCCAATTTGATGGCCATTATCCCATTAGTTGGTGGTGAGCATGAATCTCAGGGGACTGGCAGTCCTCCTTATAACTGGCAAGTTTGGACAAAGATATCAAATTACAAAGAAAATCAAATAAATATAAAAACCTCATGTTCTTCCAAGCTTGAAAAAAATTTAGGATCATCCATGGACAGTATGAACATCTGTCTAAAACCATTCCCCAACCGAGAGTGCAGGCTGGAGCTTAATAAGAACAGACTGTAGTCTTTGTCCCGTGGGCTCAGTCTCAGTCTTGCTACTTAGTGGTCTGAGGCAGACTATTTCCATAGCTCCTGGTCGCCATTATCAAATAGGGCTAATGCCAGAATCTCCCATAGAGAGACTTTTGGTCTAATGAGCCAATCGATGCATATTGATCAATGCTATGAGCCAGCACCATGCCTATATTTTAGAGCAAACTCCTCATGCTGATTAGCTATTATTTTTACAATGATTAATTTGAACCGTATGAAAAAGACACTTCTGTTGTTGACAACGGCCAGATACCAATCATTTCAGTGGTTTTATCTAGATCCTCCTCCTCCTCATCACCAAAGATACCAGCAGAGATGTAGCTCGGGCCATAAGTGACACCACCGTGGAAGGGGAGATGGGCAGCTCTGCTAGGAGCTGCCCTTGGTCTCCCTGAGTCAGCTCTGACCATAGGCAGTGCCCCCCTTCTTCCTGACTCGCTTCCTTTAAGCAGACCCCTCCGCTTCCTTCCACTTAAGACATTGCTGTGACTCCATTTCTCCACACTTAATTTTCCTCATTGCCCGGATTCTGCCATATCAAAGCAATGGGACTGAAGAGAAATTTCACAGCTTCTGACCTTCCACAAGGAATGCCCAGGAGCGGAGAATGAATGAAACATGATGAAATTTCATGAATTTTTCTAGAAAATCTCACATGCAATGAAATTGGGGAGGAGGGGGTCAGGGAAACAGCCAGGAATAGAAGACCTGACCCGTGGTGATTGGATTACATTCTGTGCCCCGCAATCCCTTATTAAGATCACCCAAATGAATGTCATATATGTCACACACACACACACACATCCATATGCAATGCACGGGGATATACACTGCTAAGGAGAGTGCAAAGTAATCGAAACAAGAAACAATTGACAATAGCTTTTCCACAGACTGCGTTCAGAAGGAGCCCTTGGTTATTTTCTCCGTTTTCTGCATTCGGCAACAACGGGGAAGGGGAAAGAAATGTCATTCACTAACTACTAAAAATAAATACTTGTGTTCTATTCCGTTGTCTCCACAATGAATAAAACAGGCACGCGGGTTTATAATATCAATTCACAGGGCTCTTTCTGCTCCAGTGAACTGTTACTGAACGGTTCAGAACAAAGCCACAGGCAGATCGGACGAAGCCCTCTAACGGAGTTGACATTAGGCTCAGGCTGATAAGACCACATCAGAGAGAGACTCACCTCCTCCAGCCCCTGTGATCACACCGGCCGAGAAGGGGAGGGGCTGCAGCTCAGGGCACCTGATCATAGCCCAGCCCTGCCAATCTGGCTCACTGCCACAACGCAGCTCAGGCTGATCAGGTGAGGCTGAGGAGGGCAAGGTAATCTCCCATTTGTGGTGTCTCTAAACAGGAAGAGATGCTTCCGGGACAGAGGAACAGGGTGGCTGCAGCAAGGGGACCTTCATCTGTAATAGCAGCCTGTGATGAGTCTTGCAGAAAGAAGATGAACAGTTTCACACCTGTCTCTTGGGAACAAGAGTTCCTACCTGTGGATGAGTGTGGTCCTCATGCCTCAGGCACATATGGCAATATCCAGAGACACTTTTGGCTATTACAACGGTGGCGCAGAGGATCGCTACTGACATTGATAGGTAGAAACCGGAGATGTTGCTAAATATTTTATAATGCACAGGACAGCTCCTTCTAACAAAGAATTAAACTCTCCAGCCTACAATGTCAATGGCAGAGCACTCTGGTCTAAGAGACAGAAACTGTGATTACCCATCTTGACAGAGAGAAAGCTTTATGAAAGTAGATTATCAACTCAGTTATCACCAACAGTTATCTCCATGCCCAGGACAATCCATGAGCAGTTAGGAGAAGTGAAGTTGCCAGGAATTAGTTACTTCTCTGCAGAAGATCAAACATATCGTTAGAATTTAAGGATATTTATGGGATATCTTTTGAAGATGTACCATTTACTCCTATGCATCTCAATGCACTGACAGTTCTGAATGGTTCCCTGTGCTCTCTGAAGACACATTTAACTTTCTTTTTTTAATTTTGAAATGAATACAGTCACTGGATTAGAATTTCCTCTGCTTTTCCTGTCATCTCCAAGTCACCACAGCAAAGCACAATTTATCTCCCTAAACATTGCGGAGGAGGAGTGGAATCTAAACAACTTGAATGCCTGCCTCAGTTAACTTGAGACTGTTGTTATTTGTGGTAAGGTCATTAATAGAAAGATGTTACACATATAGTAACTCAAATAACGCACACATTCTGACAGCCAAGGAGGCCAGAGGATGATGTGTTCTGGTTAATCCAACTTTCTGTAACATCACTGGGGAAGTCATCAGTATACAACTGTTTAAAGCAAGGGGTTCGAGGCATTTTTCCGTATGGGGTTAGAGACTTAATATTTCAGGCACTGTATATCATGTTGTACTTCTGCAACTCAGTCCTTATCACATGAATGCAGTCACTGACGATTTTGTTAACAAATGTGCAGAGCTGTGTTCCAATCAAACTCTGTTTAGGAAAACAGTCTTCAAAGCAGATTTGGCCTGAGGGCCACCATTTGCCCAGCCCTGTACACAAACCTGTATGGCACTAGAGTTTACCTGATGTGAGGGAAGCTGTGAGGATGTGCAAATGTGTCAAACACCTGTACTGTCTGTCTCTTGGTTTTTACTGTATGGGCCAGTTAGTCCTATGCTAAGGTGAGATTTAACAGCAGTTACTATCTTGGGTAAGTTGTCATATTGGGGCTGCTGGAATATGCAGTGTTGCTTTAGTGTGTCTACCATGTCCTTACAGGGCCTAGAAAAATTCATGCAGGAAACAAACTGAGCCATGATCACATGGGTATCCGATGCCGTTCCAGAGTAGCAACTGAGAACATGAAAGTGAATTTGACTGTAATGATCATATCTCTCTTACAGTGCTTTACCAGGTTCTTGCCATCTGTGCAATCTTTGTACAACATACACACATACACACACATATGTGCACATGTATACACACATGTACACAAATGACTCATGACTTTGAAAGTAAAATTCTGTTCTTCATTCTTTGTATTTCTGCACTGGTGGTTGTAAGGCACATGAGGGAAGAAGAATGGGGACTTTTCCCCAAAGATACCTGCGTGCTCATTCTTACTTTTCCTGGCAAAGGGAACTTTGCAGAAATGATGAAATTTGAGATCTCAAGGAGCAGAGACTATCTTAGATTGTCTGGGTGGGCCCAGAGTAATTACAAAAGTCCTGTAGGGGTCAAAACACAGCTGACCCCAGAAGTGACGCAGAGAAGGATATTTGATGCTATACACAGATGCCTTTGGAGAGTGGGGAATGAATGGGTCAGGAACCAGGGGACACAAGTGGCTTCCAGAAGCTGGAGAGCACAAGGAAAGGCATTGTCTCCTAGAGCTCCTAAATTCAGTCCTTAAAGTTGTTTTGAGGAACTAAAGTTATGGTAATTTGTTGCAGCAGCCAGGAGGAACTCATACTATAGGTGCAGGGTAACAATTTACCATGAAGCTGAAAGGTTACTGTGGAATATAGAAAGTTGTGGGGGAAAGGTAACTTTGGATTCTGGGAAAATTTAATTTTATTTATTTTCTTTTTAAGGAATTTGGAAGACTATCATCCAATTTACTACTCACTCAAAAGCAAGATACAAAAGTGGATTTTCTTTTGGAAATGTACCTGTTCTCTGTGGCATAGACGGAAGCAAAGAGAGACACTGGGTCTGAAGGTATCTGATCTGGCCTCAAAACTGGACTGTGACACTTACTAACTGGGTAGTCCTCAAAATAAAAAAAGCGAGGGTGCTGCACTTTAGTTTTCTGTCCATGAAGGGGCCCAATGATCAATATTACTTCTGTAAAGATAAGAGAACAATGTGAGTGATGTGTCTGGCACATAGTGGGCTCTCTCCATAGAGCATCTCTTTTACTCTTCTGTGGGCATTTCTTTGCCAAATTATAATGTGTTTCGTGTTGTGATATAGACAAGCTTTTCTGGAAGAACCATGATTTGAAAGATTTTCTTGTAATTTGTGTTTAGGCAAATGCAATCATTTGCCAACAAAGCTTTCCTCTCTAGAGTGAGGCTTTTCATCTTTCAGCACTACACACAGGGGTCCAACATTCCAGGGAATGTTTAAATTTTAAAACACATACTACAGAAGAAGACTCATCACCATGAATACCCTTCAAAACATTCCCCTTCTCCTCACACACACATCCCATCCTCCTGGCGCCATCCTGAAGCAGTTCTATAAGTCCTCTTTCATGAGTATCTTCAAGAATATGATCAAAATATATTTCATATGGGTGCCAAGCACCACGACAGTCTGTTTTCATTCATCTTAGTTACCAGGTCTGATACCTGTGGGACTTCTGGCTCTTCTACAAACTCAAAATACCCATAGAAAGGAAATGTTTTGAATCAGTTCAAGGCATGGAGCCATCCAGATAGCATTTGTGCAGGCCTGAATCAGGAAAGACACAGGTTCAATCCCTGTCTGGGTCATTCAGTGATGTAACGCAACCTTATCTCAAAATAATAATAATTATAATAATTTTTAAGACGGGCTGGGGTGGTAGCAAAGTTTCTGTGTTTAATCCCGAGTACAGAGAGACAGACAGACAGAGACAGAGACACAGAGACAGAGACACAGAGACAGACAGAAAGAAACAGACAGGGACAGAGAAAGAAAAGGAAAGAAAGAGAGAGAGAGAGAGAGAGAGAGAGAGAGAGAGAGAAAGAGAGAAAATAATTATGCTCCGAGAAGATATTTCGAAATATATTAATAACAATGTGTCTTTCGCAGTAATAAATTTTTAAAAATTAAAACGCTCTATTTTATGGTCACACCTTGAACTCTGTCGGATGTGGATGTTCCGCAATAAAACTCGCTCTTCCTGTTAGATGCAGTAGCATCCTCCTCCACTCTCCAGCTGTGACCACCAAACTGTCTCTGGCTGGGGCCAAGAGAGTCCTGGGCGTCAGCCACACCTGGCTGAGAATCATAGATGGAGGACTGTGACCTCACTGCTCCAGGTACAAAGGGTGGGTGAAGCAGCACTGGCAGCGTTGCTCATCTTTAAGGGATAAGAATTCCCTCTGTGTCACCTAGGCTGCCTGTCCATGTCCCACTACAGCGGAGAGCTGACCCCAGGTGAGCGGGGATTGGCTGGAGACCTGGATCCGCCCAGCCAATGGAGAAGGTGTGGGCGGATCCAAGTGCGCATCCAAGTGTGTCGGGTTGAAATGTACAGCAGGAGGCAGGCACAGGAGGCAGACTGAACTGCAAGGACGCGGGCTGTGCGAGTCAGCACATCTCCAATAATTGCTGCCTTCGGAGCAGCCCGGGAGTTTCCAGAGCAGCTGCGACCAGACTTTGCCTGGAGCTCTGCTCAGCTCAATGTTCTCTGGCAACACCTGGTGGAACAGGGAAAAAACTACACAGCGCTTTGACTGGAGCCACGGCATCTGCTACTCTTGCCGCAACAGCTGAGGGCATTCGCCACGCGAGCTTGCGGCCGAGGGGGGTGGCAGGCCGTTAAGAGGCCCTGCCTCTGGGCTGGCATCGCACCCTGTGCCACGCCAGCTTCCGCTGATTTTCATTTCCACTTTACCAAACAGAAAACAAACACTGCTGTCGAGTCATGAGTTTTTGTGCTAGGGTGAGGAAATAAATTGTAACTGCGGGCTCACTGGAGATATTTTTCTCCAGGAAACTCTCAGCAATCCCCCTACAACTCAGCAAGCATGTATTCCCCAGCTTCACAAGCACACCCTTATGAGTTATTACCATATCCAGAACGGTACCCTTTGGGGCTCCGCAGGCTTCTGCACAGCTGCGGTAGAATCCATTCTGCTCAGGGGAGAGGAAATGGGAAAGATGATCCCAAGCATCTATTCAGGAGCAGGAAAATGCACTAACTTGAAGCACATTGCCTGATAAGGATAAGGCAGGAGGCCTTCGCGATTAAAGGATGGAGTCAGCTTTGGAGAAACATGTTCTCAGAACATTAAGAGGCTCACAGAGATCTGGCATTGATCATGTACTTGAAATCTGCTAAGAAAGGTCTTTAGCTGTCTCACTAAGAACAAAATGAGAAAAATAAAAATGATATAATATGCATCATTCCTGTTGTTGATTATACTTAAATAAAGTTGGACAATTTAAAAAAAAGTGCTCAGACAATCCAAGAAATAACAACCCCCTTTCATGGCAGGACTGTGGTACGAATGCGTAGTTACAGGACTCACTGTTTCTCTTGAGGTCAGATCTGCAAGTTTTCTTCGACACTTTTGCAACTGTCTCCAGGTCCTTCTGCTTCTAAGGACCATCATTTTATATTTTCAGTATCATCAAAAACAAAACAAGCTTGCTCTCCAGCCTTCTGCCCCTACTGAGATGCTGCTCACATCAGATTAGATTCTGAGATTCAAACTCACAGGGTCCCATCCAGTGGAATTCACGCTGAGAGAGGCTGCCTTCCATCAGCCACATTCCACAAAATATTTGCCATATTGCTTGCCAGTGGCTGTCCAATTAGGCTCACCCGAAATATTATAATTAACAGAGGGAATCTTGCCTATTGAGTATTGGAAGCTAGACAGATTCAAATTATGCATAAGGACTTGGAAACCAAGTAGTAATATCTTTCTACAAGGAGTTCGACTACTTTGAAGTGTCCTTTGCCCAGCCATGACATCTTAAGTGTAGAAAGGAGTTTATATTGTCTTCTATTCCTCCATAGAACCTGCAAGTGCATGATGAAGCAATATGATTTTTTAAGTTTTATTCAAGACCACTTTTTAAAGGTGATATTCATTTATATCAAATGACAATTTTCCCATCTGAAATGATTAAAGATTGATAATGGAGCTCAAGGCACGCTGTTTTTATTCACTTCAAAAGGAAATTATTAACTACAATTTTTAGGGCACTTAACAATGTTCAGGACTGAATAAGTTAGCTGATTCTTCCTCACAAGTTCATCTTAACACAAGACTTGGTGAATTCTTAAATATATTTTCAAAGAGTTGCTCTGAGTTCTCAAATAGAGAATAAAGAATTTTCTATTTGGGAAAATCCAATAAGTATGTTTCAATGAGATCTTTAGGATATAGACTTACTGTATATGAAATGTCCTTCTATAAGAGAATATAGTTATAAACTAAAAACAACTTGTTTAAAAGAGAAAAACACATATCCATGTGCTGCATGTGTGATATGTCCTTGTCACATAATAACCTTTTCGCTGGGATTTAGCCTTATGGAGACAGGTCATATATGCAATTTACAAAAGCCATTTTTACTTGGCAGTTGAGCTCCCTTAATGCAGTTTAGAAGTTCTTTTGTCTCTTGGATGAAATTATGATATGTGAAACATGCCAGTGTTCTGGGTGCACCAATGTGTCTGGGCTTTTTTATTTATGCACTTTAGTTTTTGGTAGTACTAAGGTTGGTACTGTGAGCCGTGTGTACTCTTGGCAAGTGCTCCTACTGTAGAACTACACCAACCTGTCGATGTGTCTATTGAGCTCAAACCATTTTCAAATAATTTTTATCATCACTTCACTGTCATCTTCAATTCTGGAGGCCAGCACCAAGGATATTGTTTCCTCACTATAAATAACGTAGCTGAAGTCCAAAGAAATTAAACAACCTGTTTGTCCATTGCCAGTATCATAAAGGGAATAAACAGCAAAGCCCAAACACCCACATGTCCAGATGTCTGGATTCCAAAGTAGTTTTCAATCTATTTTTCTCTGTTATTAACCAAAGCTGTCTCCCTGTCTGTGTGTTTGGCTGCCTATCTATTTATCAGCCTGTCCACCTGTCTAGCCAAAAGCCTGCTATGTTTTTAAGCTAGGTTTTAATGTTATCCGAGAGAGGTCTAGAGTAACGGATAATTATTTCTAAGATTTTCTTTTTGTGGAAACAATGTAATTTGGAGGCTATTTGAAATTTGGCAAGCTTTAACTTTTTTCCCATTTTTTTGTATATTTATGTATAGTTTGACTTATTTCATTGTGGTAATGGATTCAGACCAACTACTGTGTGATTAAAAAAATACAGGTACATAAGATATAAATTAAATAAAAATAACTTTATCAGCCAGTTTAGTGCTTCTTGATTTTCTAGCCTCACCATTGCCTAGGCCCTGTATTCAGGAAAATCCTCCCAGAACATGTTGGGGTTTCATTTTGGATAACATTTCACACATCAACTATAGTGGCCCAGATTTTGCTTTTTTTACCCCTCACATTCCTGAGTTTGACGTTGGTTCCAAAGATGACCAAGTAACAAGCTAGAAATAAATGCGAATGGACTAAGTGACAGTGATTTGTTTTTCAGCAGCAAGGACCATAAAGCCAACTACTGTGCAGGACAGAAGATCCCCTGAGCCTCACTCGGGCTGATAACACCAATACAAGCATGGACACCAGCTCCTCACAACATCACCACCATGTTCTGGAGACCAACATCAACTTCTGGTTGCCTGGATTACTGCCAGACTCAGACTCCGCTCTCTGCTGAAGGGTGCTTCTAGCCCTATCTGTGGAAATCACCCAAGTGGCCAACTTCAAAACACTTGAAGAGAAAGGAGGTTCATCGGTAGCCAGGAGCTGTGAGCGAGACCAGCAATTTCCACTTTTTCTCACAGGTGGAGCATAATATAAAATGTGTTCCTGAGCCGCCAGGAACAGATATGTTTAGAAGGAAAAGCTGTGAGCTCAGAGTGCTTTAGCTAAATTTTTTTTTTTTTTTTACAAAAATTCACTTTAAACTTTGAAAAGCAACTCAGAGATGATTATGGATAACTTTTTTTTTTTTACTTTTGAGGATTTTTGTCTTCGAGGATCATCTGAGTATGTGTGCTACACTCTGTGCTAGGATGGCAGTTATCACCTGAGGGAGGGAGTCAGTGGGAGGAGAAAGGGGGCAGACTTACATAATGTAGTTATTCTAAATGCAGATCTTGGCCCTTCCCCCAGACCAATCAAAATGTCTAGAGACGGAGCTTGGGCGAAGGTGTAATTTAACAATTCCAGGAAATTCTTATGCATGACAAACTGTGGGGACATGGTGCACAGAGGTTCAAAGCATGCACTCCAGAATTAGCAAAATCTGGATTAAGACACCAACTATGCCACTCTCTTTGTTGAGTGACTAAGAAAAATCATTGTCTCTACCTGAGGCTCAGTATTTTCATCAATACAGTAAAAAACATAATACCTGCCTGCCAGAATGGTTGAGATTTAGCACAAGGCTCAGCTGTTTTTAATCTTATGTAACTGGTGCTGGTCTATGTTAAAGGGAACTATTTCTCCAACCATGAGATGCTTCACAATAAAATGGAAGTGGGATGAGTTGTGTCTCTGAAAAGACATGTCTGAGTCTTAACACTAGTGCCTGGATATGATCTTATGTGGGAAGAGTTCTTCATGGATATAATTAAGTCTAGGATTGTGATATGAAATCCTATTAAATTACAACACAGGAGAGAGCACATAGGGGAAACATCTTTAGGAAAAATGGAAAGAATTTGTGCTCCAGATAGTAGGTTAGCCACATGGATCTGAAGGTGCCACGTCTCAGACTGGGGGTGAAAGAGGACCTGCTCAAGACAGATGCCAGTTTGTCAAGATAAGCCACCATCTCTGCATTCTCCAGAGACTCACTCATTGATTTCTATCTACAAATCAATAGCATTTCCATCATCATCATCATCATCATCATCATCATCATCATCACAGCCACCATCTATTGACAGCCTTCAACACACTAGACATTAACTAAATTCTTCACCATATTATCTCCAATGTTTCCATTTTAAGATAATTCTCTGTTCCCAACTTAAAGATCAAGAAACCTATGCCACTGAGATTCAGGATCCCATGAGTGTGACTCAGAAAACATAACAGTTTGAAGCCTGTGCACGGTCTGTCCTTGGAGGCAGTCTGGAATAACAGTGATGCTGTAAGCATGAAGATCTGAGATGTTCTTCACAGATGTTCCCACTTGCTTGGCACAGGTGCAGGAGAAGACCCTTCCTCTGTACAGAATCCTACTGGAGTCGCTTCCTCATCAAGTGCCCAGGAATAGTGAAAGGGATAGAGTCACTGCGGGAAACCCCAGCCCTAGATAGTTGCTCAGAGAATATGAATTAACCCACTGAAGACAAGAAGGGAGAAATTAGATGCTGTTTACAAAATCGATCTTTCATTGTTTGTTGTGTGAGGAAGTCTACAGCCAAGGAAAGCCTGGAAAATCAAGTGGTTTCACCATGCCATTTTGTACGTAGGAAAATCAGTACTCCAACAGATGTCGGGTGTGTTCAGGACTTTTGTGGCTTGTGATATGCATAGGGTCTGAACACAAAACTCTCAACGTGTGTATTCATACTATATAAATATACTGCAAAATTAGGAGGAGGTGAATATATAGGGACATGTGTCAGAACTGTTTCTAAGTGTCAGGAGAACTGTCCCATGGAAATATATTCTTTGTGAAACACCGGCATAGGAATCTTCTGCGAGGTGTCAATACGCTGAAAAGTATCGATTTTAGTGTTCTTCTGTTAGCCCCTTTTACTCTTGGTAATGATTCAAAGTTCATAAAAAACAAAACCTATAGGCTCTGCAGTACCCCTGTCGCTAGTGGGCGCTATTCACTCCCACATAGATCTTCGTGTCTACTCATCTCCATGACGTTTGAAATGCCCTTTATGTAACAATGACAAGGAATCAGCACCATTCTATGCCTAGTGGTCCTATAAACTAGTGTCGACCAGCTGGTGCCCCAGTCTGCAGATAAGTGACCTGAAAAAGTCGCTGGCACCAGGATTGACGGGCTGAACAACTCGTCATTTGAGTTGTACCTGAAATACCTGCTGGATTTAGATGTAGCACATTCAGTTCTATCTTATGAAAATCTTCAAGAATCTTTTCCAAAAATGCAATATAAAGGAAGTATCACTTTTGTGGAAGAGTTTACAAGTCAGTATATTTTAATTAAGTGATAATCATTTATTCATCGTCTTTTTTTTTCTTAAGAATCAGGTTTTATATTTTATATACTGATTTTCCTCAAAGGAAGTGAGCACATTTCCCCAAAGATTTATAAGTGGATCTGTGCTCTGTGTTTCCTACATTGTATGTGTCCATAGCTATCTTCCCGCTCTTCTCAGAGACATGCTGTCCTTGCTTCCATAGAAAGAACCTAAAAAGGGGACAAAGAGGGAAAGTGTGGAGAGGTCAGGGTGTCTGGATGCTGCAGAGTCCTCAGTCACTCTTGGTGTGTGTCCCATGAGCCTCCAACTGAGTCAGGACAGATAAGGAGACGCAGGAAGAGCAGGGAGAACCTTTGAGGGAGGACGTCCTAATGATCCAAAGAGAAAAGCAGGACATGTATAGTCCTGAAACTGCTCTCACAACATTTCCACCACTTTCCATGGCTGCATCCCTGTTGTGACTATTCTAAGTCTCTCAGATGCAGTGGCTTGGGGGTCATCATCCCCCTGGAGGACAGGACAGCAATAAGTGCACACAGGTAGAGCCGTGTCACTGTGGACTTGCTCTCAGAGGCACACGGGGGACTTGCTGCTTCCAAGGGAGCCAGGACACTGTCACTACCCTCCTCCTGCTTCTGTCCTGGATATCAGCAACAGGGCAGCTCTTGTCTCCTCTGCTAGTGCTGACACTCTGGGGCCCCCAAGGAGCCCAGAACTCACAATTTACAATAACTTCTGGGCCCTGGCAAGCACTTCCTCTCCATCGCAGGAAAGTTCCCCTTCCTGCCGAGCCACGCTGATGGATGTTCGAGCATATAATTATCTTAATTTAGGTGTGTATTTTGTGACAATATTTTGGATAACCTTGGCACTTAATCTTCTCTATTATAAACATTTATGTAACCATGCCAGCCAATTAATCTGAAGGATGTGGCAAAGAGAAGGGGAAATTTCACCCACAGGAAAGAAAGACTCAGTCTTGGAGGATAAATATGTACTCCAAAATTCATAACTTATTGTAGATTGCTATTGATATTTCAGAAATGTATTTGTCCCTTGGATATATTCATACAGGGTTTGCAAGTCTATAGACACATCTATTTAATAACCGCACCACATAATTCCTCCATGCTACATATACATGAGAACCTGCAGACACCCCCTCAATCCCCACCACAAAGGTAATAAGCTTTTGTCTCGTCTCTTTTTTTTTCTGCTTTAAGCATTTCCCCTTAATGAGCTCTGCTTCTTTGTAACTCCAGAGATTTAGTATTCTGTCCAACAAAACAATTTATTGCCCAAAATGTTCCGACTGCAGATAAAAATCGTAGCTTCCCCAATACTTCTGGCTCCACAGTTAATACCCTAATGTTTCATTTACAGCTGAACAAAGCGGCTTATCTCCGCTAAAAGGGGAATTAGTAGTAAGAAATAATTTCAATCATCTGCTGCGTTTCTTAAGTAAAGTGATGACTTCTGCATTCTCCCTGCTATCTGATGACAGGTGTGTTGGGGGCTCCCAGAAAATAGAGCAGTTCTGTCACCCAAGCTTTGTAATTTGCACAATGCAGCTACATAGATCAGGCAAGAGTTAGGTCTGGGCTGTCAGGGGGGGAAAAAATCGACACTCGGAAATATGCTGTACTCAGCGGTTCTTAGCTACAGATTGGGTACTAACTCAAGGGGAAAAAAATTGGTTTGAATCAACAAATGGCTCCATCCTCCCACCCTCTGATCTGCAGCGAACTTATTATCCACCTACAAACACACAACCACAGACGATTAGACTCCCTCAGCACGTACACACACCCATGCAGTGCCATGATGGCTATATATCCTCACACGCGTGCACACTGCTTTATTTATGTGTGCACAGACGTGAAGCCGCTGGAGATGGAGGCGAGGGGGCGGGGAGTGAGGATGGTGGATGGAGATGTATTGACAAACATCGAGGCAGAGGCACAGAGGATGGCGTTTCGACAGGCATGGAGCATTTACATCTGGAGAGACAAGTGACTTGCCTTCCCAAGAACTACAAGGGCAAATTCAATTTGCCATTGCTCATGTCACAGCCTTGGTGTGGGAGCACTTACTGGTGATCCCCTAAAAGTTCTGGGTAAGTACCCCAGAAAGGGAGATAATCCAGAAGCTAGAGACTCAGGTTCCCCTCCTCCCCAGTGTGAGGGAAAACAGAGAGGCCAGGACCTGGGCATGATAAGGAAGGGTGCACAGAAATAGAAGTGCAGTCGAGAAAGGGTAGGAGAGGCCTCCTACCCTCACTGCACTCCTTGTACAGCTGTGCTCACCTCCCGTGCCAACTCTCCTAATGGGAAATCTTTCTTAGGGGTTGAAGCATCCTGAGTGGGATCCCAGAGCCCTTTGAGCCATCAGGGTCTGTGATCAGAAGACTCAGGAGGAAGAGTGAGGCAGTGGAGAGGTTTGTGCAGAGCTGCGTCTACTGAGAAAATGCAGGTGACAGCTACTGGGTCTAAAGGAAACCTTGCAAGTTTCAACTCCTTTGTTATCCTACAATTCTTAAAGTTGGTGTCTCATGGACCTTCTCAGTTCAGTGAGCCTCCTCTCAGCTTGCTTGATGATTGCTCGTTGTTCTTCTCTGAAGGACTGACAAGGAGAGAGAGGATTTGCTTGAGCCATAGATGCCTGCATCACACAGCAGAAAGTGGAGGTCTAGGGAGTGACTGCTCTTCCCGGAGACACACTGCGGCCAAAGACAGGTTGCTAGAAGGACTTAGACTAGGCCTATCACTCCAAACGAAACAATCTTTTTAAAGCTAATGCTCTAAAGCTCCCCATAGGATTACCTGAGGCTGAATGTGCCCCCAAACCAACCCTTTTCCTATCAGTCTCCTGCTAAACCTTAATCCACAAGTCACAGCCTCACAGATGTATCCTGACAGCATCTTACCAATGAAATCCTTTTACACAAGTCTCCAAGTCAGGCAGTGACCTTAGAAAATCTGATGTTAGACAGATAGGAATACAAAAAGTATATGTAAATCTACACAAAAAGTATCCTCATATAAATATGCACTTGAGTATAATTAGTTTGGGTATGCATCAAGGATAACAGTGATGATTGGTTGACTGACAACCAGAGATAAGCGAGAAGTGAACATAACTTGACAACTGGAGACTCCGTCTTCATAGACTCATAATTATGCTTAAAGTCAGACATGTCTCCAGCATGGAATGCAGCTCCTTCCTACTTCCACCTGCAGACACTCTTTCAGGTAGATCTCAGAACCACTGATCATGTGCAAGATCGTGCCCCAGAAAAAGTGAGCCACCAGAGAGCCAGGATAAGAAAGGAAAGGGAGACATCCCCATGTGATGATTCAAATCCTTTTGATCAGCCATGACCAATGGCAGGCAGAATGGCACCTAAATTAGCCAACATCTCGACATAATCAATACTTGTGGACTTTGCTAGTAGTTGGACACAGCCAATTGCCAGTCAGCTTAATCTATGGAATTTTAGGAAAAAGAGGCTTCAGCTTAAACCCAAAGAGATGCAGTAAGTAAATAATTATAGCCATGTTCTCTTCTTCCTAGACTCTAACCATTTCCCACACACATCATTCGTTCTGGAAAAATCATAAATGCATTTATGTTTTACAGATTTATTTCATTTTCCTGAGTGGCTACTATGAGCCAAATACTGATGAGTATGGCAGACTCATACACTTCCCTGAAGTAACAATTACAACCAAGTAGAAGAAACACAGCACTGTCCAAATACAAATATGCATTTCATTTTAATTTTGTGAGGTGTTTTGAAGGAAAATATACAGTGCTATAAAAGAGGATTACATGAATGGGTGCTATATTTTGTCAAACGATTTTTCTGCATCAGTTGAGATAATCATATGATTTTTGTCCTTGAGTCTGTTAATATAGTGTACTACATCTATTGATTTACGTATGTTGAACCATCCTTGCATCCCTGGGATGAATCCAACTTGATCAGGGTATACTGCATAATCTTCTTGATGATTCTCTGTATTCTGTTTGCCAGTATCTTACTGAGGATTCTTGTATCAGTTTTCATTAAGGATACTGGCCTATAGTTCTCTTTTTTGGTTGGGTCTTTCTCTGCTTTTGGGATCAAGGTAATGGTTGCTTCCAGAAATGAATTTAGGAGTACTGCTTCCTTTCCAATTTCATTAAAGACTTTGAGCAGTAGAGGCATTAACTACAATCACTGGAGATCAGTTTGGAGATTCCTCAAAAAACTAGGTTTAGAGGTCCCATTTGATCCTGCTAGTCTTCTGCTAGGTATATACACAAAAGAATTGAAATATTCATATCACAGTGACATATACGCACTCGTGTTTATAGCAGCTCAGTTTGGGATACCTAAATCTTGGATGGACACTGGATAAAGAAAATGTAGTTGTTGGGCTGGGGAGTTAGCTCAGTGGTTCCGGCGCCTGTCTCACAAGCGCAAGGACCCGGGTTCGATTCCCTGGTAACCACATAACAATACTGGGTGTGGAGACCCACATCCAGCAGCAACCAGTACCACATTCCACAGTGCCGGGCGTGGTGGCTCGCGCCTGTAATCCCAGCACTCGGGAGGCAGAGGCAGGAGGATTGTGATGTGAGTTGGAGGCTGAGCTCAGGGCCAGCCTGAACCACAAAGCGAGACCCTGTCTCCAAAAACCTAAAAAAAAAAAGAAAAAAAAAAAAAAAGAAAATGTAGTTGTTTTATCATGGAGTATTACTCTGCCATAAAAAATGATGAGATTGAGTCATTCATACTCAAATAGTTGTACCTTCAGGACATCCTCATAAGTGAGATAAATAGGTCACCAATATGTAAATATCATATCTTTTCTCTGGTATGAGAAAATGAAGATGTAAATGAGTTCCAGAATATAAAGCAGATATTGTGAAATAGAAAATATTTAAAATGAAATGGGTTGTAGAGGTAAACAATGAGGGGAAAAATAATGTGGTGGTAATAAAAAAAAGCATATTTATGTAGGGGGCAGGAGGTTATAGGTGGGCAGGGGAATGAGAAAAAATGAGAATTAAGTCATATGAAATCATATACTGGTACAAATTCTCAATGTTGAAAGTGACTATGATTATATATATACCAATAAAGATTTGAAGTAAAAAATAAAAGAGGATTACAGAGAGAATTGATCTAGACTCCAGGATTCAAGGAAGGCTTCTTTAAGAGACAAGCAGGCAGAGGTCTAAACATGATTATGCAAATGCAATGTGCAAGGCAGAATAAAACATTTTTGATGGTGAAAAGCGATGTGCAGAAATCCTCAAGGAGGAAGAAGTTGAGCAAGTTATGAACGCTGACAATAATTCCAGCTAGTATACAATGAGATTGTGAAGGGTGGGAGGGGCTGAAGAATGCAAACAGTTTGTATTCTATGAGCATCAAGGAATCAATGAAAATGTTGAAATGGTGACAGAGTGCAGTGAGTAAGCAAATTCAGGTTCATATCCATGTCCATTATATAGGGGATCTCTGTCTGCCTGGAAGGTATCTTGAGAGCCTAACCATGTAACCCACTCATTTATTTGTTCGTTCATTCATCCATTCATCATTGTCAAATGCCCACTGCATATGAGGCACACATATTCTGGGAATGCACAGAAAGCAAAATCATGCAACAGTGCTTATCTCCAGGGTGGATCTAACCTTTCAGGGTGACAGTCATGAGTCAAATCATTACATCAAAAGACATAGAAACAAGAGTATGTTATAAGCTTTAGATGAAAGGATAATAGAATAGGGATACGCCACCTGCTTAGGGAGGTCAGGTTTTCCTTGTGTTAGGTACAAGTACACTACTTCAAAAGCATCTGCAAGTGTTAACTAGGTGTGGCAGGGAGAAAAAGAAACCAAGGGGAGAGAATTATGGCAGAGCTGCTTCCATGAGAAGGAAGAACTTCTGGTTCTATACGCACTATCTTTGGGATTCCTGGGGCCAAAAACTCTCCTCTCCACCTCCATAAGCCCCTCCTCCTTTTTGAGACAAGGTCTTGCTTTTGTAGTTCAGGCTGCCCCTCAGCTCAGCCTTGAGCTCACAGCAATCCTCCTGCCTCTGCCTCCCAAGTGCTGGATTATAAGCATGAGACACCATGTTCAGCACTGTGGTACATGGTTCTGATTGCTGGTGGGTGTGAGTCTGCACACCCAGCATTGTTTTATGTGGTTTCTGGGAATCGAACCCGGGCCCTTGCACTTGAAAGGCAGGCGCGCAACCACTGAGCTGAATCCCCGGCCTCCAAGGGCCCTTTTATAAACCAGACCCATCAAGCATAACTAGAGGGACATCAGCAAATATTGTTCTAAAATAGAGACTATCCCTAGATAACCCATGCCAAGGATCCACACATAGGTGGAGCTGAGATGGGGCAGTCACGTGCAGGGGACCGTGCTTAGGCCACACTGACACAATGCCACTGTAGATTTATTTCCACAAATTTAATTCTAAAGATCAACTGAGGACAGGAGGTATGTCCTTAATGATCTGGAACAGTAGAACAGATACAGTGAAGAAAGCCAAAGGAGCCTACAAAAGGGGTGGGGGTCCTGGAAGAGGCAAGATCTTACAGTAAGTTCTCTATTCCAAGCCATATGCCTGAGAGAGACAGTTAACATAATCCTTCTCCTTGGAACTTTTTATTCTGTATCTGCAATTTTCTGACATTCCAGACTCTCCATACCCTCCAGGGCATACAAATCACAGCAAACAGCCCAATTGTTGGAATCTGTCTCTCCTTAAGCACATGCATATTCTTATAAATGGAAAGAAAATGGTCTCCTTGTGTGCTGTTGAGAAAAACAAATCTTGAAATCCACTGTCAGTTCTTTTAACCACTAATTCCTCTTTAAAGAGACAGCATATTGATTCTTTTCATCAGAAGTTGCCAAATTTGTAAGTTCACAACCCAGAAGACAATCCAAAAACAATTTATGGTCGGGTGATAATGCAAAATGTGGCACCTTATGCTTGCCTAATTTTTATGCTGTATGGAGATATTTTATGCTCTTTTTCTCATTAAGTCTTTACAGTTTGATGAAGAAGATACTATTCTTTATTGATGAGAGGAGCAGGGGTCTGAGAAGTTAGGTGATGTGGAAAAGGCTGCATTGGGCTAAGTCTTGATTCTAAGAGTTGTAGGCCACATATCAACCTCTCAATGTTAACAGGATAAGTCTGGTTACTGCAATGACTTGGGTGGGAAGAGAGAATGTGTGGGAAAACTGTCTCCCTTTCCTATTTCCCATTTTCTTATGAGAATGTGTTAGAGAAACCACAGATTTACCTGGGTAGTATAAAGATACTGTGGGCACAGAGATGTAACACAATATCAGGGACATTCTCTGTTCTGAAGAAACTGACACCAGCATTACTGATGTGGCCATTTGTGATGAATTACACCACCCAGATGGATCAAGTCTCCTTTTGGATGTACTGAAAACTTGGGATGTTCATCTTCTGAACCTGTCTCTAAATTCTAAGATATTTGGATAAATTCTACCTGTTGGTTTGGCTACACAAGGCCATTTTCTAAAAATTGTACAATGATCTGCCTAAGACTGAACAATAGAATCTTTATTCTTGCAGTCCAGAACAAAGATCTGGAGTGAGTCTTAATTAGATAAACTTTTAATTTGCCACACAAGGCTTCTATATGCCATAGGTTAATCTAGCCAGCCTTCTGATTCATTCAGGTTTTCTGAGAACTTACATCTCATCACATTAAAAAAATTATAAATACTGTTTGTATACCAGGTACTGAACTCAGCTTTCTGTATGAATTATCCCATGTTGTACTCTTGAGCATAGGTGAAGCCTATTATCTTCTCTGCCTTTTATACTTAGAGAGACATAGGCTGGAAGAGAGGGGAATGAGTGATCCCAGGCAGATAATGACTAGCATATGTAGAATCCTAACTCACATTCATTAGTTGCTTTACACACCTTATTCTACAGTTTTGAATTATAGTACTAGTGAAGCTTACATAACATTTATCAGCTCAAAAATTGCTTTTATATATGTCATCACATTTCTACCTGTCTCTCTCAAAGAGAGACAACTTTCATCCAAGGATATCTCCTAACATAAAAGTGATAATTGGGATGAAAAATACCTAAACTGTGTGGACCACTCACACTTATCAGTTCTCTAAACCACCTGAGTCACCCTTTCCACATCCACTTTTCTGGAGTAGATAGACCCCTTTCAGACTCTGCAAACTATCACCCTTCCAAAAAGATGAACACTGAGTATGTCTGCTTAATTTTGATCAAAAGCACTGAAAAGTCAAAAATGACCTCAACAATGAATGTGCTCATAATGCACGCCAATATGTACCCAAAAACTCAACAAAGGAAATAAAATAAAGTAAAATGACCCCTCCCCCAAGAGGTCATTGTGTTTGTTCTGCTTCTTTGCTTAGTTATTTTTTTTTGCTATGGGGCAAAGGAAACTCGTAAGCTCTGGGATGACACATTATTGCAGCAATAAATAGAGGGAAAAGGAAAGTCAGGAACACAGAAACAAAACTCAAAAAATCAGTGCATGAGAACAACTGAATGAGTCTACAGACCTGTTAAACTGACAGTGAAACTCCACATGGCCTCAGCGTTCTTCGGCATTCAGGAATGCCCCCAAACCATCCCATTTCCTTTGAGATGCGTGTGTGTGTGTGTGTGTGTGTGTGTGTGTGTGTGTGTGTGTGTGTGTCCATGTTCTAGTGTGTGTTCCACTTTTTATACTGATGGGATTAACAGTATTGTTCTTAACATGTCTTCACCATGAAGGCCTCATATTCCCAGTTCTCAACATGAAACGATTTTATGCACCAAGAACAGAGTGTGGGAAATCATGAGGGCCATGTATCAGGCCAAGTATTTACTGAGGCTCACTGGAAACCCAAAAGATGAATTATATGTTCATTAATTCAGACCTTGGCCTTATCTTGCATAAAACCTGGATAATTCTAGATATTACTTCCAGGTCAAGAATCCCTGAGCTCAAGTAGTTAAAATGATGTTACTTAAAGATTTGCTATCAGCATTTTTTCTCCCTTGAGGGGTCTGAAGCTGTCCCACCAGAGGAATTATACTCTGTTCTAAATGCCTGTTGGTGATGCAGCTTTTAAATAACAATTCTCAGCTCACAAACTCTGCACAGAATCCATCATAAGAAACATAGGACACCTGCTAGACTCTGGAAGAAAGTTCCCTAACATCCACTATCCTAAGATCAGTCGGAATGCTGCATTTTTCTTAAGATGCCAAAGGAAATTCTCTATTCCTCAGGCATTTCTGTCCTTGCCTACCATCTGTCACATCTAATGAACAGCTCATTGGCTGGATGTCCCTTCTCTTCTCTTCATCGTGGCGCCCTTTACGGGGCTATGTCTAAGGACAAATATCTAAACTAAACTTACTCGATTGAGGCAGCTTAGAGCTCCTCAACTTAATTGCATTACACGTCTATAAGTAGGGAGCAATTTACTCTGAAGTGGTACTTAGGCATTATTCCTCTTGGCTTCTCCAGGAAGCACTTGGGTTGAGTTTCTATTTAATGTATGCTGGCTTTGGAATCTAAGCACAAACAGCGAGATGCATGTTAACGTTTTAATTACATGTCCATCCTGTGTTAGAAAACTAATCTGGGATGGACACAGACTTTCATTCCTTTTTAACTATGAAAAACCCTTTTCTCACTGTCTTCTGCATTAATCAGTCTGTTACAATGTGCATCTATCCCCTGCATATAGCAGAAAATGGAATTAATTCTGTGAGCTCTGTCGTTCCCGCCACTGCACTATCTTTGTAATGTTGTCAGTGTTTAATAAGTGCTAACAAGAAGCCAAGCACTTTCACTTAATTAAAGTCATATATCATTTTTAATAATTAGTCATAATTAAGGTGAATGATTAGCTAGGGAAGATATGAAAAATACACATTCCAGATAAAGCTTAAAGTCACATTTTAAAAAGTCCAAAATAAACTCTCGGAGATGGCGCATAGCTTTAAGTATGATATAATTTATGGAATGAAATAAATCTAGAGTGTTAAAATATTTAGTAGAACTGAGAATAATGAGTTGAGATAGAATTAGTTTAATTAGTTTACTGAAATGGAGTCTTCATAGTGGCTAAGTGTGATATATTGGTTTTTGTCACTTGAAATAAAAAAGAGGTAATTAGTTCCTACTCAAATATATTGTTTTCTCAGAATAGGTTGAATTTTATTTTAGGCGCTAATGGAGAACCAACTTCCAAAATTGATTTATATATATTATAAGAAAAGATTGTCCTTCGGGGAACTCAAGAGCACAATCGCTTGAAAGCAGCGACTCTCCAAGGGGGTGTGTATCACACCACCCAAGGGATATTGGCAACATCTGCAGACATTTTAGGGCATCACATGGACAAATGAAGTGCCATGGGGATCTACGAAGTAGATCCAGAGAACCTGTAAGTATCTATTCAAGCACACTTGTCAGTCCCACAGCTGAGAAATATCCTGTCCTAAGTGTCAGGAAATCCTACTACAAAGAGTAAATCCCTCTCGGCGGGGCCATGCCAGACGCTGGAGGGGAAGTGCTCACTGTTTGTAACTTCAAATCCCAAACCCCATTCCATTCCATGCGCATTTTTGCCTACGAAATGCAATGGAAACTTAAAACTAAATAGCAGGATCACACCCAGAATGGGTAACAGTGAAAAAGAAGAGATGAATATGAAAAAACATCCACACTCTCTCTTATCCTGTGAGTATTCATGCATTGGGATACTGTCAAGCTGCTTTTTTTTTTTTAAGCAGTGTTTATTTAATAGAATGGAATACGCTTTTTCTGTGCCATTTCATGGCTAAGAAGTTACAAAGCAAGTAGAGTAGCGTGAATCCATTTTTGGAGTCTTTACGGCTCACACCATTGAAACTCAAGGGTAAGAACTGAACAGGAGGAGTTATGTGGATGCACATAAAGATTTTTATTTCATATAAGAATTTTTTTCTACTTGTGTATTATATGTGAAAACATATTCCATGAGTTACAAGTATTATTTGCATAATAATAAAACACTGTGAGTCAAAAAGGAAAAGAGAGAACACAGAGGGAATGTCACAGTCCACGGAAATTTGCACTTGCATTTGACTTTGCAAGTTGTGACCTCAGCCCTTTGATAGGACCCAGGAGTCAATCGCCCCATGTCAGGTGCTTAACATGAGAGGAGGTCAAGTAGCCGGTACCCTCTGTGCCCAGTCACTCCACTGTGAGGTCCAGACATAGGGCTTGTTTGATGCATGACATCATGAACACATCTGTGAACTCTGACCTGAGTCTTACACAGTTAAGTAGAAAAAAAAATACACCGAGAAAGCATTTCAAGTAAGAAAGATCATTGGATATAGCTTGTATATTTCCTCTGGGAAATTTGGAAATTCAAAATTATTCTATTCAAAATGCTGTTCCTTCTCACTACTTTTCCTTTGCATTTCACTGCAGACATTTGAAAGCCTGTGATTCCAGAAAAACTGCTAATATCTTCAGGATGAAAAAAAAGAATCTGGTAAGAGGGAGTAGACTTTTTCTCCACTAAATCTGAATTTCATACGGAGGGCTTTAAAAAAGTTTTATTACTGTTTCTCTTTCCCATGGGGAATGAGTTTCTAGCCTTTCAACAAGGTAACTGAACATTCAGGTTAAAAGCAAAAAGTAGTCCAGGAAATATTTTGGGAGCTGTCTTGGTGAAGACAAAACATTAGGCTGACCAACACTGAGAGCTGAGCTGGAGCAGCTGCGTTTGCAGGGAGAGCAGCCCGGAGTGTGTAAACAATATTCTTTTCTTACATGTTTCTAACAATACAGGAACTGATGAAACCAAATTATAGTACATAGAAATATGATTGTGAGGAAGGCGTTATTATGACGAGGCTGATAATTTGTACATACTGACATTCAAAGGTTCACTTACTATTTTAAAGTGATAACAGTCACGGGCCATTGTATTAATGTTTTATGTTTGAAATATGTGTATTTGTGAAAAGGCACAGAAATACCTGGAAAGATATCTATTAACAATTCATAAATGATGAGAGGAAGGAGGTGTAGAGGGACAGAAAGAAAAAATTATTCTTATTTTATACAATTTGATGTAGTGAGTATGTTCTTTTATTTAAAAAAAGTCAGCGTACATGTTACTTTAAAAAAAAATCCTATAAATTGAACAACATGTGGTGGTGCATGCCTATAATGCCAGCCAGATACTGAGGCAGGAGGTTCACAAGTTCAAGCCCAACCTTGGTAACTCAGTAACTTAACAAGATCCTCTCTCAAGCCGGTAAAAAAGACATGTGGATATCACTCCGTGCAAAGGCCATGAGTTCAATCCCCAGTACTACAAACAGAACAAAACAGAACAACAACAAAAATCATGCAGTGATGTAGTTTAGGCATTACTGAAAACGATACAGAAAACACCAAGACATTCATGTAGAGATTACCAAGCTTAAGCAAGACAACTTTTTAGTGTAGCCCAAATCCTTGTGTGAAAATCTCAGCTTTCACCACCACAGGAATCAATACCTTCCAGTTTGGCCTCTTATCTTATACGTGCATTTTTCTTACCTGCATTAAACACTAAAATGATGGCATCTTTTAAAATTATGAGTAAATTATCTTTCCTACTTTCCATAAAAGCCATTCTTCTTGACATATACAGCTTTAATTCATTGATTTCACTGATGCACAACCTTCCACTTGCACATAGTGCTCTGTCCTCTCCTGTTAGGCAATCTCTAATGTTTTTCTTGATCAGGGATTACTTTTATTTTTGAAATCCATCTAAGAGTAAGACGTTTGGGGCAAGAAGAGTCAAGACCTATTTTCAGTCCATCTCTGTTCTCATTCTCTTCCAGTTCCCTTCACCTCAAGATGAAAGTGAGCTTACTACCGTGAATACTGTTCACAAGAAAAGTGAGTAGCATTTATTAAACACTCATTATGGGCCAGGAACATCACTATAATATACCCATATAATAAGCACTGGTAATATTTTCATTCCACAGAAAAGGAGACTGTGGAGAGGAACTCCCTAGTTCTGAGATCAAATTCTACATGGTGGTAGTGTTCGTGGGTATCCCAGATCTGCCTATTCTCTACTCTGTCTTCCCACATGACAGTGCTCACTAATACAAGACGTTCCTTCCTTAATAATACACCATTCCACTGCTCTGAAGGACTGTTGGTGTCCTGCAAGAATGGACAGGAATGAGGCTGATTCAGCAACCTATTCAACACAAAGGCCTACGTCCTGCTGTACTGATCAGCCACTGAGAAAATTAGGAGAGCATTCACCAGGGAATGGCAGATGCAATAAGAGAAGAAATGTCTAAGAAATAAAGGACAATGGCAGCGTGGGCCATATTGAACTTGTTCCAACAAATCTTCACGAATAAAGAAGACAATGCATCTGATGCTTCTCTCACCACCATGATGTAGATTAAACATGTCTCTGGGCTTGAACTGTCAATGGTTTGGCATAAATGAAATATTCAGTTGAAAAAACATCTAAAAATAAACACTTCCAGTACATCAGAAAGCCTAGGAGGTAACAGGCTGGAATAGACTTGGATTCAGCCAACTGCTACTCTACCATGTCCTTGTCAGAGATTATCCGGTGGGCTTGTAAACATGTATCTGTATGCCCTACACCTTTCCTCTTGCAGGATGGAAGGAGCTACACCATGACCTCTATGTCCTCCCGCACAGTAAGGAAGCCAGTGGTCAAAACCAGGGGACAGTTTTTCGACAGCCTCATCCAAAGTCTCCCCATGACACAATACCTCCCCCCAGACCTTACCTAAAGGTTGATCAATTTCTCTAGTTCTGACATATGGTTTTCTGCTGCCTACTTACTTTTCCATAAGCCTTACGGCCACTCAAGCCTCTTTCTCCTCTTTTTCAGGTAGGGCAAAGCTTGTTCCAGTGTTAGGGAGTTTGCACATTATGTTTGCTCTATCTAGAGGGGCGTTTGTCCACATAGTCATGACACCAGCTTCTGGACATCACTGCTTTCTCAGCTGAAATGTCACCTGAGGTCCCCCCAAGTCTCCAAACTACTCAGAATGTGTAACACTTCCCTCAGTGTTAGTTCACCTCCTGGTTTCTTTCGCTCTTCCCTGTAGCTGTGACTCTTAGATCCCTTCTTGTCTGTTTGCCAGTCCTATCTCTCTGATTTCAGCTGCAAGATAGCCAGAGACCTAGCTTCCTCCTTCATACATGCCTGTCTAGTTCTTGGCATAGTTGTTCTATACAGATATATGGAATATAATTTAATAAAACATAAACCAGTGAATATATCTCCCTCTTTTCATGTATTTTGGTGCTGTAAGTCCTTACAATTAAAGATAATGCCACAAAGAATTTTAACATATTTTCCTTGCTGTACAAATGTAGATTCTAGACCACAGAAGAATTCTGAGCTGTTAGGAGAGGGTTTTCCCTTTTATGACTGATTTACAAGTGATGCTGTCATGTTCAATGTAGGTTAATCATGAAATGATTCCTTGGAAAGTCTTTTCATGTATCACCTGTAGTGACATGCGTGGACTGTAAACAGACCTAGTTCTGATGAATGAGATACCTAGTGATTCATTCAGCACATAAATGCATAACATCACCATATGTGGGTGATAATATCCCAGTGTCATTTTCCTCAGGTGACCTTTGGGGAGCTTATCTATATAATAGCAGATCTGAAGGATTCTCCAAAAAAATAGAGTAAAAATTTTTAACCAATATTTATTATAAAGCATTTTAGTTGAACTGAATGAAATATAACTCCTTGAATAGTTTATCCCCTTTACTTTATGTCAGACTTCAAAAAAAAAATAAAATAAAGACTGAATGTTAAAGTTTTTCAGCTTTAAGTATCTATCACCCCTATCACTTCTACAGAACTCTCTACAAGACCTTTGGAAATCACAGCTTTCTAAGCAATATCATGGTATTTAGAGGTGTGAAAGAATCCTGCCTGTGTGTATCTCATGAATTGGGCTTTTTATTCATGTTAAAACATGCCCCTCCTTGTTCCCAGCCCTTGTTCCCAGCTCCTTGTTCCCAGGCAGCCGAGGCTGTCATGGAGAAATTTTCAGACTTTGAAATCCTACACCTTCTCTGCTTACCACAAGGCATCCTGACCAAGATACTCTCAAGTCTCTGCCTAATGTTTTAACTTTCCTGTTATTTAAGAGTCTAAAAACAAGATTAATTATACTTGTACTTCAGAAAAAATAATTCCTTTGCTGCATGAACCATGAAAACAAAATGGAACGATGATCTTTAAATGACCCAGAAACCAAGATAATTATAGTTGTAATTAATTACATAACATGACGTCTCCTGGTAGTTGGCGAGAGGTCTAACCCAGAAAACGCCAAGGTTGGAAAATTTGAATTTAGAGACTTATCGCAGACACAGGGCTGGGCAAGCACTCACAAGTTCCTAATCTTTCTCTCAGTACATCTGACCTCAGGCAAAAATCACTTAACCTGTTCTTATCTCCTATGCTCATCCGTGAAATGGGGATGGAAATACTGGGTCACCTCCTAGGAGAGGTTGTGTTGAGACATACATTAATGATTTGAAGGGAAATGATTGCACACGGAAAACATTCAAGGAATTTCAATAAAACTGGGTAGCTAAAAGAATGGCATTAAGAGTCAATAAATGCCAGTGTGATACCTGGCTTGTCAGAATTTTCTCTCAAAGAGCTTTCATTGTACCTCACCATCGTGTACATTCAAGAACCTCTATGTACATGTTCCAAAAATATATGCATCAATCCCTTTCTTACTAAATAGTTCATATTACCTACTGTTGTTTTAGCAAGTGGCTCAGACACACACACTCTTTTTTTCCAGTCTGCTTTTTTACAATGGAAATACAGTCAAATGTCAAGACTTGGTGTCTGGCAGAGGATCCCAATCTTTGGCTTGTGGGATGGGTAGATGGTCAGCTAATGGCTCTAGGTCTTGGCCCCATCAACCAAACATTTACCTTTCACTTTGCATTTAAGCCAAGACATGTAGAAAGACTTTTTTATTTTTTTTCCAGAGTGCAGTGTATCACAGAATGGTTGTCTAAAGTATTATCACATAATGAGAAACCATTGCTGGTGTCATAATTGTAAATTACATTAAAAATGATTCATAACATGTGAAAAGACAGGATGAAAGACCAACAGAGAATCAGATCACTCATTTCTCCTGTCATTGTATTTATTTATGGGTGAGATGTTCTCAGGACAAACTGTACAAGTCCAACAATAAGCACACATTTTAAACACAGAATGAGTTTTAGTTACTGTTGGTGCTGGCCAATGCTCCAACTTTTGCAAGAAGCTGAAGGATCAGAAAGGATGAAAACACATATGTAGACTGCATGCATGCATACGTGGCTGAACCCACGCCTATACCAGACTGCAGAAAATTTCCTTAGCATTGAGGAGCTCAGTACACATTCATTTTTATAGAGGAGTGATTCAGTGGCCACTTTTCCTAGCAAAACAAGGTTCCTGCGTATTCCCTTAGAATTTACCTTGAGTAGACTTTGCTATTATCATCAGAACTAAAAATACATTAGACCCACAGGACCTTGAGACTGACAGGACAAGATAGAGATTATGGAGTGAAGAATGCTGAATTTGAACATTGACTTCAAATTCAGTAGTTAGCAATTTGGCCATGGAAATAATTTTACTTCTTTGAGCTTCGGAGTAGCTTAGGGTAGACAGAATGATATAAATCTCCCAAGGTTACTAAAAAGATTAAAGAGGATAATATATGCAAAATGGCTCACATAATGGCTGAGCCACAGGAAAAACCAAAGGTGTTCTTTGTCCTCCTTTGACACTCACACATATGTCTCTACTCTGACAAAGATACATGAGCAGAACTTTGGAAAATCTACCACACCATCTCCTCTGACCATCCGGATTGACTTGGCCATGTAAATTACCCTAGAGTATATTTAGATCTGTAAATGCTAAAGGCTCCAAGTGCAAGTTTTGGCAAGTCATGGAGGAGACACATTCCAGATTGGATGAAAACCATGCAATCATCAGCCGCTTCAACGTAGCCAGTCATTGGAGATGAGATAAGACTATTTCATTCCTGGGACTACTTCATAGACCTCCCCCCCAACAATAGATGAGTATAGTGCAAATAAAGCCTTTCATAACTGTGGGACAACAAATATGTGGCAAAATGTATACTAGAAATCAGAGGGAAAGTTTAGATGTTTCTAGAAGATGTTGGCAGGTTTTAATTTTGATTTATATTCTGTTGCATGTTTTCATTTGGGTATCACAATCACCCTTGGTCCAATGCAAAATAAACTTCCTGTCAGGTTAATGTGGCGGCAGTAATGGGGAGGTGGGGTCACAGTCTGGGAGAGCCAGGTACATTACTTGAATAAAAAGCATTAATATACATATTGGCTTAAGGCTAGTCTGCTGGAGAGTGTTATGCCATATCTCAGAACCCAAGCTCTAATGAATTATTCAGCTCAGCAGAATAATCCAGCCTAAGTAGGAATAAGCAACAGAGGCACTTGAAGGGAAGGCTGTATGGAGCACAGACAGGAATGTTGATGCAGTGGTTACCTACGCTGTGACAAGAACCATGCTGGGCACCCGAAAAAGGACACACTATTGTTTTTATGTAAAAGCTAAAAAGGCTCAAGAAAAGAGAGGATATTGGATTCTGAGGGAAGGTAGATATTTAACCTTCTATTGAAATCCTGCTCTGTCTACTTCCTTTGAATTCATACTCCATGTCCATTCCTTTATTTTGTGCCATTTGCAAACACCAGTGCTCATGGTAAAATCCCAGCCGGTGGGCCAGCCCCGCACTCCATCCAACCTGCGGAGAAGTTTCTGTCAGTGCTGGGTCTGTATCTGCCTCTCCATGTGTGTCTCACAAAGATACTTTATCTTTCGAGTTTTATGGCTCATATCTGTGACTAAAATATCATTTATGACAATTCCCATCTGCTAAGCTTCAAAAGTGATATAATTTCATTGCAAAGGGCTGCTACCCAGGGCCTAAGTTAGAAGGCAAGATTCAAGTAGAATCAGAATGTACCTAAACTTGATCTCACAGGAAGCTGAGCATCTTGAAAATGTGTTCACTTGCTTGGAAAAAAAAGTTTCCTGTGAACATGGCAAGGCCCCAAAATGAAGGACCCTGTGACTTTGCCCAGAGCGCAACATAGAGCTGGGCACCTACAGCCTACGCAGGTCAGACCTGCTTCTTATTCCGAGCGAGACAGCAGAAGGCCTGGTTGCTCTGTCACCTCTGACAGTTATAGACTAGCTGTGCACCTTATTAAAGATTAAAGTTTGCCCGGGCACTCTCTTTCGGCCATCTCCTGCTCACAGCTCAGCATTTATTACAAAGGGACTGGAGATTAACACCATCCATTCTGTGAGGAAGAATGCACGTCACTTAGTAGCCTCACAAAGTCAAGAAAATGTAGAACAGGGCAGAACAGACTTCTACATCCCAGACCAAAATCCACTTGCCTCTTCCTACTATCTGTGGCTTGGCTTTCACACAAACTGTCTTTATTAACATTTACTGTGGATTTTTTTCCATATCTAACTTCAAATATAACACATCTTCTCTGTAGTAAATTTCAAAATATAGAAAAGTTCAGATAAATACCAACCCAGAAATAGGATACTCTTCAGAATTTTTAGTGTGCTTCCTTTCTCTACCTCTCCTCTTCACCTCTTCCCCCTTCTACCCTTCTTTTGTTTCTTCTCTTTTCCCTACAAAGTTGCCTTCACATGGAGACAGAAAAGTTTTTGGTAGACACCAGATAACCATAATAATAGTCCTATCTTATTACAGAAGAATGGAAATGGAATTTCTGGTCCTCAGCTGCCTCTGTTCACTGCTCGTGGCAGCCCCTGCAGTTCCAATGTAAAATTCTTCCTGTCTGAGTGGGGGTGGGGGGCTTCTCTAAAGAGCCACAGCTACTCAGTCTGTGTTGGTGTCAGGGCTGAGATGTCTCTCTATATACCACTTTGACCCCCAAGGAACTTACACTCTAATTTGGGCAGAAACACCAAGAGACATAAGGAGAACTTGTGTCAAAACGGTGTCATGAAGACACATAACAGATGCCAGTTACAGATTAAGTAGCTGCCTGGTTTGCTTAAGAGAACAAGCACTGTTTCCTTTGGAGTCTGAAGTTATCTAGGTAACTTCTCTCTGATAGGACCTGGATCCCTGTCCTCATGTCAGGTCCTGCTCTGTCTTCAGTCTGTCCTGAGCCCCATATGGCGGGTATGTACACAGAGTAGAAAATAAATCTTTGGGTCATGGGTGCTCACTACTTGTATGTTCTCTTTCTTTTCATGTATTTTAAAGTAGATTATGTACCAAAGGGAAGAAAATGATATAAACTGAATAGCATTATGTATAGTGGGAAGTCCTGAATCATATTTTTGAAAAATAAGTTACAATCCAGCAACCACACTTCTAGGAAATCCACGTGCTTGTAAAAACGAACAGAAGTTAATTTTTCTCTGTTTTAGTTGTGTTTCTCTACACAGACAACTCAGTGTATATGTTCAGTACTAATGTTTATAGTAGAAAATAGTCTGTTAAAGAAGCTAAGTAAGGTATGTCATAACTATCTAATGAAGGACAGTCAAAGAAGGCTCCACGATACATTGCTAAGTAAAATAAAATCATGTGGGTTTGGATATGTGAAAGGCAGTCACATCTACGTGCCCTTGCATATGCTATACACGCACCTGTGCATACACTTCAGGCTCCTCTCCTCTCCCCAAATGACCACTGATAGTAATTAGCTCCAATGAGAACAGAGCTTTCTATTGTCTTTCTTTCTCTAGTGTTGGTGTTCTGTAATTATTAGCTGTGGCCACACATCACTGTAGTTTGGGTGAAAAAAAATTTTCACTGGCTGGTGTGAGTGGTAGGACTGTGGCACATCTGTTTGCTTTTTAATTCTTCATAAGAATCACATAATACAGCCATGCTCTGTTAAAGACACGAGTTATGAGCTTCAAGGGTAAGATCCAGGTTGAAGAAGAGGGTGGGCAGCACCTTGCCAGTTCTATGGCAGAGAAGAGTCTGAAATACTGAATGAAACTCAGTATTTTGGGAGCAGAGCAGGACAAAACATAGGGAAGTTAAAAATACACAGACTTCCATCCCAATACAATACCAATCCTGCTGACGGAGGTCTCCTCCTGCTCCTCCTCCTTTTTCCCCTCCTCCTCCTGGCAGGGTTGGCTCCTGGGGTCACCTGGATTAGTATTCCGCTCACCACTGCCATAGCTGCCACTTCTCTCTGCTTCTTTCTGACCTCAAGCATTTTCTGCATAAATGTCAGTGTGCTTTGCAATTAATCATGCCTACCGCAGACTAATTGTGGACAACAGTCCTGCAATGAGTCCGGATGAGTTTCAAAATGCAGAAATGTTCAGAAGGTCCTCACATCCCGAAACCTCAGGTACTGACACCAGGAAAAGTGGCCACTCCTTCAGAAGTCTCTTTCCAATTTGCTGTGATCCAGCAAGGTAATCAGACCAGAGCTGATGGCATCCGTGCTTGGGATCAGCTAATGAGAAAATGGTATCCTGAAATGCACGTTATGAACTCAGCAAGGAGTACATCTGAAAACACCAAGCACAGCCCTTAGAAAAGGGGTGTGCGGTGAGGTGGGGTGCTGAACAGCACGGAGGCAAAGATGTCTCTGATCGAGAACTGTAGTGAATCCCAGCAGACTCAGAACCTGACGCTGGGAGTCCTGCAAAACTATTCGCATTATCTATCATCCACATCTGGCTGCAGGAGACTCATCACCGTAAGTACTTACTCAGCACTATGAAACCAGCCAGGACAACATGTCTGCAAGTTAATATTTTGACCTAATGCATAAAACAAAAGTAACTGGAAGCAGGAGGTCTCTACTCCCCCAACCCCCCAGAGGACTTCAGTAAAGCCTGGGGACATTTTTGCTTGTCATAAATCAGGAAAGGGGTACTACTGGCATCTAGTGGGTAGAAACTAAGGATGCTGCTAAATACCCCATGCTGCACAGAGTAACCCCTCACCAACAAATAGTTTCCCAGCAACTATCAAGTTCACAATTGGAAATGTCAAGAAAGCTCAGGTTGACACACTGTGGTTGAAGGTAATTAAAAAGTGTGCATTCTGGGGAGAAACCTAGAGAGAGTACACAGCTCTGAACAGACCAGCCCTGTGGGTGTGAGCAAAGCCCTTCACCTTTCTGAGCCTCGGTTTCTGCATCTGTACAGTGGGCAACTTCACACGGGGGCTGCAAGAATTTTAGATAGCGGATGGGAAAGCACTTGGCAGATAATGTATGGGAGCTACTGTCTGACAATAATTGCACTGATTACATTATTTACTTATTTTTCAATCACATTACCAAACAGAGACAGAACAAACTTGGTGGAAGAGTTGTGCTGTTGCTAATCAGGCACCATGGCAAATATCCCTTCCATCCTCCCAGGAATAAACTAGTCTCACTTCAAACAATTGTTACAGTTAGAATCCAATTGACTCCAGACAAAAGTATTGAGATAATCAGCATATTAAAGCCAACACTATAACCATATGTTAATTATGTAAATGATTCATTTTAATCAGCTAGAACCATGTAAAGAGTAACTAGGAATGCAAATGCAGGGAGTTATTAAAAACCTCATTATTATTCATCTTGGTTCCATGCGTGAACGTATCCATCCAAACAGATGAATTAATAGTGAGAGGAGAGATGAAAGTGCTGGAGGGAGAGTCTGTGGGACACCATCTGTCTGCCTTTGCTTCTTGTTCTGGTCTTCACTTTGCAGAAAAGCTGGACAAGCCATGCAGTGCAAGAGGAAGCTGCTAGGGGCCAGTGACCCCCCGGTGCCGTGGGGACGTGGTGGTATCTGGCGGTCTGGGTGTGTTTGCCTTTCAAGGTGGTTTGGGGTGGGTACACTGGCCTGGAATCGGTTTGCTCTGCCTGCTGGGCTCTACGTCTAAAAGACAAAGCTCCTCACTTTATGGCTGCATCATGAATACCTCTTTTCTCCTCTTTTCAAATTTTTTCTTCTACCTTCATCACGATTTCCATCACACCATTTTCATCATCAAAAGAGCATATGTACTATTATACATTACTGACAAATGACTGTTATTAAACTGGGATATTGCTATTATTATTATTATTATTATTATTACTATTTGAGAACTTTTGATGTGGGCAGTCCTAAAGCAAGTTATCTTGTTTCATTCTCACCACAGTGAGTCTTAAAGAGAAAAATGCATTGCCAAGCTTAGCAAATGTAGTAATTGGTAGAAAATGCAGCTGCCAACCAAGGTTGATGAACTTGAGTGCCATATAGTTCCAGGACTGACTCTCAGCTCATTGGCTGATCAGGCTCTTCCAGTAAAAAAAAAAAAAAATCACTTTTAGAAAAGGGTGTATGTGACATTTCTGGAATGTCTAATTTGTATACAGAGTAGGCACCGGTGATTTGGGCTCTGAGTGGCTTTTACATGGACTCCTTCTTATAATACTGTTTATTATCTCCATCGAGAAAGATGAAAAACACACCAGAAGCAACCTGATAAAGTAGGCACACTCAAGGCAGAGCTGAGAATCAAATTGAAATCCACTTTCAAAGCTCACAAGTTCATGATGGAGAAGGCATTTTCCCGAGCTTTGTATGTCCTGAGGGAAGCACAGCATAGAGAGGTGTGATGGCCAGTATCAAGTTGGTGTCTTCGAATTGAGCCCATGTTTTGGTCTTCCCTGTTGTTTTTGATGCTCTAAGGGCACCACCTTTTCTGTCCTTGATTTCCTCCTTTCTCCTTGTGCTGCCATGATCAATGTGCTACGTCCATGATGGCATATTCTATGCCTGCATCGCCCGGTATGGTCACCACCAGCAACATGAGGCTACTGTGCAGTCAAAAGTGGTCAGGGAACTGATTTTTTCTTAATTTTACTAATTCATTTAAATAGTTCACATGGCTACTGGCTGCCATACTGGGCAGAATAGGTTTTGATTTCCAATGATGGCATGTCACCATTTAGTGCTTATGGATGTTGGGAAAGGTCTTTCAAGGACAAATTCTATACAAAATGGGCTGATGGGCACACAGATAGGTAAATGCTGCCCAGGCCAGGAGGTGACCTGGAACTTCCTTGCAAAAAGAAAAATTACCATGTTTCCCATCACATAAAGGCAGACAGATCCTCCTAGGTCACTTGGATGCTCTTTCTTTGCTGGTTTAACTCAAGGACAAGAGCTTTTCCTTCTCCCCATTAATTCCAGAAACTCCTGGAACATATGGTCTATGCTTTCAAAAAGTGAATCAGGATTAATGGTGTTTTATACTTTCATAAAATGTTTTAAGTTTATAAAGGCTTGACCAATAATGCTGGTTTCCTGGTAATACCTCAGATTTCCAAAAATAGTGCTTCTGAAGATAAATGGCCCAAAATTGGCCCTTTTGTCTCTCTTTTCGGTAGCAACTTTAAAGTAGTGACCTGTGAGCTAGTGTTGTGTTTTGTTACATAGCCCTTTCTATGATTTTGTATCACACTTGATTAGAAGTCAGACATTGTTGGTTTCTTTTGAATACTAGACAATTTAGCACACAGAGCCTGTCACTACATGGAGAAGACACTGCAGTAAAAAGGAAGCTGCTTTTTTCCTGCAGATATAACAAGCAGTGAGACACCTACTCACTGTGTCTTCAGAGAGACTTTCCCACTGTGCCTGGTAAAGTCATGGACGGACTACTATGGACACCTGAATCTCCAGCAGGAAAAGATGGAACCCTCCCTGATGTGCAGTTCTCTAACCCTACAACACAGCTCTAAAAGACACTTTCAATATGATCCCAGGAGAGGAAGCTGCTTCTTTTCCATAGCAGGCTACCCACCCACCCCCACACACACCTCATATAGATTTGCATTATAGATAATTGAGGGTGCATCAAACATCTAAATAAGGCTTTGGAATCCCAGGAAGGGAAAGGGACAAGAGAGAGACTCATGGGGGTGACAGATTCACACCTGGTTCTGTCTGCTCTACTGTGACATGAGTTCCTCCATTCCAACAATGGGTGGCCGATAAAATGAGCTGCAAATGTGGACCTTGATATAGCAAACCCTGAACATGTACTCTTATTTTTCAGCCTCATCTCTCAAAAGTCAAGTCAAGTCAAAGGCCTGGAGCTTCAGCACCTCCTGGAGTTTAACCACCAGCACCACCAGCCCAAGAGCACCCTGTAAACACAGTAAACGTGCTCACTGCCAAATTCCATGTGTCACCAACACCATCCAATCTAAGACTCGAGAGGAGAAAAGGGATTAAGCTAGAAGCCCATCTACAAGGTATTGCACCACAGACTTTAAAAATAAGTCCACCTGACATTGGTACAATCAATCATTCGTTTTGTTTTTGGAAAGAGTAAACATGCTCAAAATTAAATGATTTTTGGGTGAGAACTAATCACATTCAAAAAGCTCTATGTATCTTTGTTCTTCGCATTCCGATGCTTTCATATTTCTCTGCCTCATGTCTCCTAATGTACTTTCACTAGAATCCCATTTTTGATCTTTAATCCCTTTATGTGTTTTTCTGTGGTTACTCTCAAATGCCTTTGTAGCTGCCATAATTGGGTCTCTGGCACCATTTTAATAGGGCTTAGCACAATGCAGGCTTGACAAATTTCATCTAAGTGGAAAAAAAAAGAGAAAACTATCAATATCATCATAGAAGCGGACCAGAGTTTCAAATACACCGCAACAAATATATCAAATAGGACACACGCTGACTCAGGTGACTACTGTGATCAGACCCAGGACCAGGGAGGAGTGACAAAGCCAGATTAGGTTGTGTCCCCACAGACTGTCTGTCCTGGAGAGCTTACAAATTCAGAAGTCTAAAGGCAGGCACCCTGGGCAAGAGAGTGTTTCCAGACCCAACTGAGTTTAGCGTCCCCACCTTCAGTGTCAGGGCCCAGCTTCCTTGTAAGTGGGCAGTCTCCCCATCCTCTGTAAGTGCCCTGGCTTTGTGATATTCGGCCAAGGTGCTCAACAATCTGGCAAGGACTATGTGACATTCTCTGACACAGCTCTGTTGGAAATAACAGCAGATTTACAAATGTCCTGGCAATAAGAGATCAAGCAATGGAAGCAGACACCAACAGTGGTGTCAGCTGGCTCAGAATAACCGGGTTCCCAGGTTCCCAGGAAACAGCTTCATATGCACGCACAGAGACTCAGGACCATGCCTGTGTCTACAGAACCCAGCCCGCATCCCAACATAGCTGATTGGCTCAGTGGTGAGGAACCTGACCTATGCAGGGGCAATCATCTTTTGATCTCTAAATAAGGGTTCTCAACAACAATTTCTTGCCCTGTGCAGGAAGCTAGTTTGTGGGAAAAAAAGTGACATATGGAAAGGAAACAAAGAAAAAAGATGTGGTGGCTCCTTGAGTCCAGGTTACTCTGGGTGTCACCACATGACCACTTCCTGTATTCTCTTAATAGCGTCGCATCTGCACGTCCTGATTTAAGTGGTGTTTACGCCCGTTACACTAAAGCTGGGTTTCTCAGTGTCTATAACCTTGACACAATGGGTTCCGTAATTCTCTTTTATGAGAGCCTGTCTTATATACTATGGGATGTTAAGCAGATGCCCTGATTTCTACCAATCAACTGTCAGGAGCATCCCTCTATCCACTTGTGACAACCACACATGTCTCCGCACATGTTGCATGGCCTCTGTGGAAGAAGTAGCTCCCAGTTGAGGATCATTATACTAAAGGAATATTGATACAGCAATTCAACACTGTTGACCAACAAGGTTCTTCTGTCCTGCTTGGCTATGGCTGTAATCCAAGACACGGATGAAGACTATAAGAAATGTGAGTTCAAAAATTAGGCTCTCAGTCTCAGACATAATGTAAATTCTTCCTTGCTACAAAATATCTGGCAGAGTCCTTCATATATTTATTACCCAGTGGAGTGTATCATCTGGTGCTCTGGTTTCTGGTGACATTTATATCTCACAAAGATGTTTATGATCCAAAGAGGGGGAAAAAAGTCCCTCGTTCTCATGGCACTATCTTGAAACATTATCCATCACAAGACTGTACACCTTCTGCATTGAAATGCATGGATGGATCGGACCGGAAAGGTAGAAAAAGACAGTCAGATGGTTGTAGAGATAAGATACATGGATGGATAGATAGGTGGATGGATTGACAGACCTATTTCCTCATGAAAGCCTTTGTGATCATCTTTTATTTGCTTTAATATATTAACAGTTAAAATGGTCAACATCCCTAGACTTAATCAGTACTACATATTGTATCTTTCTAATGCTATATCATTATATTATTTTACAAAAACCACCCTTCCATTTTTTAGACAAAAACTAATGCCCTCACTATGAGAACTCAAAAAATTCTTCAGACTTCTTCCAAAAGATTCCCCCAGATAAAGAACACAACCAACAAGTACTCCCTGTCCCAGAACCTTACATGTAACCAGGGTGATGATGAAATTACAACTATGCAGACAGAACAAAAGCATGCTTGTTTCGCAGCTGAACCTCGGTGGCTGAGGAATTCTCCTCTCCCAGATCCCAGCCTCTTCCTTCAGCTTCCCTCAGATTATATGAGCTATTCAATGTCCTCCTCATAAATGTCAAAGTGGATGTCTAGTACTTTAAACCCAGAAAGCCAGCCTGTTACCACTAAGCATAGCCAATTGAAATGTTAAATGCAAAAGACTACAGGCATCTCGGGGTCTATGAATTAACACCAGGATGTAGTCAATTTTTTTCCTATTAGAAAGGTCAAATTCAATAACCTACATTTAATTCCAAGGCCTTTTCTCCATACTAATTGCAAGATAAACAGATCTCATACTTAAAAGGGCTCATCCTTTCCTGGCAGCTGAGCACATGGGAGAAGGGAAGCTGCTCTCTCAGCTTGACCCAGGGCACTAGTGCAACAGAAAGAGCTCGGGAGACAGGAGCTGAGCCTCGTGTCGCAGATTCCTGAATCCCACAATCACCAAATGACTGTAGGAGACAGAGTCCTCATCTTTAAAACTCTTCCAAAAGATGTGTGCTTTCATTGGACTTGGGAGAGTCTCCATGCTGACTGGTTGTTCTACTTTTTTATCATCCTACAAAAACAATCTTGCTCTGGTTTCCTGTTCCAAAATATTTCCCCTCAGATGTCCTCTTCTCCAGACACCAGGACGACCAGATGCCTCCTCCCACTGCTGCTGAAGTGTCAACAACACAACCCAGAAGCGACATGTGCTAACCGGCCCAACCCTCCCCCTCTACACGGATAATAAATAGCAAGGACAGAGGAGATTCAGGGCACTTATGTGGACCTCTGAAACCAAAACACAGCTACTCAAACTTCTATGGAGGAATCACAAAATGCTCCACAAAATTCACTTGGCCTTGAGCAAAGAGGTTTTGTCCTCCAACAAAACAGCTTCCGTGGTAACAGCAAAAGGGATCCAGTGACTTGGAGTGCTGAGGCCTGAGAGGCCCCATGAACTCCTAGTGACATTTCTCCACCTGCTTGTTTGTTGCCTTAAAAGCCATGCGGCCCATTCTGTGCTAGGCGTTTTGCCCAGTTGAGTGACCTCAAAGAGCCCCCAGGCTTTTATTTCTTCACTAGCTTGGGAGTGACCTCTTGTTAAGAATTTAATCTGGGCCAAGCCCAGCTTGAAGCACTCTGTGCCTGCCATTTCACTTGCTGGCTGTAGACACGGTTGGTGGGGAGCTGGTTCTGTTTTGCTCTCTGCTAAGGAAGTCAGAGTCTCACACATCAGGTGTTAGATCAGAGGCAGGATTCCTACTACAGTCACATGAGTCTTCTCCTCTTGTGTCCCAGCAGACCAGGAGTCTGGACCTCATAAATTCAAGGAACCACAGTTTGCTTTGTGGTTGAGTGTCTTTCAAAGTCTCTGACAAAACAATAGCAACAACAAGAGCATCCAAGAAACCTGACAGTGGTAACCGGTATTTCCAGCAACACATCTGGTTGATCACAACTCCGAAGCTTCAAACTAGATGAAGTACAACGTATTTTACTTAAGCCTCAAGAAACACTCCATAGGGGTCATCTCCTTGGCTTCCTATATCAGGAAACCAAGGTTCCCAGAGGCCAAGTGACTCGCTCACAGTCACAGCATAGTGACTTATGAATTAACGCCAGCTGCATTTGACACCCATTTTGGAACTCTTGACTTGCATATTGCAAGCTCTTTGCTCTTTTCAGTGCTGCATCTAAAGTGTGTGTGTGCATGTGCATGTGCATGTGTATGTGTGTGTGTGTATGTGTGTGTGTGTGTGTGTGTGTGTGTGTGTATGCATGGACACGTGCATTCATGTGCTATTACTTTCATGAGCACATCAGAAGTTTTTTCATATTCTCACACTTCGCCAGGACCAGACCATAGGGGGACCAGGTCTATGGCCCTCTCTTCTACCTCCCTGTACCTCATGGTGTGTGAAGGTAGATTGCTTCCCTTATCTTCGTAAGCAGCAGTGGGTCTGGGGGGCAGCAGCAAAGGCACTGTTTATTTTCATCTCTGCCACCTGCCTCCATCAGACTCACCTAGGCCAACCTGGACGACTTCCACCTCAAGGTCAAGGAGGGTGTGGAACTGAGGATGGGTGAGTCTCACTGAAGCACGAGAAACTAATCTTTTATGCTTTGGGGAAATTCTGCCGCCTTCTTCTTTGATACAAAATGGTTTTAATCTTCCCCAAGAGTAAACATCTGCTTAATGCAAAGCTTTCTAAGTCCATTTCGGCCTCCTCTAAGTGCTGCCTAGAAACTCCGGGGCTATTACCAGCAGGCCCAGTGAGATGGGACTGCTATGAAATGTGCAGTGACACAAACAGGTCTTCTTAGTAGCCTAGAATCTGTACAGAACTGAACCAGCCTCACCATACAGGACTGCAGGGGTCTTGTGCAACAAGATTTGGGAAGCAGGTTTCTGGGGGAGCAGTGCTCTGCCGAGTCCTGAGTGGGAGGCCTTTTCTGCAGGTGGTCTTGAAACCTCCAGCAGGTGCACAGTCTGCCAATGTCCTTATAGCTCCAAGCCCTGTTTCTTTGCTTGGTTACAGTTCATTCTTCCCAATGACAATACACAGAGGCTAGAGGCAGATATTGCCCTGAGAGTGAAGGAAGACAGAGTCATGCCAGGAAAGGATAAGTAAAGGGACTGTACACATATGCTCTAAGACTTCAAGGCGACAGAGGTGAGCTCTCAGGGAAGCGAGGCTGGAGTGTAGATGCTAAGTTAAGGGCACCATGTGCAGAAAGGGAACACGAACAGAAGAAACTTGGTGAACATGAGTAAGAGAAAAGGAAGCCAGGAGTTTCGGACACTGCTCCTGCCTCTCTTATGTCTTCTGGAGGTTGACAACAAATCCCGGGGACATGTGCAGTCCACACACTGGCAGGGCTAACTCGTCAGCCTCACTGAGACCTCAGGAAAGTCCTTTCAAAATGCATTGGCCTATATACTTGCACTGCAGTGTCCCTTGGCTACATCCTGTCTGCCCAGAGTCTCCGACTCCAGAAGATCATAGTTAGACTGGATGATGTGAGATTTTCCCAGAATTAAAAAAGGGCTTGACCTGTTCTCTCTCTCTCTCTCTCTCTCTCTCTCTCTCTCTCTCTCTCTTTCTGTGTGTGTGTGTGTGTGTCTCTCTGTCTGACACACACACACACACACACACACACACACACACACACACACGCTGCAGTACCATACACTATTCTGTCACATGTCCATTTTGGAGGTCACGGAACCCCCATTTCCAATTTTCTCAGAGACAGTGTTATTAGCTGGCCATAGTTTGGCTACTGTTGGACACACTGATTCTCTTCTGACAATTTCCTGACTTCCCATGTAACCCCATCCACCTCAGAAAACCTGACACACAAAATAGGCTGATATTTCTAGGTTCATGATGTGCCACACACAGTCTTCTTCTATACTATGTAGTACATAGCTGCCAGTACATATAATATCCTCTGTGATCAAATTGTAGGGTGACTGCTTAAATTTTAAAAAATTTATTACAGTAAAAGACACATTGTCATTAATCTCTCTCAAAATAGTCCCCCTCACTTCAAACACACTTACCCCATTGGGCTTGCCACTCTCCAAGGCCACTCAGGAAGTCCTTTTTTCTGAGTGTCTTTATGACTTGTGATCAGACATATGTAGAACACTGCTGTGGAGTGCCATCCAGCAAAACAGCAGACTCGTGAACACATGACAATGTGTCCTCATCCTACTTATCCATAGGACCTGCCACCATGTGAATTCTGGCTCTTCTCCAAAGTCAAAATGATGATGAAAGATAAATATTTTGAATTGATCAGGTGATCAAGGCAGCCACCACGGCATGACAAAAGACTCATACACAAGGGCTTCCAAAACTGCTTTAGAAAGAGGCAAGAGTGATGGGCTGAGTGTGTTTGAAGTGAGAGAGAGTATTCTGGGAGGATTCATAACCGTGTGTCTTTTAGTATATTTTTTAAATTTACATTCTCACCATTTCGATAATCATACTTGGCACATTATTAACAAGACACTACTAAAATGTGAGTTTTGTCCACTGCCCTGTGGATAAGATCCCATTTGGATCATATACTTAGGAAGCTTGTAAAGAGAGGCCCAGTTACCTTTAGATAATGTAGAACACAGAGACGAATGATTTCCAGAGGACTAACAGTGAGGTTGAATGCTATGTCCTTGAGATTGCTGATGAAGAGATCCCAGGCAGACAGCAAGGGTTGGGGACACAGAAACAAAGGATAATGTTACACAGAGGCCCCCAAACCAGACACAGGGACAGCTGCTTCCAGATACAGGGCACCGTTTCTCATCAGATCTCTTCCTTTTGCTTCAGCAACCTCACGGATCAAGTTCCACGGTTTGGCCAGCAGTGATTTCCTTCGGACGGCTGCTTGTTTCTCCCAGGAACACTCACACACAGATGCATAAACACGTGGGCATGTACAGGGTTTGAGCCATACAAGGAACATTTCATCCATGTTTGCTCCTTTCTTTCTCATGACAGCTTCATGAAGGCAGGAGCGGAAACATGTCCAGACCAAGAGAAATCTGGAAACTGACTGAGGTCACCAGGCATGCACACAAATGACTCAGAGTTGGACTTGCAGCTTGTGCATGTAACTAAAACAAATTTTCTTGCACCTCCTGAGACTATCAAGACATAGCTGCCCATTTCCAAGGGAGTCAAGGTTGAAAAAAATGTACAGGTTGCGAGTCAATCCTAGATTTTCCACTTCAAAAACAGAATTAATCTCTTCCATTAAATGGTAAATGCATTTTGCTTTGAGAATCTAACACTGAGAATAGATACCTAGGAGCAAAGGACAGACTTATTCCACATTCTTTCCATCAAATGGGTAACGCTTGCTTCAGAGTCAACTCATGACACACACCTCTTTGCTGACTGCTAATCCTCTGACATATCACCATCAATGGACCACTCAACACCCTAGGATGTTCACCTCCCCCAGAGCAGTATTTATGAGAAATTGTACTTTTCCAGGAAAAGTATAAATGTTAATTATGGGATTATTTGTCATTATATTTTAAATAACTTGTTAATGACTTGTTCTGATGCCAGTGCCACCTGCCCCTGTGAGTGGCAGGACTGTCCCCTTCCTCCCTCACAATTCACTGTGGAGACAGCCAACATGGCTATGTAGTCTGCTAAAGGTCTATCAACCCTCACAGGAGAGTTTGTGCATATCCAGTGTGATGACAACAAATACATAATTTATTTGCTGGAGTGAGTTATGAAAGTTAATCAATAAGAAGTGGAAGTCTTGTAAATTATCTATTGAAGATCAGCCTATTAAATGTTCTACTTCTACAAGGCCGGTTGGAGTTGAGGTCTCAGACTGCACTATTTATTAGCCCACATGCAAGATAATGTGATTTCCAAGCGGATGAAGTCAGGCCTCACTATTAAGAGAGAGACAGTAAAAATAAAAATGAAATGTGTCTTGCTACAACAGCAAATCCTGCTGCCATGATTGCCAGGAAAAAAAATTTCAAAAAGAGCCAACTTCAGGCTGAGAAAAATCTCTCCCCTTGAAGACAGTAGAATATGTGGTGGAGAACAGGAAAATGAAAAGGGAAGACATCGCACTGGAAATTTCTTCCAAACTCTTTTCAAAATAAAGTGGTTTAAGGTAGGTATAATTGGCTGTAGGCAGCAACTCCTTGTTTTCTACAGTAGTCAGGCCAGGACAAAAAGATTGACACTGCCACATCAGGACATCACTAAGTTTTGGGGAAAGATTGTAAATGGCCTAGGAACAATGTCTGGCTACCTTCAGAATCCAGTAGTGTGGGCCTATAGTACAATACACATGAAGAGAGCTGGGTGAGGGTGAAAGGAGATGGCACTGGGTAAGTTCTGTGCCCATCAGATGGTAGCCATCAGATTTGTGTGGTTGAGAGGCGCAGCCACGAAACATGGGACACATCAAGACATTTCCCTGTATGAAGCACCTGCCAATCACTCCCCTGATCTCTCTTAGGCTAAATTAGGTTCTTGGATCCCTGCAATCCTTTTTCTCTTTGAAATGTTATTAGTCATAAAGCTGAGAGTATAACAACAATAACCGTGAACCTTTTTAGCTACTGCATTACACCAGCCAAAAGATGTGTTCTCTTCTACTTGAGCTGCCCAGTGTGACTTCCCAACAGTGCACATACCTGCGAAAACCAAAGTGCTTGGGCACCTGCTTCAAGGCTCCCACCCAGAGTCTCCTTCCCCTTCTCTGATTATGATATTGTTTTGGAATGCAAAATATTCTGAGGCAGGTCCCTGGGTTCCCAAGCCTAAGTGCTTTCTGCAGCTACGAAATGCTCAGTATTCACGGAGAGGCCTGGGACTCAAGATGCCAGTCTGAGTCCCCATGTTTTGTCCACCACTTCCCCCCAGTCACAGGCTCTTGCTGTGCTCTGATTCAGGTTAAACCTGAGGGCTGCACATGCTTCTGAGGACTGTCAGGAACAAGTGTGAGGGGCCACAGTGTATCAGCATCTTCAGCTCTTCTGCCACCCATCTGTATTATCCCAAAGGCAAGCATGCCTCAATCCGAATGCTGTTAACTTTGACATTGAGCCATACTGTGCTGTGGCCCTGCTTAAAACCTTTGGGCAGCCTTTCTTGACATGTTCATAGCCTTTCTTGACACGTTCATAGAAATGCAAACTCATTGCTGCCCAAGGCCCTCCCACCATCCCATCACTCGCTCACCATTCCTTCTGCAGCACAGCCTTCTGTGGCACGCATTCCAATTGTGAGAACTTCTCAGTAGACCAGTCCTTTTGGCCCTCATTCCTGGCCTTCAGTGCTGCTACTCAGACCACCTTGACTGAGCACGCTTTCTGCAATGGAGCTTCCCTGTTGCTTTAATTGCTTTTTATCCCTATAAGGGTTGTGGTTCTGCATGTCTGCTTCCTCCTGACCAGGAGAACCCAAGTGCCATGAGAACCCAAGTCCCACGGTCTTGACTCACTCTGTAGCGCTGGGTCGGTGGTGGCAGATCTATGCCTGACATTGAGATGATTCCCAATAGCTGTTCATGAGGGAAAAAAAATGGCTAGATGAACAAATTGACCTTGTAACTGATCACGATGTGTCAATCGATGCTTTGGAACACTAGGGATGAGACAACCAGCCCTGTTGCAGGGAACTCCTTGGACTCACTTCTTCCCCTTTCAAACAAACAAGACACCTTTCACGGGTCATATTTGCTCAAATAAACACCCCCTTCTGCAGAAAAGAAATACACTTCTGGCCTTGACCTCATTTTGCCTCCAGCAGAATGCCTTTGGCTGTCAGCAGCTAGAAGTTTCAGCAGAGCAGGTGGAGGGAGGTGTAAATGACCCTGAAGGTTGAAAGGAAAAGAAATTATCACCCAACAGATTGGCAAACATTTAAAAGATTCATGATGCCCAGTTTGGGCACAGATGCAAGAAAACTGGTCTATCATACCCTCTTTATGGGAGTGAGAATTGGCAAAGCCATTTGCTAAAGGGCAGTTTGACAGCATCTATCAAAATATAAAATGGACCTAGCCTCACAACCAGTAAACTTCATGCTAGGCAAAGTTATTTTCAAAAATATACATAGATGTGAATGTTCTAGGATATTCACTTACAGGAGTAGTGGATAAGAGGAAAATAAAACCAAAAGTCACCTAATGCTTGCAAAAGGGACATGAGCTACATAGATTATGGGAGGAAGATTTATGGAATTTCATGGTATCTGTTAAGAATGATAAGATCAACGTATATGTATTGATGTGACAAGATAAAACATCCTGTTAGATAAACAGAGTCAAGTTGCAGAAAGAGTTAGGGATGAGATCCTAGGTAAACAGGTAAACAATGTCTCTGTCTACATAGTTATACCTGGGATTACATATAAGTTTTGATGAAAAGTACAATGATCGTTCAAACAAAAAACTCATTAAAACAAAAGACATATTGCATTAACCATCCTCAAAATAACTCTGCCTTGCTTCAGACACACGTATTTTTCTTCCCACCTTTTGAAGCAGTTCTGGAAATCCTCTTTTGTGAGTGTCTTCAATGGTCCTAACAAGGCTGCCTCAGTGTCCTCATCAATTAAAACACTAACCTCTCAATGTCACTTTGACTTTGCTGAAAGGCCAGAGGTTGCACTGTGCCAGATTGGTTAATAAGAATGATGAAGACATGCCCAGATATGTTTCAAACCTGACTTTCCATTGGATAGCACTTGGGCGGAGTACCTACTACCTTTTTTATTACACCACATCAAAACATTCACAAATGAGGACTTCAAGAAGTGCTTCTTACAAAGGCCTGGGAGGATTTAACACCAACAGCTCTCCAGTGTTTCCAGGTATCACCTCTGGCTGACAGGTATGAAGGGCAAAGAGGGAGGCACAATTACCAGACTCACATGTTTGACTCCACTGTCTTACTTCCTGAAACCATTGTGGAGAACACGAACTCATGAAAACTTTAGAAGGAAAAGCGCTGAGGGCACTTGGAGGAAAAATTTTATATTATGGCCTGGGCCTGAGACAGGACAGTTGCCTTGGTTAGAGGCTCAGTGTACTACAAAGGAGAGATTTGAAAATTGGTGTGAACAGAATTGAAGGGCTCAGATTTAAATCCACATATCACCATTCCCTGGAACATGAGTAAACCTCTGCTCTGGGGCTGTTTTCTTGTCTACAAAGCTAGGATAATCATAGCAACCTGTTAAGAGTTTCCATGAGGATTAAGTGAGATAATGCATATCAAATGCCTACTGTACTGCCTGCCCCAGGACAAGTGCAAATGGTAACTATTAATTTATTATCGTTATTAGTCTCAGTTTCAGAATTCAAATTTGCTAAAGTGAGGGAAAATGAAAAGAGATCAAAGACAAGATAACATGGTAACATAATTGATTCCATCTGGTAGAGTTGTCCATTCCAACTTCCAGCAAGAAAAGGCCTATTATATATCACACCATCAAATACAGTCAACTGAAACCACCTCTATCTTATTAACAAAATTACTCAATTATATGAACCTAGAGGCAAATGGAGTTAGGCTGCCCTTACATAGCTTTGCTGTACAGTTTTCTTTTGCCCAGCTAAAATATCCTCATCCTCTCCCAGCACTAACTGGTACTATTGGCACCAAGAATCGTACTTAAGTTATGAAATACTAAAAATCTCAATTTTCCTGTGGCAGAAAAACTGATCTCAGAAAGCTTTAGGAAGTGGCTCCTTTTGCAAGCTCATTTTTTCCTTTAGTTACCTGAAGGACAGTGTCAGCTGGTGGTGTCCCGTCTACATCAAGTCCTCCCCAATTCTTTCCAGTCTTCCTTTTTTTTGAGAGAGAGAGAGAATAGGCCTGGGACCCAATAGGCCTCTCTATCACACAGATGTAACAGGAGAAGCTGATAGCATAGCTTTGTTTTCAGTAAATATTAATTCACATTCTATCCAATTCAGACTTTTAAGCTATGAAATTTTGAGTTTTTACAAATACTTTCAAAAGATGGCCTAGCCATTGGGATCAAATTCCAGAGCATTTTTAATCACCCCATGTCCATGAAATTGTCATTCCTTATGTTCTCTGGCATTTACCAGCACTAATGTACTTTTTGCCCCTAAAAGTTTACTTATTCTGGGCACTAAATCAATGGAATATGTAGTTCTTTGCATTTGGCTTCGCTGATATCACATAATGGTTTTAGAGTTCATCCATGTTACAGTGTGCATTAATACTTCATTCCACTCCACACCTGCCTATTATGTTTGTATGTGAAGTCACTTTGTTTACATTAGTTGTTGGGCATGTAGATTTTTCTCATTGTTGTGTTATTATGAACAGTGCTGCTGTGAATAGTCATGTACATGTACTTGTTGTGTGAACATATGTTTTCAACTTATATGAGTTAAAATTTGGGGTCATATGGTGACTCTATAAAAGTTTCAAGGAATGATTATCTGCTCCCCATCATGACTGCAAAATTTTACAATTTTGCCAGTCATAGACGTAAGTTCCAATTTCCACACATCTTCATGGACACTTGCTACTATCCATCTTTTTTATTCTAACCACTTTAGTGCATGTAATCCATGTGTTTTTAGTAGATACCATTCATTTGTGCATAGTGGTGGTACATTTCCAATCAAAACAGAGATGGAAAGTTCTTTCTCGTGAATCAATTCATATTAGTTGTGAAAACTGAATCAGTTTCAGTCATATAGTAACGATATAGTAACACTGATGCTACAAAGCATTTGGGGGACCAAAGGATAGGAAGTGCGAGTCTAAGTCATGGTTTTTCTGTCTCATTATCAAAGCTATGTCCAAGCTTGTAACCACAGTCATATGCAAGGTGGTGTAGTTTGGACACAAATGCACTTGCAGAGGCCCACCTGGAGCAAGAGCATCTTTAGAATTCCAGAACCAGGATGTTTTCTAGACCTGCCTGTGGAATTTGGAAATATCACTCAGCTGGTTTTTGCAGACAGGAACAAGAAGACTATCTTCCTGGGGAAGGCTCACAGCACTTAGCTTTCTTTTGAATTCTATTCCCACCTTGCCCATCTTTGGGTTTAAATAGAAAGGAGTCTGACACAACAGGACCAGCCTGACAGAAGCCACAGGCAGCCTGAGAGGAGTGTTGTTGGTAAATGATCTTCATCTATATCAGCTGATGCAAACTTGTGGAAGGAAAACATGTTCCCAGGAAAACAAACCACTCCATCTAGGATGGCATGATGCAACTTCTGGGAGGGGTGTGTGGAATCTTCAGTCCTGTCCCACTTGGTCATCTAGCCTGTAGTTGGGCTACGGGGTCAATTCTTTCAATCCCACATGGAGCCCTGTGCAAAGACTTAGGTTACACTGTGCTCTCCAGCTGATCATCTTGGACAGGCTGGAAGACTTCTCCACCCAGTGATCACTAAGCCACAGAGTCTCAGAGCCACGGCTGTTTCTGGAAGAGAGAACTTGAGTATGTTCCTGCCTTAGACTGTTTCACAAGTGACTATCAGTTACACACTTCTACATCACAGGACCAAATGCTCAGTTTTGCAGGTGAGTCAAGGGAAAATCTGAGCAGACTGACCTCAAGAGCTCAGACATGCAAAGCACTCAACAGAAGCCTCTCTCTTCCCCAGTTCCAGAGGGCAGCATTGGCCTCACTGGTAATGGCCACAGTGGGCTCTTCTTGGGACTGGAATCTTCTTGGCTGGAGTTCAAAAAAGACAGCTTCCAACAGCAAAAAACTCCCTGCCAAGGCCTGTAGATCGAGTGACAGAATGTGGTTTCCACGGCATTCCCCAAGACAGGTGTCTCCCCTGCTCTGGAAAAGCACATTCCTTGCTCCACAGCAAGTCAGCGGCTCCCCGAGGACATGGGTATTTAAAGAGCTGGAAAAGATGTCTCCATGATAAACCCAACAAGCTAAGAAGAAAGGAGTGTGAGGCCTTGGCACGATGTGAGTTCCAGGGCCAAGCATTATGTTCCCCATTCTCCTTATTAGTGTTTCTGTCCTATGTTTCTTTCTTTTTAGCATTCACTGCCATCTGTAATTGCACTGGATAGGGGTCGCAGTGGTAGCTATGGTCGTGGCTTTTCATCTCTCCTACAACCACATAAATCCCATTACGAACAGCATCATATCTGACTTTCTGAGAATTCTGTTCCTAATGTCCACCATTGTGCCTGAGGAACCAGGAGCTCAGTGTGTGTCTCAAGAATTGTCAAGGGAAAGAATTAATGAGTCCCTGCTTGATAATCTTTCCCACACAGAAGTTTCAGTGGTGTACATGAGTAAATTTAAGGTTCTGCATAGTAAAATAACCTGCTCAAGTTTAAAACTCATAGTGGCTAGGCCTCAGGAGCCTTGGGACTGACTGAATCCAAAGACCCAAGTTGTTCTGCATTGTCACAGATTAAAAAAGGAAGAGACCCAGTTCCCGGGGGAAGTTCCTACTTCAGCTAAGATAAAATAAAAGGAAAGTCTGCCAGCCCTAAGATAGAACTGTCCTGTGATGAAAAACCATCCCAGGAGCACATGGCTCACCAGATGTTGTGCACAGCTCTGGTACAGCGAGACTTAATAAAGCACCCGGGACTGATCCCCTTGCTCCAGCAGCTTTGCTTGTAGGCCTCACATGCATTTCTGAGTCGTTAACAATTAAACACACATGCTGTATGCCTCCGAAGCAATGGGCGTTACCAGACCCTCAGTGAGAGGCAGGTATCTAAAATTCCCAGGGCTCTACCTTCTTTCAACAAACATCACTGATTTTCTGCCAACCTCAACCCCAATACCTTCCAAACTGCTTCTCTTTTCAGGGAACAATTTTTGAATCAACAAAAATTTTTAAAATGGCAGCAGTAGGTATAGTATTCCTTAGCCAACTACGGAAACCAGTGCATTGTTGTCTTTATCCAAAGGACACACAGCTGTTCTCCCTGTCACTTAGCCTACCAGCTAAAGGGCATTTTTCCACTTCCCATTTACCTTAAAATTATAAACTCAGATCATAATCATTCCCCCACTTGAATATTCTCCGGGGATCCTATCCCTCCTAGGCCAAAATCCATCTTTCACAGTGTTATGGAAGTCACAACGTCATCATGCCTCTGGTTTCCTAAACTTCCTAATTTTATGTCTAGTCCTCTCACTTTGTTCTTAGTCCAATCTCTGTGACCAGTTTTGTGACCCCCAGACATCTCCATCTCTTCCCAGCCCTCGGCTTTGTTCTCCCTCTGCCTGGAACTCGCTCAGCTAGGCTGGGACTTTACACAGCTGGTCCTTCTTGTCAATCAGGTCTGAGCTCAAATTTCTCCTTCTACTTTTTAAAATAGCCTTCTCAGGCGCTATCATGTAACCTCTTTTATTTTCTTCCCAGCACTTCATAAAATCTGACGTTGCCCTGTTTACCTGCTTGCTTTTTCCCAGTAAAAGATACATGCTCTCATTCATACCTGTAACCCCATTGCCTAATACACATAGACTGTAGAATACATATTTAGAAAATCAATTTAAAAAACCTTCTGGAAGCCAAACCATAACCCATTGACTTTCTAGAGCAAACTGCTCCTTAACCTCTGAAACGTCCATGGTACTCCACCCACGTTCTGGTTCAGACAGTCAGATAAGAGATGAAAAGGGAAGAAGACGAACCGATAAGCTACGGCTGAGGAGCGGAAAAGTTCTTTAAATTTTATCTGCACACATTCTGACCAGGGGACGTTCTGACAAGGCTGGTGGAGGGACCTCACCCTAAAGCCACTGGCAAGCCCGGCCCGTGACTTCTTTCTGTAATCTATAAAGGGAAAAACGTTATACTTTTAGGACTTAAGGGAATTAGGAGGAGGATTTAGTTTTTAAGAGAGAAAGCAAAGTCATTTAAATTGAAAACTGATCTCATGCCTTAGATGTGAGTTTGGTTTGCAAGAGAAATCCTCAGGCGGGCAGGAGCGGTGGGAGCTGACTAAGCAGGTCTGGTCTGCCTGCCCGTCTCGCTCTCAGTGCCTGGCTGAGAGACAGCTGCCGGAAGACAGCTTGATCTCTCCAGCAGATTGGTTTTTAACTCAAGTTTTAGTCCTAAAATGAGCGCAGGCTTCTGCACCTCTTCAGGAAGTGGTTTTGAGTTCTAAGAGTCCCAGGATGCCTCCCCGATGCTTGTGGACTTTTTCTGTTTTTCCCAGGGAAACACGGCTTTGAAAATGTCCCCCTTGCACAGAACTTGGGGCACTTGGAAACAGGAGCCAGCTGCCTGGTGGGCGGGAACCACCTCCCCTCCCCCTAGACTCAGTCTCTAATCTCCAAGGGGGCGCCTCCCTGTCTCACCCCAACACCTCACCTCCCACCACTCTTCACTACTCTCACTTTTGAAGGACCACCTCCTTGGGATACCAGCTGTCTTACTGTCGTGGCTGAGAAGGTTGACAGAGGAGGCAGGAGGAAAAGCGTCAGTGAAGCTTTGTAAGTATCACATGTCAAAAAATTATAAAAATATAATTCCCTCCCCTCTCGCATTTCAAGCCAGAGTTCAGTTTCATCTTTTCAACCACAGAGATCTTAAAAACACACTTTCAAAAATCATTAGTTTCTTCGTGTTCAAAATGGTGCAGATCACCTATCCTCACTCAAAGAGTAACAATGAGACCGTGTTCAGTCCCTGGGATCTTCAGAAAGGAGCAGGTCTGCACACAGAATGGAATACAGGAGACACTTCAGGGTCATGAGTGACCCTGAAAATGTGTGACTAAGGAGACCTCTACAGTGTAATCAAGACAACAGGAGTCCTCCACCCTCTGCAGGCCAGAGGTCTGATCACATCTATGGCTTGGAGGTAGAACCAGTGCAAAGTGTTGGAAGAGGTGGGGAAAGCACATGCCAAAGATGCCATTGAATATGCGTGCCATCGCTTCCAGGAGGGAACAGGACAATGTGTTGTTCAGTGTGGCTCTGACTTGCTAGAATCAGATAGTAACTAAAACACACCTGCAGCCAGCTCACCCGACCAAACCTCTGTGGCTGGAAATGCAGTTGACAGTAGAGCATCTTTCTAGTTGTGAGTTTTGTCCTCAGCATGACAGAGAGAGAAGAGAAAGAGAAAGAGCCCCATATGCTCTGTGGCATCACCCTCGCCGTGTACAGCTTCACATCTCCCTGCCCCAGGTTTCATCACATCAGTGACAGGAACGTATGCTCTCTCACAAGGTAGAAGGGGCCCAGCCTCAGGTACTCATCAGCGTCTGGGGTGATGGGTGAGCACAGGCGGCATCTGCCGGGCATGGTCCCCATGCCTGTCTCAGACCCTCTGGCAGGCAAAGCGAAGTCCCTCTGCTAAGTCACAATGGGAAGCATCTGCCAAAGCACCAGGTGTGAAACAAACCCAGCTCATTAGCACCAGTGAGCCCCCACCCAGATCCCCGCACAAGGCTACCAGCTAAATCCAGGGCTGCCCTCGGGCCCCAGGAGCCAGCCTTATTAAGATGGCCATCGGATGGTCCACGTCAATTTCACGTTTTCCATCAAAACCTCCCAGAGAACAGGCACCTGTGTGTTTACCCTTCGTACCAGAATAAATGCAAAGCTGCTGCAGGGAGAAATAACACAGCACCACGGTAACAATGGAAGACATCGCTTGCAAGCTGTCCGAGGCCCCTGGAGTAACTGACAAGTTTGACAGAGAATCTGTGGTAACATTGCTTGATTTGTGTGTGAAGAGAAAGTGGAAAGTGCATTTCCGGAAGGTTTAGACACTGATAACCAAAAAAGAAAGTCTTGTAAACAAAGCCACAAGGACCAGGCCCTGTCATCCTCCCGGCCCTGGATCAAGGCCCCTTGCCCTGTTGTGATCCGTCCCCAAGGAGGACAGGCCCTGTGTCAGCCAGCTGTAAGACATGGAGAGAAAAACTGATCAGAAATGACAGCGGCACAAAATTGTGTTAGCCTCCTGCTCAGCATAGGTTGTGCGGGAGAGACACAGCAGCTCCCCATGGAGCTAGCAGGGAGCCACCAAAGCTGTTGTGGGGGCATGTGGTCCCCGAGAGGGACAATCCTTCACCCTAACAGGGAAGACATGACTTCACTCTGTTGAGCTTCACTTCTTTTTCCACTCGGTCTTTCTAGGACAGCTCAGAATTCTGGAAATATTTTAAAAGAAAATACCTAATGGAGTGACTTGCAATCATAGTAGTAGCAATAATAGAAACAATAATTATTATTTTCTATGATATATTATGGCTACTACATCGCTTTTATTATATAATGTTATATAATGCCAAATAGTAATTATATAATAATCTTATGAGCAATACTGTAAGTAGGCTTGAAGTATGTGGTATATATAGCATTATATAATTATAAAATTGTATTTTATATATTTATGATTGTATAATAATATCTAGCATCATAATGTAAAAATAATTTAAAATCTGTAATAATTACATAATAACAATTATTATTTCCTCTTGCTTTGGAGCCAGCCACTATCACTAATATGACAGAGATTAATTCATTTGATCTACATCTGATATTCATTCTGTTGGGTCTCCATCCCACAGAACAATGTCCTGATGCTCAGGTAATTGTAATATGGCCATTTTACAGATGAGATAACTAATTCCAGGGCAGAGAGTCTGGGAACTGCTTAAGGAGGTGGAGCTGTGACTATGATCCAGGCAGCCTGGCTCCAGATTTGTGCTCTGTCAGTGCAGTGTTGGCCTCATGCACAGTAAACATGCAGCATCGCTGTGACCCCAGGGTCTTGCAGGCAGTGTAGTTCTGATGGGGCTGCAATGCACCAGGCAATACGCTTGAAAATTTGTTCGGTGAAGACTTTCCATGTGCCAAGGGCCACAACATGCACACAATTTAGTTCCTTAACAACCCCCCAAGGATGTGAACACCAGAAGAGAAGGGAAAAGCTCTCTCCAAAGTCCCATAAGGAGTAGGCAGCACCAGGATCACCTCCACACAGACCAGGAAACAGTGCCGGAGACAGGTGATAAAGTAGGTATCTATCCCCACGCCCATGCCAGTATTCCCACTCTCTCTTATTAGCCTCCTTCCTCTCCAGAATTCAGTTCTTCAAGAGATGCGATAGGTGAAATGACCTCATACACATCCGGGTACCTAGTAGATGCCGGAAGACAAGCAGCTACTGCCACCATTCTTGTCACTAACTGTGAAGAGCCACAGTAGCATTTTCCTCCAAGAAAAGGATAGAAAAAATAGAATTATGAGACCTTCCACTCTGGTGGCAGGTTCTCTGCCTCTTTTAACCTTCGGCAAAGCCCTCACATGGCTGACTAACACAGGTTCTTGACCCCAGCACTCGTCAGATACACAGGCTTTGGGCCTTGCTGCCTGTACTGAGGTAAATGGTCAGAAATTCAGCGCAACCACCTGCATTGACCATGCATGTGCCCAGAGTCTGACCTGTATCGTGTCTAGTAAGCCCTATGTGCCCCAGTCCATGGAGAGACTTGATACTGTAGTCTATCCCCGTAAGTTTCTGCACAAGCTACCCAGTGCCAGTCGGCACTCGCACATTCTCCCTGCCACCGGGCATGGACAGATGGGAGCTATTCTTATTATTTAACATTTATTAAGCACCCACAGTGTGCCAGAAGCTGCTTGGAACAGGGGTGTGGGTGAGCCCAAAGAGCTTGTCCCCAGAAGCCTGTGGCCACATGGAAGGGAGGGGGCGGGCCACCAAGGCCCACCCTCCCCCAGCTGCTCCCTAGTTGCAATGTGTTCTGTTGGAGCAGGTGGACAAAAAACAAAGTTTCAACATGATGGGGACCCCTGAGCTTTAATTTGCATGTTTCTGACTCAAAGATACAACTCCCCAGACTAGTAATCAAGGAATAGCAAGGAGACTGGGCTTTTAGCACCCAGGCTAAGGAGTCCAGATGTCACACGCCATGGCCATGGAGCTGCTCTTTGCCTCAGCGCTCGGGGACTGTGCCCCTGTGCTATCCAGCATCACTGCATCCATGTCCTTAGTCACCAGGCATCTCCACGGAGACTAGGAGCCTATCCTGATGTCTAGAACACCTTCACCTGCGAGGAGTGATGGAAATCCAATGTAAGTGCTTTATACATTTAAAAAAATATAATACAATGAAAGACATACTGCCACGGGTTCTCCTCACAATGTTTCCTTTCTCTGTAAACAGGCGTAGCCCATTATTCTTGCTACTTTCAGGAACAGATGTGAAAATTTTCTTTCCTTCTTGTTTTTAGGAAATATGATAGAAAAAAATACGGTGAATGTAGCGGCTGGTGACATTCAAAAGAAAGAAAGACCTGTAAAAAACATCAGTGTGTGTCCTCATTTACTTATTCACTGCATCTGGCACTATAGGATTTCTAGCTCTTTCCTCAAAGTCAAAGTGACCTGGAGATGCCAGTGTTTTGAGTCAATTCAGGATATCTGTACAACCATGGCAGTGCAACCAAAGACAGCTACGAAAGAAGAATTCCAGAGCTGCTTCGGAGAGTGGCAAGGATGATGGGATAAGCAGGAGGCAGTATTTGACAGGGATTGGTGGCAATATATCTTTTACTATAATAAATGATTTTACATTTAGTCACCCTGATTTTTCTATCATACTTTCTTACGAAGAAATAAAATTGACACTTCAGGAGAAACCACAAACCACACAGCATCAGCAATGCTGCCGTCAGTCATCATGTTCCCACCACATGCACAGGTTGCTGGGGGAATCTGCAGGCCCGTGTGGAATGCGTGTGGCAGTTCCCTTTCTTACATGGAAACAGTTCTAATAGCCGAGGCCCCACATCCCACACAGGCCACTTGTCTGCGCAGATCGCCTGGGTGGAAAACCCCGACACAGGCATCACAGTATGTCTCTGGCTCAGAGATCCACTGCTAAAGGCCCACATGTGGTCACCTTTGAACACTTTCATTCCTCACAGTAACATAGAGAAGAAAATACTTGGTCTAAAGACAGACTCCTGCTTTCTGCTGAGAAATTACAGGATACTAGAGGTCAGGCAACTTTTACAAGGTCTCACAAAGTTGCTCATGGTCCTGCTCAGCTTTTCTTGCTATACATTCTATGTTCTTTTGACTTCACTATCCTCCTTCAAGGATGAGAAGTGGTTCTCCAGAGATCAGTTCCTGAGAAACACACACACACACACACACACACACACACACACACACACACACACACACGTGCGCACAACAACCTCAGGCCCTAAATCCTCCACACCCTTTAGATCCAGTGCAGATTAGACAGAGGAGGAGGAATGGCCAGGGAGACCACCTTCTCCCATAGCAGCAAGTGTAAACTCTGCAGGACCCTGAGCCAGAGATGGGGCTAGAAGGCAGGGCAGTGACAAAGTCAACCAACCCTTGAAAGACAAGTCTGTCACTGTAACATCCCACCTCAGAACAGAAAACCAGCAAGTTCAAGCCCAACCTGAGCCACTTTGCAAGACTTTGCATCAAAACAAAATTAAAATCTTTATAACAGGGTTATGGATGTAGCTTAGTGCAAAGGTTCTGGATTCAATCACATTATGAAGTGAAAACAAGTAACAAGAAAGCAAAGCCTTTGCCCATGGGACATACCAGAAGCCCATCCCTCAGAAAGGATGAAGAATCACCTTTAGAAACCATCTTTTGGGAATGTAGGTGAATCTGTTCAGATCATCCAGGTACTGAAAGCAACAAAGACATCACGTTGGATTCAGTGGGTAAGATGGAGCCTCAAGAATTCTTTCTCCCAGGAGTTGTACTTCTGATTCTTCTGATAATTCTCTGATCTTTGATCTGGCCCCAAGGACAGAGCCTGAATCTCACTGACCTCTGTGCCTCCAAAGCTTAGAGGAAAACCTGATATGAAACACATGATCAATAATTATTTTAATGAAAGAATGAGTTACACCCAAGCCTCCTACTTTTACCAGCCTAAAAATTCAATCTAGAAACATGGCAGAAAAAAACAACTCCCACTTTCCAGAGGAAAAGATGTTGTGTGTCTGGAATTCAACATTTCTGGACACTTTGTTGAGCTCAGCAGTTCATGTAGCCACACATGTGCGCTGGTGGGATGTGTATGCGTGATAGGACTATCTTTAGACTGGAGCATGACATAAATAGGGGTGAGTATCTCCCTCATAAATCACCCAGGGAAAGCACTTACTCAAAACAACCTTTAAAAGGCAGGGAGGAGACTGCTTCCCCACCAAAGGGTCAAATTGCCGAACACCAAAGCAACAGAAAGGAGTGTGAAATCCACAGGTCTTCCAACCCTCCGTGCCCCATGCCAGTGTATTATAAAAAGCATACTTGCTGATATAGCATGCCTTTATAATGATCAAAATGACAGATGGTTGCTGCAGAAACAGCCTTTTTATAGGACTGATATTAATCAGAAGTGACTGACAATGTCCGTTTAATCTTTTAATTTCAAAAAAAGTACATTTCTGTAGAACAGAACTGGGCAAGTCCTAGTGCTAGGGAATGAGGAGATGTCCATATTATTTCAAACTTAGTAGCTCCCACAATTTTCTTTTTCTTTCCTTATCTATTTGTTTATGTACTGCTAATGCACAAGGACCTGGTCGCCTCCTCTGAGACAACTCCTCTTTCCTCAGTTACCACAGTGTTGGGTATCCCTCTTGGATTTCCTTGGTTTCCACAGAGGTAATGTTCTAGTCTGAGAAAGAGTGGACTTGCATCAAAACCAAACACAGCCAGGGGAGAGACATCACATTCATCTGGTCTGAGGAGCAGATACTTGGTAAAATAGCTGTATCTGCCTTGGGCAAACTTGGCCATGGATGGAGAAACTAGGTAGATTACTATCTGAGAAAGATGGTCCATTCAACAGGGATAAGTGAGATCCCAACTAACCAGTATTTTCCCTGGGATGGTGTATATAGGGTTTAAGGTAGAAAGGGCACATTCATGTTCACTGTTTCCAGTAGCATACACCATTGCTGAAAACCTTATGTTGACCCTCTGACACCTGTATCATGATCTCTGTGTCTGACAGTCATAATACTGCAGTTAAAATGGCACTGGCTTTGCTCTGCAGCTAGAAGGTGGACAGGACAGAGACTCTTGGGTGGGGGAGGGGAAAGTCTGCCAGCTCAGTCCTGAAGGCTCCAAATGAAAGTTTCGCTGGGACGGTTAGGGAAGAGACTTTCTAAGAAGAGGTGGAGTGCGAGTCTGGGTTTGCCACCACTTGAGCACAGTGTTTGTGACCAGAGGTCTAATAAATGGGGAAGTATGAAGCATCACTGGATTCAACTATGCCTGACACTGGAAGAAATGGATACTTTATTTTTCCCTTTAACCAAGATGAGTTCGATGTTCATCAGTTTCAAATAAACATCTTTAACAGATACCTAATACTTTTTCTCTCTCGCAGAATATACTGAAAGACTAGACACTAGGCTTCTCCTATATATTATAATATAAGCCCCTTTTGTAAATGATCTTGGTTTCTCTATTTTCAATCCACAATTCATCCTCACGCAACAGCCTGGCACATAGTAGGTGCTTAATAAATAATAGCTGAATGAGGAAATGATGAGCTGCACTGAAAGCTCACAGAAGCTCTGAAAGCCTGATATTCCTGTTTTTACTTATAGCTCAGAAAACTGAGTCATGCTGAGGTTAATCGACAAGCCCAAGGCCACACACTTAGTAAATGCCAAGGCCAATATATCAACCTAGACCTGTTTGATTTCAAATTCCCCTTGCCACTTCTCTGACTGTTTAATTTAGTCTACCACTGACATGGCCTTGTTGGCAATACAGAAAAGTCACTTCATGAATAAGATGGAGCAGCCTTGAAGTAAATGATGCCACCAGCATTTTTACCAGGTGTTCATGTTGATGTCTTGTGCAATCAAGAGATATTCAAAACATCTAGGCAACATGATAGCATGGTGATACCAAGAAGTGAAAGTGGTTCTAACAACCACAGAGCAAAACAAGTTGCTTTATTAAAGTCCAACCTGAAACACACTCAAATTGCTGGCAAGTTCCTTGCACATTTCTCCACCTTTTTAACAGAATGGTTCCTCTCTGTGCTTTCCAAAAATTGACACTTCAGTAATTTCCAGCAATACTACAGATGTTAGTGTAGATCTTCCAGAAAGTGTTTGACCAAATTCAGTGAAACTCATTTCTATTCAAAATAAAGGAAGCAGGGTGTTTATACCAGGCTGCCCATGTCAGAGAGGAATTATTCAGCATTTTTTGGCCACTGTGTAGTTTACAATAGAAAACACTGGGTCCTTGGAGAATTCTGTCTCTGAGAGATTGGATGGCCAAGGGTAAATGGGACACAAATCAAGGAAACTGTACATTATCCCCTAGTCCTTAGGAGGCCATTACAGACTCCCTCCTTACACAAGCACACAGAGATGTAGCACCTCTGAGATTTGTTCCAGGTCCTTTGACTTATGTGTTTTCACCTTTGAGATTTAATGTTTAAGCCTTGTCCAATTTACAGTATGAACAGGTTAAGTAAGATACTGAAGCCTTCCCTCCATATCTCACACCAATGCCAAGTTCTCTGCTCTACAGAGGAAGTCTTCCTCTTCCCTGGTCCACTATAAACCTTCCAATCTTTTCCAGCTTCATGCCAACCCAACATCCTCTCTCTGAACCATCCTGTTGCCAACTCCAAGACACATCTGGCCTGTCTGTCTGTCTGTCTGTCTCTCTCTCTCTCTTTCTCATTTTTTCACATGCATCCTTTGTACAAACCTCAATACTGTGCAAGGCTGGTGGGGAAGAGGAAAGTGCTGGCCTGATAACTCCTGTCAAGTTTCAGCTCACACACACACATCCCTGGGCTACCTTTCCCTGAGGTGTTAGGTTCTCCACATGCAGAAGAGGAATCCTCACCTTAGGCTGGGATTCCTTTCCTGAAAGTCCTAGAGTCACCCATCATTTTACAATTCAGATATTTTTTCTTTTTCAGAAAGGTATTTAGATGAAAACATGGTTTACATAAAATGCTCAGCAGAATCTGTGATAAAACTCTAAAAGGAAATACATAAATATTCCCTTGGCAAAATATATGAATATTCACCCAAACTGAGATAAATAAAGTCTATAAATATCTACACATCATTTCAGGTTGAACCTTGTTCCAAAATGAGATTCAGTACCCAGTTTCTAAAAAGTAATTTTGAGAGCTTTGTAAAATGTCTAATTAAGAAGCAATGGGGAACCAATCTCACCTAACTTCATTACAGGTGTTATGGATATAAATTGAGAAAGAATGTCTAAGTGGTCAACACAGGGCCTAACTCAGTATTTGCAAACTGTCATTCCTCTACCATCTTTTTTTTTTTTTTTCAAGGTTTGCTGTGTCATTCTTTTTTTTTTAATTTTTTAATTTTTTTATCTTTATTGGTACATTAAATATACACATCATGATCCTCTACCATCTTTATTGTAACATCAACTGTTTTATCACAACACTATGAAGCCAGAGGTCACTTCTCTGTCTGTTCCATAATCCAGGTGCTTCCTACAGTGTCTGTTAAAAAGGAGACGTGGAGTGAGTAGATCACTACACGCAACCACACCCAACGAGGTAACTGTAGCTAGGTACATCCTGTTCAGTATCCGTTACTGATTCATCCCCCATAAGAACTGGAAGTGACACCACTATGTCCAGTAAGAAGAGTAATTTAGCCATATGAGGAGGCAGCTATCAAGACAAAGATGCATCAGCCTGAATTCGCAACAAGCAGCCAAGTGCTCAGTAGAACCTAGCACTCAATAAGCCAATCAATTACAAAATCATTGTCTTGGTTCTGTCATCTGGCATTGCGTGACCATAGTCCATGATTTAGGCAGGTTCTTTTGGCAGAATGTGGACACATGGATGATGCTGGGAAGGGACTTAATCTCTTTTCTTAGAAGATCACATAATTCACAGACCATTCAAGCTTCTCACTGGAAACTCAGAAATAAGTAAAGAGGAACATGTATTGGTTCTTCTTATCCACACATAAGGGATAGCAGCTTTTATTGTATGGTTATTGTATAACCATAGCAGCTTTTATTGCCTTGGAGAAAAACTCTTGTCTTAGTCCCTTCCCAGAATTATTAGGAGGGCCCCATGGACTGTCTTTGCAGGGGTGAGTAGTGGGTATTCTATTAAAATGCAGGAAAGCAAATGAAGGGCTAAGTTTTTTTTTTTTTTTTTTAATTTATTTAACTGAGCAGACTAAACCAGGGCAATGTTGGTCTGACATTAGGATAAATGAATACTTTATTTTTCCCTTTAACCAATATGAGTTCAATATACGGCATGTTCAAATAAACGTCTTTAACAGATATCTAATACTTTTTCCTCCCCTATAATATACCTATATTCCTATAAAATGGCTCTAGAGAGTATGATGAAGAAGCGACTCTTTGGACACAACCATTGGCTGCTGAAATTGGAAAGCCCTTGAGAGTCTCCTCACTGGCTCCTTCACTGGCTGTAACTGCTTTGCCTCCACATCTCTAGGCACAGGGATGTTTTCAGCAAGGGTAGAATGCACACTCTTTATTGTGCCTAATATTATTGACTTCCTGATGGCATTATTTAGGTGCTGACAGCACCTTAGTTGCCTGTAGGAAAGGCTTTGGAGCTTGAGCCAGGAGGAAACCAGCAAGGTCAAGGATGTGGTTAGTAAGCTGGCAAATTCAGGTAGGGGACACAGGAGGCAGCTAAGGAGCATCAACTGGAGAGCAGAGGTTACACTTTTTCCTCTCTCCCTCTCCTCCTAGATATTATCTCAATGGGGGTCACTCTCGTTCCTAGATGCCACCATGTAAATAGCATAGGCTGTGAGCAGAGCAGAATGCAAACTCATGTCCGCATGCAGGCTTTCAGTGTGTTCCACAGGTAAGAAAGGGAGAAGATGACATGTATCCCAACAGTTAGTCTAGAGGGGCTTTGCTGAAATGCCACAGTGTCACAGAGGCATTGCTTGTGAAAACAAAGTAGGAGCAAGCTTGGGTTTGCAAGCAAAACCACGTGTTCTGTACAAAAGTGACGGCAGATGTGACTCGATTCCTCTGCAAAGGAGGAAGAAATAGGGCCTCCCCAATTTCTCAGCTGGCCCTTGCTTCTTCCCATCTATCACTCGGGTAATATGTCCAGAGTGGCATTTCGTAATGACAGCAACATTCCAGTAAATCGATAGTTATTTAATTCCCAACAAGCTCTTGAGTCCATTAAACCTGATTACATTCACCCATTTCAGTGGGTGCCGTTATTTTTCCTACAACGGCACTTAATCTATAACAGGAACTTATGAGAACTTTCAAAAGCAATTCTAGCATCAATCAGCATAGAGTGAAGGGCGCGATTTGCTTGTAATTATTTATCGGATGGGGTGGCTGAGGGCAGGGCAAAACTGCAGCCACTGACCTTCACCCCAAATTTCCAATAGAAGCAAAAGACCTTCTCACTCCCCGACCGACCACAGATCTCCACTTCTGAAGCAGCAACCCTGGCACACCAGCTGCCTGTCCCAGGAGAGATGGAATGGCTTCCATTCTGTGAAGGACCATCCGCCAGGTGGCCGACTTATTTATAATATGGAACATACAGAAAAACCTCCCGACCAAGCAGTAGCCACATCCAGGATATAATACTTCAGAGTTATTTTGAATCACCCCTGTGAGACTCTAATCACCCTTTTTTTTCCCCTTAAACAAAAGTTAATACTACTTTCAGAAAAGGAGAAACAGTCTTTGACCAGGGGCCCCTCCAGCAGCTTCATATATGAGGTAGTTGTAGAACTTTTAAACAATGAAGTCTGTGGTCAGGGTGCCCACTAGTCAAAGTCCCCAGTAACTAATTTTCCTCTTCCATAGGAAGGAGATGGAGAGCCTATTACAAAGGATCAGTACAACAAACAAATGCCCTCTGGCTTCCTGCTGTGGCCAGGCTCTCTCACTAGGAAATGCTGACGTTCTGTAGACTCACACCACATCCGATCAGACTATTTCTATGACAGAGGGGCTGACTTACGTTAAGGGAGGAAAAAAGTCCACATGTTTCATTGGTAAGAAAGCCTCCTTCTCAGAATTAAGAGCCTTGAAAGCAAATCCAACATATATCTTGGCCCTCTATTCTCACTCAATTATTAAAATGTAAGCAGCTACTTCAATCCTTGAACTTCATAAACTAACCATCCCTAAGGCATCCCTTCCTGCCTCAGGGTCCCCACAAGATGCAGGTGGGGGAAACTCCCCAGAAAACACAAGCCACATAGGGGTGTCCTATGAATTACCACCTACTTCCTGCTGCTTCTCTTCCCTGAGTTAAAGCTCCTAACTGTGCCATCTCGTGATAAGTGACTTTGCCTCCTGATCTGCTCCGGGAGACTGAGTCCCTCTGAAAGCAGGCAAGGAGAGCAAATCTTTTGCCCCATGGTCAACCTCCTGAGGGAAAGGCATGAATGTTAAGCAGAAGCCAGATCAATACAAGCAAATATAGCTCAAGTACACCATTTATTCAGCCATGAGAGATGTCAATAGCCAGATTAGAGTGATCCATCTTTTTGATTTCCTACTGTCTTCTCACTGACTACACGAGGGCTTTTTCCTGTATTAAAAGTGTTTGCTTTCTCAACCATAAAAATTCCAATTATTACTCTGTGCGCTCTGGAGTTAAGTTGCTTGCTGGCCAAGGCCTTGAATTACCTGAATCAGCCCAGGGAAGAAGGGGGCTGCGGGGACGATCACAGGCACGCCATAGGACTGCAGGAGGACTCCTTGGGACGCCAGCATGCTTTAAGTGGAGGTATGATTCCCTCTGAGGCTCAACACATCAATGGAGACTTAGGGGAAAATCTATAGACCCAACTTCTTCCGAACTACAAAGCCGAGAGCCAAATCGCTTCTGTCAGGAGCCAGGAGCCCATCAACGCCGAGAGGGGAAAGAAAGAAAATCCGCATCAGCAACTCTGAATATGAAAGTTTTTCTTCCCAGACAACGAAGAGGCGCGGCAGCTGCAAAGTTGAAGCTACCAAAATGGAAGGTGCTATTTTGGGAGCAGCTTGCCTAACATGACTAACCAAATACTCTTCATTAATTTAGTTCTCAGAGAGAGTGAGACAGAGAGAGAGAGAGAGAGAGAGAGCAAGGGACAGAAGTCCTGGGCTCTGAGATAATGGAGCCACCCTGATGGATTTGGCAAAAAAAACAAAAAACAAAAAACAAAAAAAACAGAAAACAACAACAACAACAACAAAAAAACCAAAAACAAACAAACAAACAAAAACAAAACAAAACACCAGAGAGAGCATCCACAGGAGACTTTTTAGAGAGAAAAACTGTGAAATAGATACTTGCATGATTATCAGCGGTTGTCTAAAACTCAAACTAAAATGGCTAACATGGGCAGACCTGGGTTGCTGATCGAAAATAAACTAAGAGGGTGTTTGGTCTGCTTTTCCTCCCTCTCTCCTTCTTGCCTGGCTCTGATTTAAATTTTAAGGGGACAATTTGTGAATAGTGTGATTTTACTACCAGCCAATATTTGCACAGCACAGGCTCTGAAGAGAGAGCAAATACTTTAGTTACCCAAGTTATGTTATTCTCCTTTCCTGACTCCCCAAAATAAGTGCTGCTACCCAGTTTGAAGACAATAAAGAAACTGATCAAGGTAGGGATGCAGATTTGCTCCTGATTTTACCCCTTGCAGGAGGCACTGCTGAGACACCAGCACATTCCCAGCCTGATTCTTGATCCTGTGACACTACACCTGTGACTGCATTCCATTCTGGAATACAGTTGCTTCTCTCTCTGTATGTGTAACTGGAAAAAAAAATCATTTTGAGCTTTCGACTAGGAGAGATTAGTATGCAGTATATTAATGACAGATGTCTTCCTGTTCCCAGAGATCAAAGGTGCATGTAATGTATACTACAACTACAGGTGGAAATATAGTCAAGCAAATATTTCACATCTTCCTAGTAATTGAAAATCTTCAAGTGATTGTTTGAGTGCATTTTGTGGAAGCTGATAAATTTCTATGGGGTTAACATGAGTTAGAATTTTGCTGCCTGGGGAAGGATCCCGTTTACCAGCTGTGTGATCTTGATCAAGTTTCTTCACTTCTCTGAACTTTGGTTAGCTCATTCAGAAAAACAGTAGCAGCCTTTCCTTTGTCAGTTCCTATGATGAATACACGAGTGGCTATCATCACATCTGGGTGTGTTACAGTAGAGGGGCTGCAAGCACTTCACACTGTACAAGCCTCGCTCTCCTCACAGCTGGTAGCACACCTTTGACTAAAACTGTTGACTCAGATGACATCCAAGTATCCGAATCTTCATTCTAGGAAAACACACAGTTGCACTGAAGAGTGCTGCAACTTTGAGAGTAGTATGAAATTCAGATGGTGTGATATCATGTGAATGACACCCCAGACCCAAGGTCTGCTGAGAATCACCTTGAAACCCAACATCCACTTGCCACCTTCCGCCTCCCTCTCGGAATACAACCCACAATATAGATCTTGTCAAAATCGGGAGAGTGTCAGACCCCGCCAAGCATACTCAACTATTGGCTTTTTCTAAATCCAAATGTCAATTCCTCCACTTTTAGATAGCCAAGGTGTTTTTACACTACACTAATTTTAGCTGCTTGATTTAGCTGCATAATTACATTTCTAGATAACGACAGTGGACAGGGTTTGGCAGAGAATTCAATTATTTAAGGCTGAATTTTGGCCAGCTTGACAAGGTTTCTCTGTAATTGATTCTCATGCATCAGAATGGCCACGTGGTACAATTCAGAAATCTCCAGTCACAGCTGCGGACTGACCCTCTTACCCAACAGCCGACACCCTTTCTAACTTTAGCCTTCAAGTGTGACTTTCAATACCACGTTTCTGAGAACGTATCAACAAGGACAGAAGCATGGCCATGAGATGGGTAGGTTTTGCAGTCAACTTCCCTTTGGAAATCAGGGGAGGAGAGAGTGATTAGGGAGCTAAGGCCTAGGGTCCTGTAAGCTAGGATGACTTGCTCATCTATTCATTTATGTGTGATACTTGGAATTGAACCCAGGTCCTTTACACTGAGCTATGTCTCAAACTAATTTATTTTATTTTGTTTTAAAATTTTGACACCGAGTCAAAGTTACTAAATTGCACAGGCTTGGTTTGAACTTGTGAGCATCTCTAATCACCAGCAGCCAGTACATGTGGCTTGGGTTAGTGCTTAGCCACCCAGCAAAGGACATTTAGCTTGCTGTATTTGCAGTGGCTTGAGATAATAAAAATATGGAGTGAAATAGTAAAGTGAAAAGAAAGGATGGGCAGTTCTCACAGTTAAAGGGAACATAGGTGACCTTCTAAGTATATTGAAGCCAAAACAAGGGCCACACAGAGTTAACTAATCTGGCCACCGTGGACAGAGGATAGTAATGTTTCCTTTGTAGATATTTAGAGAATGTATTTTTTTGATGTTGCAGATTTTATACCTTCTGTGGCAACTATTCCATGCTCCGTTATCATAGCTTGGAAAAACATTCACTGACAAGAGGTAGATGAATGATGATGGCTGAGCTTCAATAATATTTTACTAAGGAACACCCAGACTTACATTTCCTAGCATTTTCATAGGAGATGGGGTGTTATTTTTTTCCTGATTTACTTCAACCATTTAACAGTGCAAAACTCATTCATAGGTTAAGGTTGGCAAAAAATGGGTAACAGCCAGATTGTAGTCACAGCCTGTGCTTTGCTGACCCCTAATCTAGAACATATATTTCATCCCAGAAGTCAGACTTCAGTGAGTAGCAAACACACAGAGACCTTCTGACTTCTTTTGCCTCCTTGCTCACTTCTTTTCTTTCTTGTGACTCTTTTGGTGCAAGTCCTGTGCCAGCTTCCCTGGGTCAAGGATTTCCATCAAGAATTGAGGTTTGGATTCTTTTCCCAGCCCATGATAATAGCTCAATCCTGGAAAGTTTCCCTACCTTTCTCTATCTTCCACATTGACATATTCCTCTTATGCTTTCTGGCTGACAGATATTACACCTCCTTCTCCACATCTGAGGAGCTAGCTTCTGGATTATCCTGCCTACTACCAGCCCTCATGAATGACAGCTTTCCATAGTTTGGGTGTCTACGTAAGAGTCCAAAAAAGGGCAGAAATCAAAGTGTCAGCCAAAGCACAAGAGAGAAGGGGCATGCATGGAGGATGATGCCCACTGCTGGTTCTGTTAGCTAGCAGGGCAAACTGCAGCCCAAAGACCAGAACCAGACCATGGAGGTGACCAGCAATGCTGATCTGTACAGTGTGAAAAGTGGTGGAGAGAACTTCATGTGAAATTCAGATTCGTAGAGTGTCTTGAGAGACCAGAAGCTCTAGGTGTGCTAGGCCACATTTCCTTTTGCCAACACTTACACGGGTCCTGAACTCTCATGTGAGTCTCTCCACAACTCTTTGCTTACTTCCTAAGAAAAACAGAGTACCACTGCCACGGGTTGACCGTGACATCAAACAAAAGTCTTAATAGAGTCATTTCCTGATCTTATTGTTTAAAATGTTGAATATTAATTGCATTTCTTTTATGTTATCTCAGCACAGAGATCTGGACATTATTCAGTGACTCATACTGCCGCCTTTTCAGCCTATGTGGGAAACAGAGCACCTCCTCTAGTATCTGAGGCCTTTCACAATTGTCTTCACTTTTATGTGGGCAGCTTCATCCTCTAATGCACACTGTCCTTCACTCTACAAATACTTTTTGGTTCAAACTACACTACTAAGTTGTCTTTGCCAATCACTTCCATGAATTCAAGTTTCTGTTCAAATTGGCTTGTTATGCAAAAATGTTCCTTCTTCTTTTTCTTCTTCCCTCAGTTCAACCTCGCTGGCCTAAGTCAAAGATCATGTCTTTTGTGAGGTCTCAGGCATGCAGGACTGACTGCACCATGTGCTCTGTCAGGGCATCCTTTTAGCTTTCTGTGCCATCCCTAGCTGGGTAACAGTGCGTCTTGAACTTTTATATGTGATGACATCTTCGCATCATTAAAGAGACCGGCTTTAATGGAGATGCATGTCTGTGTTCTTCTGCACCTAATGGCCAAAGAGTAACTCAACAAGTGAAATTCCTCCAAATTCTTGAGACATGATCAACCAGAAAAATGTGTGAAAAGGCTGCAAGGAACCCCTCAGGTAACTGAGAGCTACTTGTGTCTCCAAAGTGGCCTCAAATGACCAGGGGCTGGCATCACACCATAGAAAGGCACATATTTCAAACATAGGGGAGCTAGGTTTGGACCTGGGCTCTGTTCCTCCTTCCAAGGACTAGTCTAAGAAACCATGCTCAGCTGGAGCCCTTGTCTCTATGGGGAATGAAAACTGTCTATTTTTGGTGTGTTGTAGCAGAGATGTGGCTTGTTGTATAACAGTATCTTTTGGCACTTGGAAGGTGTTCCCTAGGTGCTAGATTGTTGGATTTCTTTCTTTCTTTCTTTGAGACTGCTTTCTAATCTCTGCTCCTTTGTCACCTGGGTTTCCTCCGTGCCCCGCCAACATCCCACTGTTGCGCAGTTGATCTGCTCATCCCTGCATGCCTGCCAGTTGGAACAGTCAGCAAGCCATCCTCTCCTACTGGCACTCAAGTTTCACCTAGCACAGGCCATAACATATTAGCGGTGATTTGTTCCAGTTTGATGAACCTGGCTGGTATTTGTATCCAAGGAAGTTTTTACTTTATCTCTCCCTCCTCATCCTTGAGCACTCAAATTGTCTGCCTTTTCCCCAAACGAGGCATAGACTAGCTGATTATTCTGTCCTTGAGGATGACCTTTCATCTGTGGGAGGCCACAGAAGCTCAGAGAAGTAGACTGTGACTTGGCCAGGGTTAAACAACAGTGCACCTTGTCAGTTATTACGAAGCTGTTCCCTCTGCTGGCCTACAATGGCCATGAAATCACCAAGAATGACCACACCAAGGAAGCAGCTTGGACCAAGCTGAAGAACAGCACTCACCACCAGGCACATCCTCACACTCCACCTGGTATAGGAGACAAGACAGCCAGAGAAAGCTGTAGCAACATGGGCCTTGGAGCAGGGAGGGAGAAGGGAAGGAAAGGGACATCAATGAAAAAGTATAAAAAAAGAATTAAAACAAAATAAGAGAAACAAAGTTTTGTAAATGTGGAGGGGAAGAAAGATTAAAAGAAAGAGAAGGGGATAAAAAAAGAATTAAGATATATTATGCACAGTGACAAATTCCCTATGATGAATGCAATCATTATGGGATGGTAAAAATGTACCAATACAATTAATTTTTTTAAAAAAGCAAGTGCCACACGATGCACCTGAGTGCCATGGACAGACAGGTGAATTCCCAGAAAAGCGGGGGCAGGGTCTAAGAGAGCGATCAACATGGCACCTGAGTCACATCCACAATGCCTTTACTGTCCAGGAGGGTGAAATCCATAGGAAAATCCTCCATGGTAGGTGGGAAGATACATTGGACCACCAGCAGGCTCCCCTCTGCCCCCATTACAGTCAACCCAGCTGGATCCTCCTTGGACCTTTTGGAAGACCAAGCCAGCCAGAAGAGTGACCCCTAGGAAGAACAGCCACAGCCCTAAGTCCTAACCTTTCTCGTGCACTGCACCAGTTAAAATAGGGAACCCAGCTGGTCCTCAACAAGTGCTGACAAGAACATCAGGGGCGTAATTCTTGCTGTGTTACTATTTTCACTGTCTGGACCTTTTCTGAACCACATACGCTCCCCTGGTTGGCAGCTCTGTAGCCCAGTAGGTAAGAGCCCCCCATTCCATCCATATTCAAAGTCCAATCTCCTTTAAAGACTAGCTGTATGTTTTTGTGCACAGTTACTTACCTTTTCTGTGCTTCAGAAAACAAGGATGTGATTAGTAATTGTAACTCATGGAGTAGTCTAGAGACTACTCTAATAAGAACAATATACCAGGGTGGTTAAGTGGAGACCGATGCATCACAGAGGTTCAGCAGGTGGGTGCTGTACTTGCCACTGTGACAATAACAAGAGCAGCAATTGGTTTGGAGCATCAAGCCAGGGATATCGAAACTCTTCAGTCTCTAATCACTTACATAAAATAGCGCTTCCACACACAACCCATGCAAATGGCTCCAAACTGAGAATCAGAACATTGGTGCTCACTGAGGATATGCGGAAGGCTTCTGTGCACAAAAATATTGTTTTGAAATCAATTTATTAGAAACTCAAGTTTATGCAATGGTGTTTGGAGCAGCATACGATGCTTTCCTCCAGGAGCACCTCCCCACCTTCCTAAAATGTTTATGAAGATGCGCGATAAAAATCACAGTAGGTCTTGCAAGTGAGGAGACTGCTGATTATCATTAGAATTTGAACCCCCGGTGGTCTAGGCAGCACCAGGCTCCTCTTGGTTCATTAAGCGCTTCTTGACCTGATTCTCCTGTGAGAGCCAGACTGACTGGCTGAATGAGCAAATCTAAGAATATCAACCCTGCACATCATCTCTGCCGAGACCAACAATGCTTCAGGAACCGACCTCTGACCCGGCTGGGGATGAATGGCAACTGCTTGGAGAATTAGTTGACCTTGCTCGAGGCAAACAGATACTCCCTGAGGACTCACAGGTAGGGGGATGAATAATCAGCTGCTTGCCCAAAGTCCCTTTGTGCCCTCCCTATATCTCCTGCTCTCTGAGCTGCAGGTGCCCGCAGGAGCCAGGTGCAGAGAACACTCCAAATGGCGCAAGTTCGCCCTGGGACAGAGCCTTTCTGCCAGAGCCCCATGCAGCTTCTGAATGGACCAAACGGCGTGAGCTCAGTGGGCATCATTTTCTGCTTGGAACTGAGACCGGGGGCTGGCACCTCCCAAAGCACACTGTCGGGGACTGATGCCTCATTATAGGTGGCACTATGAAAGGATCTTAGGCTCGAGTAAGTCAGTAAGGTTTCACCTGCACTTTGTCTCTCTTGGCAGCTCAGGATGACTGCCAACACGTAAATGCACCTGAGAGGTAAAGGGGAAAAATGGCCTGTCATTGTTTGGTCCAGACTTTTCAAAATGACTCGATGACGGAGATGATGTCCAAGTGTCCTTCCTGACCGCCACACACCCATTCACTGACTCATCTGTCCATCCTCCATCTGTCTATCCTTCCATTCATCCATCTACATAATGATTTGCTTATTTATCTATCTGGTCACTCATACATCTACCCACAGAATCATGTGCGTGCACGCACACACACACATACACACACACACACACACACACACACACACACACACACACACGTCCATCCATTCATCTATCTATCCACCTACTTATACACTCATCAATGTTGCTATTTACTGTACTTCTTTCCACTAAGAATTAGTTCTATGTCAGGTTTGGCCAGAGATTGCTTACCTTTTATTCTTCCTCCTACATCATCTTCTTCATCATCATTCTCACAGTCACTGCCATTTACTACCCGTTTACTGTGCACCAGACGTGGCACCGTCCTTACTACTGTTACTGTAGTGCATCCTCCCCATTCCCATGAAGTAGATACCATTAAATTTATTGTATTTCCAACAAGGAAACCTAGGCAGCAAGGGCAACAAGAACAGGTTGATGCTCTCTAAGTCAGCTCATCCCTGCCTGCTGGATCTTGAACCCAGGGACATACATAGCTGCCTCCTGCGTGCTGCCAAGAAAAGTCCTTTTATGGCATGTGACACCTCCCTGTGCCAGGGGTGCACCCACTGGAAGGTAAAACAAACCCGAGCTGAGAGCCCTCTAAAGCTCTTCATTCAATTGTAGCTACTCCTATGGCCTATACAGACCCAGGGCTGCAGACAACTGAGGCAGGGGAGTCAGTGGAAGACTGCGAGACCTAGAGAAGCTTGGGCTACTCCACCCTCTGGCTGTGTCTTCAGGAAATGGGGAGCAGATCGTGCTGCCCAAAAGGAGAAAATCTAAGGTACCTTGTGACCCCATGGGGACACTGGCAAAGAGTGCCGTGAGAGGAGAAGTAGCAAGGACATCACGAGTGGCGGACAGATGACACTTTTGCCTTTTTGCCTTGCTGAATCATCCTGTCTACCTCTAACTGGACTACCCCCAACTTTTCCCCTATGAACGCTGTTTTTGAGGGTGAAGAAATGGTTCTCAATTCTTAACTTTGAAGCTCTTTCAAGAATTTCACCCTCATCCTAGAAAACTGTACTTTACTCACAAAATTTGCAGCATCACTGCAGGGAACTGGTGATTCTTCAAAGATTCATTGAAAATTCTGAAGGGGCCACTGAATGGTGATTAGATGTTGCCACAGGCAACACATACATGCCATAGCTTTTAGACAGGTCAGGCCTCAATAAAGTCAAAATCCTCTAAGTTATGCTCTCACCAGAAGGTCACACAGGTTCCTCACGTGAACTCAGGTTGATGTGACTTCCTGCCCTGTGACTATGAGAAGGTCCACCTGCCACTCCAATGATGCTGTCACAGCTTGGCAGAGGTCAGGGTTTGGAAGTGAAAGGAAAAATCAAACAACTTGGGGAGATGCTAGTACTCTGCTTTAAAAATCAAGCCAGTCTCCAAATCCTGCTTGTCCAATAGCAAACAGTTACCCTAGAACTGATGACCTCTTCCTGTTGGAGGAGCTTTCCTGTCTACCTTGGATATGGCCAGTCAGTGATCGGGTACCAGGCACTCCCCCCCCCCCAACCAACAGTGCTCAGACAGAACTAGAGTTGAAAATAGACCTTTGTCCTCAGACACTACACACTATGTCATGGACAAGACAGAGAGGTAAGGACCCTATGGCCACGCTGCAGCTCCTTCTGCTGCTAAGCCTCTCATCAGAGCATCTGTCAAAGAGCTGACCATTGCAGGATGGTTTCCCTGTGATGTCATGCCCTGGCAGCTGGTGGCAACAGAGGGCCTCTGACAGGTGGGATTTCCAGCTTCCCAGATTAGCAGTGTCCTTTTGGGACACTCTGGGGACTTCAAAAACGGAACCACCCTGTGTGACCTCATTTCCTTTACAACTCTTATATTACAAGCTATTTTTAACTGTTGTAAAACAAATCATAAATATCATTTGTTATTTGCCAAAAATCTTCTAAGTTCTGCAGGTATTAAGTCATTTAATCTTCCTAGCATCCATATAAGTGAAATCCTGTTATTACCTTCATGTAACTGGTGGGGAAAACGTAGCACTGAGAGCTTATGTAACTTGCCCGAGCTCACATAGCCTCTGAATATCTAATCTGTTTGCAGAGTCAGATTTATAATCCCCTTCTACTCAGCCTCTCCAAGAAGGACACTTAAAATACATACATATCTGAAGCTCTTTAATATTAATATGTCATAGATATATATTGACATATATATATATATATATATATGTATCTTCTAGTCTCTAATCTGCTAATAAAAGCCAACAATTTTTAGAATAATAGCAACATAGCAAATTGTTCAAGAGCTGAGTGATTTAAGCCATATCAAGTGTAGGATCAAGTTCTGGGTCTAGCAATGCCTAACTGTATCGCTCTGGGCAAGTTACTTAAACTCTCTGAACCTCAATTAATTCTCTTGTAAAGTGAGGGCAGTAATATTCCCCTCCAGGGTCATTGTGGGGAATACACAATGCACTTAAAATTCCCAGGCTTGACTCCATCCATGTTTAATCCCTATTTGCAATATTTATACCTTGCATCACCATGTCTAGATTGCTGGACATTTAAATGATACTCCCCATGGGACAGTGCCAACTGCCTCACCTCCACAAATCAGTAAATTCAATAGTTTGAATCTGAGTTCCATCCCCTGCAACTAATAGCTTCTGGACTCATACAAAAACCGTTGTAAAAGTAGTACACATGTGCGCATGTGCACTTACACACACAAGAAATCACATTTTTCCTTTTTGTTTATTTTATTAGCATATACTTTTAGAGAACTTGCTCTGTGCCAAGCACAGTTCATAGCAGTTTCCAATGCATTTCACATCCTTTAATTCCATGGCACTGGCATTCATAGCTGCTCCTCCATTCTACTGATGAAGATGTTATGGCTTGAAAGATACCCAAACTCAAGGGGACCTGAGTGGCAGGTCTAGTAGTCCAAGCCAACCTATGTGGTTCCAAACCCTGTTTCTTCTCCTCCACATGCCATGAGGGATTAAGGATGCTGATGTATTTGCTAAGTAAGGAATCCTGGAAATATACTAAGGAGTTGGCACCAATACTCGGGTGCCCACAATGTAAAGCTTGCCTCTGTGCTGAAAGCTCTTCTGAGTCCCTGGAAAAATCTTTGTGGGTGGTGAACAAGGATTCCAAAATATCCTTTCAGAGAAGCCCCACTGCTACTGCTGAGCCCTGTTAAGCGGGCTGTACAACCTCAGGCCGTATTCACACCCAGACGTCTAAACACTGACCTGAGATCAGCTCACCGCAGTCCAAGTCTTTGTAGATAACACTGGACAGGAAAGATTGTTCCATCCACACAGCTTTCAAATACATCGAGCTCATTAGATACTGATTTCTTTGCATATGCAGCTACCACAGGTCTGAACTCAACACAACTGCATTCCAGAAACAATTTCCCATCTTCCTTTCCCTGTCCCCCAACAATGCTGCACATGGAACTCGAGGTGGAAATTCACAGATTCCAGAGTGGCCATTTGTTTTAGGATTACCAAACAGACCTCACTTCCTTGGAGACTCTGTGGCTGGACTCAAAGATGAATGCTCCTTTTAGAACTAAAATAGAACAAAAGGACAAAGGGGAACTGAAGGATTTAAAATTAGGATAAAAAAAGGGGAAAAAATATCTCAGTGCTGGAGTGGCTTGCCTTAACTGTCTAAAACTAACCAGTGATACCCAACTTCGAGTATGGCTGATCCCCATATGTCTCCAGACTCCCACAGGGACCCAACATTTGCAGACGCTATTTATCATTCTAGCTGGTGGTGTGTTCATCTGCCTACCTCGCCGAGCAGCCTTCGGTGTTATTTTTATAATTACTGGGAGTCTTTTTCATGTTGCACTCTGCCAGAACTCCGGCTCACCATACACCTGTTCTACACAGAACACATGGAGAGCCGGGGTGGGTCTGGCGGTGGAGTGAAGGAGAAGGTGGCTTTTCCTGCCTGCTACGGAAAGCAAAATTGAGAAAAAAGAAACTGACCAGAAACCATGAGGTAACTTTCTTTTTTTCAAAAACGCTGTACCCTATGCCAGTGCCTTATTTAACACTAACCGTGTTTGTTCTAGAATTTGTTTACAACAGCAAATGCTGCTTGACAATTTTTTTTACGACTGTGAACTCATTTCATCCTCATATTGACCAGCCATAAATATAATCATCCCCATTTTAAAGATGAGAAAACTGCACAAATGAAATAAGCACTTTGCTGAAGGGGACCTTTGAATCAAATCTGAATCCAGGGGCTTGTGTGTAAAACTGTTTTATCGTGATATATTCTAATCAATACCACTGCCATCTCCAGACACGTTATCACCACACCACCGCCACTAACACCTCCCTCTCTTGCCTCTCACACCACGACCTTCATCCCCACGACCTTCACCTCCACTGGGCCACCAGCCCAAGTCAAGACCACAGCAGAGTTCTTTGATTGGCACCTACTGTGCGGGAAACACTACAAAGTAGCGCATGCCACCTTCCGACCAACACAGTGCTGCAAAGTATTTCACAGATGCGGAAAACAAGGATTTCCAAAATTAATAAACATATCCATGCAGCAACCCTGAGGCCTGTAAGATTTATAATGTGATAGCACTGTAAAGCAGTTCTGTCTGATCCCATTGTGAAAGCACGAACGCCTCTACTTCCTTGGCCACAGGTAAGAGGGACAGGTGCTGGGCACTCTCATTAAGACATGAGCAAGCCTCCTTTGCGCTAGGGGACAACTTCAGGGTTAGTGAGCCTGCCACTGGGTGGGCCGCACATTGTCACGCTTCTAAGCCGCAGCGATGTGACAATGGGGAGCTTTGGCCAGAGACGTGCTGCCCAGGACTTGCCGCTCTCCATGATACAGTTTTATGTAAGTCAATTCCAGGCTTCTGACTGTCCCTGTGGAATCCTGCCAAGGTCTGCCTTATCAGCACAACACTTCTCCTTTGGCTGGGCCAATCCCTGTGGGTACGACAGTCAGGAATGTTTTCCCAAACCATCACTGATGCCCAGAAACTTTCAGCCCATTGCAGTGTCCCCCATCTTGTGTTCTCTCAACGCTCACTTTCAATCATGGCCTCCTCTAATCTCTTCTCAGAGTCCTTTTAGCAGACTGAATGTGCTCCTTTTAAGGATTTCCTTAAAAACCTTTAGGGTTATTTTTACCTTTTTCTTTTTAATTCCTGTTGAATGAAACCCAACCCCACGTCAGAGCCTCAGAAACCCTGCAGTCCCAGCCACAGCCTGCCTCTCTCCTCCTCACCTGAGCCCTGAGAACAAGGCCATGACACAGACATTCCGCCTGAGGAGGGACAACCTGCCCCACCGTCACCTTCACTTCTCTGCTCTCTGCCCACTTCACCTCAGCTGAAGGTCATTTCCACAGTGAGCACAGCCTTCGCCTCTGACTCTCGCTCCTACTCCTTCCCATGGACCTGACTCTCTTCCTTTTCCTTCAGAGCATTCGTCTCATAATGATGTGTGGTGCTCATCTCCCTCACAGCTGCCTGTCTCCCCCAAAACTTCTTAACCCTGTAGAGGAGGAGGAGGAGGATTTCGGGCCCATGCAAGCTTCATGACCAACCCAATTTCTGAGATGGCAGAGGCCGAGTAAACGTGTTGAATGGATGAGTGAGTGAATTAATTATTAACCACTGACTTAAGCAGAAGGGGGGAGGTGGGAGTGATTTAATCATTGTGGGTGCCGCGCGCTTTGTGATAGGTGGCTGGATACGTCTTTCATAAGTGGATCAGGTAGTGTGAGAAACATTATAAAAAAGGATTAAAAACACAGCATTTCTCTCCTCCAGTAAATGCTCTACAGCCTTATGTAGAAGCAGATAGTTGTCTTATGTAATAGAGTAATTACCGGCTTGAATTAAAAGACATCATTATTTTGGAAAGTTGCTCTTTTTCTGATACCCCGAAATGAAAGGTCTGTCCCTCCCATTAACACAGCATCTAATTGGCATGCTGTGTGATTCAGAAGGAAATGTTATTTTATTTTTTGGAAAATGATATTTTTCACTTCGCCAAGAAGAACTATCAGAATAAAAGGATGTTTATTTGGGTGAATCACCAGTTTTACAGAAATCCCAAGTGATAATTGCATAATGGATCTTTACAAAATGCCATAATATGGGTTCGGCTGGTTTCTCTGTTTGGGGTTTGAAAAATAGATTGTTTAATATCCCATCAAAGCTATATGTAAACCAAGTAAACAATAGAGCAGATGTTGACTGCTGTCTTGTGCCTCGTAGACATAATTAAAGACAATGAGACACTCACGGATTCATATAATAAAGGACAAACGCAAACACAAAAATCAGTATAATATCAATGTAAACAGCAGTAGCCTGACACCTGCTCTTTTCTTCCAAAATGCTGCATCATATTTTTTGTGATGAGAAATCTTTGTAGCACGATTTATTTACTTATGTAAATATGCATGCTCTGTCCCCTTTTTAAGACACTGTAAAGGAGTCTTTTCCTGTATATTTATTTCAGTGTCATTACGGGTATACTGGACAGTTTAAAAAAACAACGAATTTTAAATTCTTTTCATAGGCATAAGTGTTAAAAAGGGCCAGCTAGCCAAAATGTCAATATTTATCAATGAAATTCAAGCCCTGGTTTGTTTTTCTTCATTTTCTTTGCATTTGCTCCTTCACCTAGAAATGTTGCTAAATTGATGTACTTGCTTCCGAAGAGCTTTACATACTTTTTTTTGAGTAAGAGTATTTTCTAAAATCAAGATTTAATCTTCTTCAAAAATCATCCTTTGGGTAGAATATTTAAAGCACCATTCTAATTTTTTAAATATTATTGTTTTTCCCTTTAAACTCCCACTCAGTCTTCTGTTAGTTTTCAGCTCTCGATTCTATGGGAAAAAAAATACAACCACACACAAAATAAAACACATGATATAATTAAGAGAATGCAAGCACAATCCAAAATAAAAATAACAACAAAAACAAACATAAAGCCAGAGTTTTCTCTGCAGATACCTAGAAAGAGGGGTCAAGAACTCCCAATAAACTACCTGACTTTGCTTTTTATTGGCGATCATAGTTAAATGACAAAACAGCAAAAACCCGAGGTCAAAATCAGAGCTTTCCATGGCCTGTTGAAAAGAAAAAAGTTTTCTAGGTCCAGAAAGCCAAATCTACAAAATAAACCTCCTCACACATTTGCAAAACAGAGTTTATTTTGGTGAAGAACTGATATAATGTGTCTCAAAAACTCCCATTGTTTAGAGAGAGCAGGAAGCTGATGGTGACTTGGGCAGGAGGCAGGCTCACTTCTTTTGTCATCTGTTCTTTTTGACGAGGTGGGAGATAAGGAAGAGTCTACTGGGGTCTGCATGGCTGTACACTAATAAAACCGCATCTGCCTATTTTTGTAGACAACGCCAGCAAGCATAAACACCAAGTGGGAAATCGACAGGGTTGGGATGCCACTGGGAAACCAACCAATCAGCCCTGAAACATCACAGGAAGCAGGGTCTCCTCCTTCCCTCATCCTTTATGGACCAGTAATGAGAGGGCCCTAAGTGAATCTGCACAGACTGACACACATACGCATGCACGCCTTGCACGCAACCTCCGAGCTCAGGAAGGCAAGGAAACACTAAATTCTCCTTATTTATGAAGCGAGGGGCTCTGCCTGGAACTCCTCAGCCTGGCAAGTCAAGCTCTGCTCTCTGAAATGTCCTGACGAACAGGACCAGGCAGTGCGACGGAACCAAAGCTTCCACGTGGGGTATAAATCACTGACGCGGTGCCAGGCATTTACTGCATTTCCTGGCTTGTGGAGGAGCTCAGTGGGGACTTGGGGGCTGGAACTGGCTGTGGAGTACTGCTCTCCATCCTTCTGGGCCGACACATCCCACCGACTCGGAGCTTTCCCTTTCACCCTCCTGCCACTCCAGCCCAAGGCCTCATGATACGCCTTAATTCATTCACAATTACCAGGACTCGAAAATGAAGTCAGAAACAGCTTCAAAGCAGAATGATCTCAGAAGCCCTTTTCCTCCCTAAAAGTTTCTCTTTTAAAATAAAAGAGAAGGAATAGCTTAGCAGAGACCTCTTGGATCAAAACTAGTTCAGAAGCCTGAACCACCAGGAGGGGCCAGGCCCAGAATACAATGGTCACCAGTGGGAAGATGTCTGCTCTTGAATATCACTTTTCCCACCTAAAGCTTAGAATATTGCATCACAAACCTGAAGCTATACACACCTAGTCCCTGGAGACATTTTATGCAGGATTAAAACTGGTAATCCAAGTAAAAATGCTTAGTAGTGTGCTTGTCACGTAGTGAGCCATAAACGTTATTGATTATCTTGTGATTTTAATTATTTTATTGTCATTATCATGTTGAGGACAGTAGGCTTCCATGGGCATATGAACAGTCTACAGTACCTTTTGCTGTTTACAAGAAGAGCTGGATGTTTTGAATGGAATCAAAAAGGAACCTAAAAAGGGAAAAATAGACCCCCCAAAAAAGAAGAAAAAAACAAGAAAGAAAGAAAAAATGTGCTCAAGAATCCTGAGTCACATGTTCTGGATGGAGACCTCCAGTGGAAGCACCGGTTGTTGCACCAGGAGGAAAGGAATTTCTCCAACCCACCGCTTTCTGTTCTAACTGCTCCCTGCAAACCTTCCCAGGGGAGAAAAGAAAGAAGAAAGAAAGAAAGAAAAAAAAATGCATCATGTTATACAGATTATTTGGATGACAGAGCCTGTCAGCAATTTTAAGTACAGACAATGGACAGATCCAAAGCAAAGCCCTTTCCAGGAGGTATGTTTGTGCTTCCACAAATTCCAGAAGCAACCCAGATGAGGTGTGATGTGGAATGAGGTGTCTCCACCTCATTCTTTTGCTTCAGAATAAAGAGATCAAATAAGAAGGCAGCTGGTAATTCACTCCCACCCCTAGGACAGATCTCAGGATGTGAAATGCACCTGTCAGCTTTCACAGTCTACTCTGAAGCTGGAACATGTGGCCAGGGACCTGCACTGGCCACCCAGATCCTCTGGGCCCAGGAGGGCTGTGCTGGACTCTTCTAGGTGACGGTCCACACTTGCCATGTGAACATTTATGGGAATCAATGTCAACACGTGCCCAAGTTCTCGGCATCACAAAATAATGACATTCTGAATAGAAATAAATGAAGCCCCTACAGTGCAATTCTGTCAGCTTTTGAAAGTAAATAACTGACAAGAGCAAGACGATTTTTATTTTCCCTCCTCCTGCCACAAAGCATTAATTGAGCTATGCAGACATATTGCCATCCACCACCACTGGCAGGGATGACAGCACACAGCAGAAGGAGAGGACAGGACAGAGCAGGCAGGAGAACCAAGGACCTGAGAGCCTTCGGGAGGGCAGGGCTACACATAGCATGATGACTTGGGAGACAGAAAATACAGGTTTGCATCCAGCTCCCACAAGCAGTTCTCGCTTTGCCTCCACACACTGGTTTCTCTTACAAACATTTACGGAGTGTTTGATGTGCCTCTATTATGAAGCCTTGACTTCTTTCTTTTTTTTACAAAAACAGTCAAGGCCCCAAATTCAGTACAATGACTTTCTCAAGGCTCAGCTCATGAATCACCGTCAAGATCAAGCCTTCAGTTTATGACTTCTGTGCTATAAACAAGTCCAGAAACACCAACTCTTTTATTATATTTTGGAGACTAAACCTAAGGCCTTCACAGTGAGCTACATACCCAGACTTTTTTTTCCTACCACCCACGAGTAAGTTTCCCAGGAAAGGATTGAACTGGAAGTCCTCCTGCCTCAGCCTCGAAGAGTCCTGGGACTACAGACTTTTGCCACCAGTCCTGGCTGTCACCTGCTTCTATAAAGGCATGTGTTGGGGGAGGTAACACCCAGTGCTTCTAAGGAGACCCAGCTTCTCATCTAGATTCTGAAAGACACTTGAGATAGCCATATGGATACACAATGTGGAGGCCTCACTTTCCCGTGTGCTCCAGATTCAACTCTCCACTGCTAGTTTGAATGAGATCATCTCTCAGGTTGCACCTAGCCATCACCCATCACTCCCAGCCTCTAGTGAGGCCTTCAGTCCAGCAGAGCAATGAAAGATAGATCTGAAGGGATCACCACAGACATCAGCTGTGGATTTTTGATCATGGGTGTCTAGTTCTTGCAGTGAATCCTGGGAAAACACCAAACACCAAAAACGATGAAAGTTCATTAAGAAAAAAACCTTTTTGTGCATGTACTCATCAGTCTTGAGAAGTCTCAGCCTCTGAAAACCTACAGCCGCCTATATTTTGTTCCATCGCTGCTAAGGGGGAAAAGTCATTAGATTTCTGGAAACACACTAGCCTTCTGTGTGATTTTGCAGGCTTCATGGCCTAATTTTCATTGTGTGTGTGTGTGTGTGTGTGTGTGTGTGTGTGTGTGTGTGTGTGTGTAAACATAATACAAACAGCGGGATCAAAACGTCAAGAGTGTACCAGAGTTAGAGCTGGGATGAGTTAACAAGGCAGCCTCAGCCTCCAGCCAGCAGGAGGCATGAAATAGAGGGTGTTTTCCTTCCTTCCCTGTGTGCTGCGTGCTGCACCGGCAGAGGGGTGGAGAGTGACACAAAAAACCTAACAAGTTAACTATAGTCTTGTCTCTGAAACTGGGTCGGGTAGGAGGGAGGAGCAGTTCCAAGCTAGACATTTCAGAGGATTCCTAGGAAACCCAGTGGACCAAGTGAATGTTTTCCAAAGTGGGGCTTTATGGGACGTGGTACAAAGTTGAGCAAAGCAAGGGGGCCAACTTTGAAGACAGGGGCCTTGGCTTTACCTACCGTGACCATCTAGGAGGAAAGCAGGCTCCTTCCAGAAATTCAAAGCACACTGAGTAGGCGAAGGGACCTCGTGAATCAATACATGTTTACTTCCAGGTATATGAGAAAAATTATATCACAACTGAGATCTGGATTTGGGGACTTGGGGGGCAGTTTGGAAAAGTCTGTTTGTTGGTTAAATGAAAATCAACTTACAATTGTTAAGGAGTTGGCAATTATGGTACTGAATAGGTTAGCAAAAATGAGGAAAGTGACACCCAGTGTCTGAAGGTAGAGAAGCACTAGGCCACATTCCTTATTTGCACTCTAACGTGCCCCTTTGGAGGGATGCTGCGGATTGAACACAGGTTCTTCACACGCTGAGTTGCTTCCCTAGCCTCCCATTTTGTTTTTATTTTGAGACAGGGCCTCAAAGAAATTGTAAGTTACACAGGCTGGATTCAAATATGCAGTCCTCCTGCTTCAGCCTCCCAGAATGCTAGGATGATAGGCCATGCCACCACTCCCATTCAGTTTTCCCTTTGTTAAGTACTTTTGTTAGGCTGTGACAGAGATGCCAGTGGGACCTTCAGTTCCCTGTGCTGACTGGTGTTCTTTAGTTTTGAACAAAGTCTTCTCTCCACCTTTGGCCTTCAAGCCTGATTCCCAATATCCAGTGAGCTACTCAGCAACTTTGGAATAGTTTCCTCTTATTTTTTTCCAGGGCAAATTCATCTCAGCCCTTTATTTTGGCCTCTCCTTTCATTTCAAAATGGCCTCTGATCACAAGAGAAAGCCCACTCTATTTTAGAACTACATTGGTCTTATAGCAGCAGGAGCCTTTCCTAAGTACTTTCTGATCTAGCCACAACGTCTGGCAACAAATCATTCAACCATTCAGTGAGCAAATGCATAACTATATGTAGGTTAGAAATGGGTGCAGGCACTGACTCATTTTGCTTAAAGTTGTAGACTATCCAAGTGTATTCCTTCTTTCCTTCATTGCTTTTTACTTGAACAACTACTCTGTCTATCACCTGTACAACTTCATTCTTAACATCGTAGGGGGAGTAAGAAAGAAGTGGACACAATTCTACCATCCAGTTGCTTGCAGTGTAGCAGGATGGACAAAGCAAAGCAAGTGCTTCATGAAGGTAAATTGTGCCAGTTAGCCAGAGAGAAATTAGACCTAGGGTGCCATGCATTGGGCAGGAGTCTTCTTTTGCTATTTCTCCATCAGGGCAAATCAATCAAGGCTGCAGTACATTAAGAAAATAGCAGAAATAGCAGGACAGTCCTCTTTCCCCACATCTTCTCAGGAGCCAGGGTGTTCCAATCAGAGAAACAATTTCCTAAGCACTGTGACATTCGAAGGCTGCTGAAGTTTGGGATTCTTAGGAAAGCCCTCTCCCTAATAGTCTCTCTCCACAAAGGGGCAGCCTGCAGAGCCATTGCTCATTTCCCCAGAGGGTTTGCACACAGCATGGTAGAGGGACCAGGGCCCTTTGGAGCTATTGTGCAGGAGAGCTGACCCTGCCTGACACAGCCCCTCTCAATAGGGCTAGATGAGGTAAGCCACATCGTGCAGACAGCCACGGGCCAATACCCAGCCCTGCGAAGTTCTCTCTGGCAACACTGGAATTAGGAAACTTTATTGATGAATGGAACTTTCTTCGCTTTTCTTAATTGAATTAAACAGCACACTGGGACACTTCTCTCTGCCCATTAAAAAGGTCTCTGCAGATGAAACAATTACACCCACGCTTGTCAGCCCTGCCTCCTCCTGGGGATGACACCTCCTGCTCTACACCAGCACCCCACCCCCAGGCACAGAGGCACCAACCTGATTTTGTTTTACAATGCTGCAATTTCTTTCCCTGCCAGAAGATGATGATTTGCCTGACAAACGACACTGTTTTTACCCAGCCAATATGAATAAACAAGCATTATGTTTCATCTTGGGGCAGAGAGACTGGTTAAATGAATCAGAAAACTCTAAAAAAGATTGTCTACCCTCAGTCTATCAACTGCTGGACGATTACTCAGGGGCCAGCTGTAAGGAAAACAGATGGCGCATGAGCACTGATGACACAGGCTTTCTCCACTCGGGAAAAGGCAGAGTGGCCAGTTGCATGCTTGGACGTGGACAGCCACAGAATAGCAGGAGCGAGCCAGATAGTGCGAACTCTAGCATCTTTCAGATGCTCAGAGGTGTATGGATCTCACCAATAAGCCCTTGATTACACAGCGCTAACACAGAGGCAACCTCAGTCAAAGCCACAGATAACAGGAGGGAGAGATGTCCGGGATCCCTCTTCCTCCACAGCTTCCTGCAAGAGGGGACACAGGACAGGTCCTGCCCACCTCTAATGTGTGCCCCCAGGCAGCTGGTAACAGCCTAACCATCCCTGCCTTCCCTTCTCATTTAGAAAAGATCAGAGAAGCAAGAAAATTTGGCTAATTATCCGACTTCGGCCAGAAATTCTCTTTAGAAAGAGACAGAGGGACATTATTTGCTATGAGACAGACACTCAGACCTGGAAATGTGCTCATGCCAGCCACTTAAATTCCTTTAAACAATTCAGACATGAAGATAATCGATCCTAATTCTTTTCTGCGTTATTGACACTATTGACTACCCCCGATCCACAGCACTATCTAATAAATCAACAAGGAATGAAGCCAAGAAGAAAGAAGGTGATAAAATGCCATTTGTCCTGCTATAAGTCATCAGACTGAAGAACACCAGGTTAGTAACTGCAATGAGGACAGAACTTTCTGTGCCGATGTGACTTTGTGGCCTATAAAGTCCCCTACTCTCCCACCACGGCTGGGGCGTGGAACCCCTTCCCACACAAGCCTGGCCTGCTGGTGACTCTGCAGTGAGAATCCCTTTTTAATTAAAGACAGAAAGGGTTGATCTGCAGGCTTCAGCTCGATTGCTTTCGATCTGAAGATGTCCACGGTGAGCCATGGCTTCATTTACCAGGAATTACCCTTTGTACAAACCACTTCACTATTTAAAACAAACCACATGGATCATCATTAAGTGGGAAAAATGACCAATCTTCGGATATTGACAGTGGCAGCCACGGCCCACTGTTGGGGGCCCATGTTCCCCCCTTTAATGTGGATTTTAAGTATTTGACTTTTTCTTACAAGTTAGGCTGATTAAGAGGTTCGGAGTGAAAAGGACTTGACGGATGAGAAGTCTTCCTAGAATGGAAATTGGAGATACCGACAGTGGTTTGGAAGAGGGAAAGCTCAGGAAAAGTGCTACTGATCTTTTTAAGGAATTAAGGCTCAGAATGCTACCCAGCTCCAAGGGCAACATGAAGCACAGTTTGCAACAGAAAATAAATGTTCTCCTTTGGCCCCCTGGGCAACTCACCATACTCACTCACGAGATGGATGCTCTGTGCTTTGCCTCTATCATTGAGAGGTAGAAACACATCTCTAGACTCGTATGTGTGTGTGTGTGTGTGTGTGTTTCTTCTACAAAGAAGAAAAGATATATTTCCTTTTGACCTTACTGATAATGAAACTCCAGATTTGGAATCTGTGTTCAGAAATTTTTGCAAAGCAAGAATATTGAAATGAGCCCCCCACTTTTGGAACCCTGGGAAGATTCTGTTCTGGAAGTATTGCATCAGAGGTTCATCTGGAGGAAGGGGATTCACCAGAAAAGACACCAAATAAACCCACTGCAGTACATCAGATGCAGAAGGTTGAAGCAAAGACCCTCCCTAAACAGTAAGATTAATGCACCAGTGATTTCTTGTCACATCCATGGGAAAGTGGTCAACAACCACAGATGGGAGGTGTGTGTGCCTGTATATGTGTCTATGTGGTGACGTCACTGGATCTAATAACCTGATCCCAAATGGACGATTCAAGTTCATGGCATCTTGCAGTTTCAAACCTCAGCAAAATCTTGAATGTGAAGAGGAGAAAAAAAAAATTGAAAAGGAAAGAAAGTGTACCTGTGGAAAAGCATCCATGTAAAAGGAAAGTTACTGAGAAATATTTTTAAAAATGAAATGGAATAAGTCCAACAATGTAAATGCCAGAATGGCCTCTTCATAGGCTGGAGTGTATGCTATTTGTAGCAAAAAGATTATATTGTTTTCACTCTGTCATTTGGAGTGGACTTGAATGGTGAGATATCTCAATTGATTTTGTTTTATGATTTGTTTTAAGGACAAATGGGGAGAATTTATGAAGAGAGCTTTAATATCAATATTCAGGTAAAGAAAGCATATAATGAAATAATTTTCCTTAAACATTAGATAAGAAATAAGCCTTATATGGAACTTTATTCCAGGAAAATATATTTCAGTGAAGATGTAGTGACTCCTGGTCAGAACTTGTACATTTGAAAAACAGAAAGTTGAAAGATCCCAAATAAAATTGTTGTGTTTTACTTATGTTCATATATGATTAATGATCTGGCTGACAAAGACTTTGGAAATACACTTCTTTCTAAATAATATAAAAAGGTTTTCAGTGAAGCTTTTACATAGAAATGTTGCCTGATTCAGGCATTTGGTTTGTGGCTTTTGAGAGTACAGATTATTTCCCTGTTTATTAAAATTAGATTGAGATATAATAATAGCTATAGATTAATAGCAGATAAAAGGTATAGTGATGATGTATTTGGAGATGTAGAGTCTATAGTTTGCAGAGACTGAACTGAACTGTTTTACAGTCTTAGTCAACTGACTAGATTGCTAAATAAAAGCAGTACTATGAGATTTCAGTACAAACTATCCTGAGAGTAGCAGCCAGAAGAGTGACTTTAAGGTGTATATCTCCCTGTCAGTGAGCCTTCTGGAACAATGGCTGAAAACCTTGATTCAAAACAAGGCTGGCAAAAATAAATGTCTGCCCGTCCTATACTTCAGACATTTAGTGAAACTCTGAGAACCCACACTCCTTGCCACACAAGCACACCCATCTGACATTGTGTCACAGCATCACATTATGATCACTTTCACTGGAAGCATTGCAAGTCCTTTCAAAAAGGGGGTGTCGTCCAAAGCACATGTCAGAACCCACCCTCCATCTTTCCCGATATGGAACCGCAATGTTGATTCAGTCACTTCTAAATATTTGTTATGGCTGCCAGCGTTTTCTTTGAGCCTCCCCTTTCCACTGCAGGGTATCTTTCCTCCTGGGAGAGACTGTCTACAAGATGCTCATAGCCCTTGTATTTCTTTTGTACACTTGTCCTCTTAATGACAAGTGTAACCTCTCACTCAGAGTCACTGCCCTCTTCCCTAAGTTGTGCCTAAATGAGCAAACCAGTCCACCTATCTAGGAGGGAGAAATGCAGAGGAATTCTCTCTCTCTCCCTCTCTCTCTCTCTTTATCTCTCTCTCTCTCTTTCTCTCTCTCCCTCTCTCACACACACACACACACACACACACACAAAGCAACTGTCAGAACACTGCATACCTATAGCACTGTGTTGGCTGGGTAATACCTTTTTAATTGACTAATAAACACCATGAAAGAAGTGAATGTAAGAAGGAAAATATCAACTCCTATTAATCATTTGATTCCTTCCAACTGAAGCTTAGCATCTGTAGAAATGCTCATTAGGATTTTCTCCTGGTGGGCAACTGGTACAACACATACACGCATATTTAACATACGTTCACAGAGAAGGTGCAGAAATGGTAGAAGCAGATGAATCATGGAATCTACTCTTAAGAAGTGTTTCCTGGTATCATTTAGTAAATAAGAAATGGAATTAAACTATATGTAAAAGAATAAACTAATTTGTTCCCAAGATAATTCTTTAAAAGGCTGTTCTCAAAAAGAAAAAAAAAAAACAAAAAAGAAAACTTGCAACAGAAAATACACCAAAGAAATATTTTCTGGAGGCAACCAACTTGATAACAAATCGCCCAAATGTTCAAAACAGAATCCTGACATTTTATGACTACACACACTGCTACAACACAGATTGAAACTGCACATCTTGGGAGGAGGAAAGAAGCCTCTCTCAACTCATGCAAAGGAAGCCCATTAATGCACAAATACGTACACGTTAACAAATGGCACCCTTAAAGTAAGTGAATGGAAAAACAGACGAAATAAGTACAATCACTAGAAACTTCCTAGACCAAGAAGAGCATCCTGGGGAGGGGAAGAGGATTCCATCTGCATCCCCAAACCCTTCCCCCTGCCAGTTCACATTCCCAGCCCCTGCCCAGTGAAGGAGCTGGCCTGCCTCCCCCCACAGGGTAGGGTTGAGCTGGTTCCCAAGACAAGCACCAACTCAGGCAGCAGCCCTTCTAGTAAAGAAGGGAAGAGAGGGCCCCTGAGGAAACCCTCACAGAAAAACAGAGCAACTGTATTCTAGAGATTCTGAAATGTACATGGAGGAGAAAATCAGACGCCCCCTCCCGCAAGACCTCACAGGGGTGTGGGGAAGAAAAACAACAAAAACATCTGCACATGCCAACAAAGCCAGGACCCCCCACGCTCACCTCCTTCACCGCACTGCCCAGGGGTTGGAAGGCAGATTCTGGGACTGATATGCTCCAGAAATCCAGGGATGCGATCGAAGCCCTATGAAAGATCCAATACCCCGACAAACTTAAGGGAACAAAAATACTACACACACACACACACACACACACACACACACACACACACACACACACACACGCTCACACTCTTTGTTTCATTCTCTATTAAATCAGTTGAATTAAAACTACAGACACATAGCTTCGGGAGAGACCCGAACTCTCCGCATCGAAGGGAATGTCAGAGTCGGATTACCACTGGCCGCGCTGCCAGAAGGATGCTAGTTTAAAATTAAAAAGAAAAAAAAAGAAAAAGAAAAATAGCGGGTTTCTATTTCAAACTCTCAGTACCCAGGCGTCCAAAGTATTCAGACAGGTGAAAAAAAAAAAAAAAAAAAACCAGCGCGGGGCTCCCAGGCTCGGTGGAGAAGACCCCCTCCCCCCAAAAAAAACCCCCCACATCAGCCCCTCCCCAGAACCCCAGAAAGGCGGAAGCGCAGCCCACCGATGCGGTGCCCAGCGTGGCCGGGCAGGGAGGCAGCCGCCAAGAGGAGACGCGCGCCTTACCTGCTGTAAGTACATAAAAGTCAAGGCACACGAGAGCTGGGGACACATGCCCACGTTGGGGAGCGCCACGCAGGTGGCCCCCGAGAGAGGATGCTGCATGCCGTCTCTCTGGCGCCCGCCGAGCAGGGGTGAGGACACTCGCAGGCAATCACGTTGCTGGTTTTTTTTTTTTTTTTTTTTTCCCTTGCTTTCCTTTCTTTCTGGTCGCTACAAATTGTTTTTTTTTTTTTTTTCTTTTTAATTTGGTGACTATCTAAGTCAAAGCCAGCCCGGCGGCGCTCTCTTTTCTCTCTCTCTCTTCTCTCGCTCGCTCTGGCTTCTCTTCTGTCTCCCTCCCCCCACCGCACCCGGAGTCCCTCCTCCCTGGCTGGCCTGTCCCTGCCTCCGGCTCCGGCTCCGGCTCCGCTAGATCCCAGCAGCCTTCATCAGCCTCCAACTCAGAGTCTGGGAGGCGCAGGAAACTACTTGGTTTCCTTCGTAGCTGCCTCTCTTCGCTGGCTTGTTGGGCCTGCGTTTTGATTTCCCTTAAAGTGGACGGTGCCCCCTCCCCACCGCACCCCACGCCCCGGGGGGAAGGGGACAAGGAGGCAACTTCTGTCAAAGGTAGAGGGGCAAAGATGCCCTCCTATAGACACCGAATACGAGGGGGTGAGGCTAGGGCGAGAGAGAGGGAGGGGAGGGAGGGGGCTGAAGGGGAGGGGAAGGGAGAAGGGGGAGGGGAGGAGAGGGGAGAGACGGAAAAAACTCACAGTGAGGCTCACTCCGTTTGTGTTGATATTTGCCTGGCTTCTCATTTGTCAAATGGGTCCAGGGGAAAGGTTCTGGGTTTCTCTCTCTCTCTCTTTCTCTCTCTCTTTCTCCCCCTCCCCCTTTTAACGATTCACCAAAATGTAAATCGTGTCTGCTAAAAATCTCCGCGGGGAAGGCGAGCGCAGCGCCTCGCCAACCTCCAGGCGAGCTGGACCGTTAAGGCGACTGCCCAGCTGGGACCCGGAGTGGAAGGGAGAAGTCGGTGGCGGAGGGTTTGTCCAACTGGTCGGCAAATCAACACAGGAAAGGGATTCCCCTTTGTCAGACGCCAGAGCGCTGGGATGGCGAGGGCGGCGGGGAGGGGTCCGTGCCCCCTGGCAGACCCGGCAGGCGAGGCAGGAGGGCCCCGGAGGCGCCCCGGACGCAGCCCTCCTCCGGCCTCGCCTTGGCTGGGCGGGCAGCCGCGGGCTCAGCGCCTCCGCGGGAGCATCTCCGGGCTGCCGAGACCCAGCCTGTTGGACTCACCGGCCTGCTGCGCGGGGTCTGGAGGGGGCTTCTCCCAGCCTCGAATTCCCTCTCTCCTCAAATTATAAAAGCGCAGGGTGGGGAAGCCGCTGTTTGATAAGACATTTACTCTGTGGGCTGCAGCAAGCAAATTGCAATGGTTTATTTATTTTACTTTTTTTTGTTGTTTTGTTTTAAATCTTTAGCCAGCTCTCTTTGGCTAAATTAACATTCTGCTCTTGCAGGCAGACCCCCCCCCCCTTATTTTACGAAGTAATAATTATTCATTAGTAGATTTCGTTAGTCTTTACGCAATAAAACACGATGTGATCTACAAATCAAAAGAAAATATTAGGACTCTAACTCATCCTGGTCCCCATAGTAGAAGAGGAAGAAAAAAAGAAGGAAAATTTGAAGCAACAGTAAATCCTGATCAGGTACCACTGTAGCCGTATTTTTGAAATCTAGATTTTTGACTGGTGGTGACATATATATATATATATATATATATATATACTGTATATATATAAAACATACTGTATGCATATATACAGTATGGTTTTTTAGTGGGTTTTTTTGAGTTTTTTGTTTTGTTTTTTTAGTTTTTTCATACGTTTTTAAAACAAGGAGTCAGCTGTCTGAAAAGGCTCTTTCGAGGTTGTTGAGTTGCGAGGAAGAAATCTTGCTGAGAATTTCAGTCCCTGAGAGACAGGAGGTTTCAGGAAAGCACATTTACAGTAGGACCCAAGGACAAAGGTCATCCCCACCGAGCCCTCCCTGGGTGCACCAGACACTGGGGGAAGGAGAGCTCTTTCCCAACTGAGCTACTGACCTGCAAGACATGACTCACTTTGGAGACTAATCAAAATGCTTCCTGAAGAAAAGGATATTAATTAGTCTGTAGTTCTACTTTGTGTTGTTCTGGTTTGAAATGCCATCAGCCATCAATAAAGTCCTTTTTGGCCAAACCCAGAGTCCCCACCAGGCTGCTTGTTTCTGCTCTTTCACTTGCAAAACCAGCTCCCCCCAGTCACCATGGAGCTCATGTACCCCCTCAATTTAATGGGGACTCAGCAACATCTTTAACCCTTTCACCTTAAGCAGAAGTTGTTCTGATGCACTGGGATTCTATTGAGTGGTATTTTGTGCTTCTTTTATTTTAGTTTTTAAGAAAAGGAGTAGCAGAGGTTAGTTTGAAAAATCCTTGCCTGTCTGACATCCCAGAAATCGTATCTATCAGATGAGCTCTGGTTAGCAAGTAAACAGATACCCTGTTCTTAGTTTCTACCCCTGATTTGTTTGTTTGCTTATTGCAGTTCACAAAGCCAGAGTAAAATCCACCGCACAAAACACATAACGACTTACAGAATAAAGACTCGGCCTTTCCTTTCTTGCTCTGCCATTCTGAGCCCTTTCTTTTTACCACAGCAATTTGCTGGACTGATGGATTCACCGGTGTTATTCATTTATTTATCTATTTTTCTCACTTACACAGGGAAAGCCTGTAAATACCCCAAGAAGAGGATAGAATTTTCCTTTGAGCTTATTTTCATAAGAAACGTGATAAATAATACATGGCACTTTAATAAGACCTTATCTGAGTGGCTTAATGAAAAACAAATACATTATGTAAGGTACCAATAACCGCTCTCAGCTGCTTGAACCTACACAATGTTGTGGCCTGGTTTCCTCCCCAGTTGAGACTTCTTGGTGTTTGGATTCCTACAGTCCCAGTTTGCAATAATGACTCAGATTTTCCTTGATGATCAGGTCTTCAGAGTGAAGCAAACTGGAAATCTGTAAAATATAACTACACAGTCTAGACCTTTGACTGAATCCATGTCAGAATTACTCAGACCTGGGATCCGTTCTCTGGACAACTCAGTACAAATGTCCCTTCCCAAGTGCACACAAATGGGATTGCACAAGTTACGAGTACATGCTCCACAACTCATATGGGGGACACAGCAGGGATTCTCCAGTGGATGATGGGAACGGAACACCATGGTAGACGCTTCCGATTGCTCTCTGTGACACAAGTTTGCCAGCCTTCTCGGCAGCATTTGAGATTCCTGAATTTGAATTCTATATCAATACAGTACACAGGAGCCCCGTCACCGCTACTTGCTCCATCTGGATTGATATTTTACAACACTTAGTGTGAGAGGTGGACAAAGAAAACACTCTTGTCTTTATAAAGGAGGCCAGGGGCCAAAATATCACTTGGTATATATACCACCGGGCATTCAAGGGCTGCTTTGTGGCCTTTCAGCAGCAAGGGCCTTTAATTGAATGGTTACACAGCCCCTGTCAGAAGCTAAATAATACCAATCTCAAGGGAAATTTCATTCAAAGACATCAGCTCAAGTTTTAATTGGACCCACACAGTATTTGTAACTTTTTCCCCAAATCTGCCATTGATTTAAAAGCAGGGAAACAATAGCTTTTCTTTCTCTTTTTTATCTTTTATAAACTTTTATTCTAACTTCCTAAGGTTTTCAAAACAGCAGACTTTTCACGAAAGGGTACTTTCTCTGGGAGTCACTATGCCTCAGAGCAAAAGAGTCTAGTTAGAAGGTCTTCTTGATCTTACATGTAACTGTACTAGAATGAGCTCAGTGACAATGTCAAGATGGGGTTTGCAAGTATTTTACTCTGATGTCCTCATTTTTGTATGGGCATCTACACATTCTCTATCTTTGGTAAAACAAGAAGCTAAGTAGCTTTAGAAAACTGTATTATTTATTATTTCTATCACAAGCATTTTGATTGACTTCTTTATTCAAACACTTGAATGCTATTTAGTTAGTATTGACCTCTTTCCAGGTACTGTTGTGGCCCCTGGGGCTGACACAGCCACTGAGAACAAAAACAGTTTACATTCTAGTTGGGGGAGGAGGCAGGGAAATGAAACCAATAAACATAAGAAACTAGAGAGCCTAATAGAAGATGAGGAGTGCTGTGGAAAAACAAAAAACAGAAAACAAAAAAAAACCAAAAAAAAAAAAAACGAGACAAATTGGAATCAGGGTATTTAGGACCACAGCGCTGCACGAGTTGTAGTAAAGTGTATCTAAAAAGGGTGCTTGCTCTAAACCTTGCAGCCTCTGCTTCTAGATTCTTTTCACCCTACATTTTCCACTCCAACTGACTGTGATAGAAATTCTAGAGCTCAGTTGGATCAGTCTGCTAAAAAGTAGAGGCACTTCTCTGGCGGAAAACGTGGGGAGATTCTCATAGGCATCTTCAATCACTGGAGATGTGGGAGTTTTGATACAGTGTCTGGGCCACAGTGTGAGTTCAGAAGATAACGAATCTCTGGATGTCTGGCTATAACGTTTCGACAGAATGACTTGTTGCTGTCTATTTCTGCTCAAGGAATGGGAGAATTCTGACCTCTCTATACACCAAACTGGCCCACAGGTCTTTAGAATGAGTTTTCTTCCCAGTGGTTCCTCTGGTTTTCCAGAAAAAAGAGGCTCAGTCCATGGCGATGAGCAGAGTACCTCTCTCAGAGAAGCAGGCTGCATTGCAGTCTGAACTGATTCCAATCATTTGGTGACAATTGCTTTGCATGTAATGACAGGATTGAGGCTAAAGATTATAGTCTGTTGCTGTGCAGAGGACCCTCAAATTCCTGAAACTCTCTAGACTCAAGACTAGAACTAAAATCAGCAACATTTATGAGAAGAGAAACAAACACAAGGGCAGGTAACACTCAGCTTACGATTAGCACACACCAAAAAAGTTCTTTTGAAAATGGCATGGATTATTTACACTAGTTTGCTATCATCTTCTACCCCAAAGACTAATACTAATTAATAGATGAATTTAACCAATGAATAAGTAAGATGCCCCACAATAATCTCTAGATGTGATGTGACTGCGAGGAAATGGGTAACATTAAACACAGGTGGTAGGGACAAAACTCAGTACGATACCGGGGATGACATTTTTTCATTCATTAACAAAATTTAAAATGTGCGTCTCTCTCAAGATAATTATTCCAACTTTGGATGCCTGTCTTGTCGAAATGTCTGAGATGAGTACAAAGACACATGTACCACGATATTCACTCCAGTGCTGCTTGTAAAAAATAAATAGTCAAAAAGAACAGAAGATTATGAAAGTAACCCATATGGATAGAGTGCACCTCTTAAAAAGAATGAGACACAGCTCTAGGTCTTCCCTTGTAAAAATTCCTAAGAAAGAGATCTAACAAGTTTCAGAGTTCTTATAAAAGCTGAACCAAACCAAGCAACAACAAAATCCAGTTTCTTTATGAGTATGTGTGGAGGTCACATAGTGACATGGATGAGGTATGAGCATCCATGTACACAAACATACATGTAAACATATGAAAAGTGTAGAAAAGGGTCAGAAAGGAAATAATCAAAATGATGAAAGTGTTTTTGTCTAGGGTGACGAAGTAGGGAGATTTTTAATTTTGTACTCAGCACTGATTTATCTATGAATCGTCACAGTCAGGATGCATGTGTATGGGTTATTTTTATAGTAAAATGAAGCAATAGCACTCGTACTACACAACTATGACAACTACCACTTTTGTGATAGGAAGAGTCCAAGTGACAAGTTCTAGAATTCATTCTCTGTAGATCTGCCTGGCCTTTACATGAGCATCTGCTCACATCGACAGTTGAGCTGTTCTATTTTGGGTATCCAGTATCCCTAGTTAAAAAGGAGAAGCACAGAGCACAAGATATCCGTAATTTAGAATCTCATTTCTACCTGTAACTTCTCAGGGATACGGTGTTTGGTTTATCAGTTCAGATACAAAAGTGAGCACCAGGGCCCATACTCTGCGGCCTCTCAGGTGTCAGGACCTCTGAAGACAGACAGCAGCCTGGACTCCTGCAGGAGTTCCTAAAGAAAACCAGGGTGCATCTAGTTTACACACTCAAGTGTGTACGATTTTCAGTCCCTCACCTCACTGGGTCAGATAATTTGTCTCATAATTATGAGAGAGGGTCTTGCTTTGTAGTTGAGGCTGGTCCTGACCTCACTATGTAGCCTAGGCATGCCTAAACTCACAGCAACCCTCCTGCCTCTGCCTCCCAAGTGCTGGGATTACAGGTGTGAGCCACCACGCCTGGCACTGTTGCCTGGAGTTATCTGGGACCTTGCACTTGCAAGGCAGGGGCCAGAACCACTGAATCAAATCCCTGGCCCCAGATAATTTGTCTTGACAGCCGGCCTAGTATAGAAAACACAGATATGGAGGGTGAGTCAGTCTTTTTTGTTTTTCCAAACCCAGGCCCCAGTTCCATTGGTACTCTTCCGTGCAGGTGCAAGGAGGAGAAGGTCCAGGAGGAAGAGAGATTAAGTCTCTCCCCACTTCCCCCACTGTGTGATCCCCTAGCTTAATGACTATGGGGTACCACAGGGTGCAAGCTAGGCAAAGCTTGCTCCCAACTCCTCAACAAGACAACCACACAGGGAGAGTCTGCTGAGTTTCAGGGAAAGTTGGTGTCTCCACACACACTGCACTGGTTTGTTCTTTCAAGGTGGGTACAAGCAAGAGGCACATTGTTCTTTCCAGAGTAATATTGACTCCTGTGAGTAAAGGAATAGACCTCCCTTCCTTAGACAATAGCATGAATCTCTACAGTGGTTGTGGATTCCAGCGTCTGCCACAAAGCCCCCAAACAGCAGGACTTTGGAAATGGTCACATGGTCCACATCCAAGGCCGGAGCAGGAGAGAAAGCCTTTTGCAGCAAAACTGGCAGAATGTCTATGAGGTTTTCCCATGTCTACAGAAGCAGACTCAAGTCCAGGATCAAGTACCTGTAGGATGTGTGTAGGGGGGACAAGAATTCACCACTCTGAACCTCAGTCTGTCTCCATGACACAGCCAGCGACAAGTCCTCCCTACAGAAGCAGGGGTTCTCAGTCTCCCCGTCCCTCCCTCCAATTCATGGACAGTTCCAGTCAAGGTTTAAAAACAGTGAGAGGATTGCATGACATTAACAACTTTTACATTTGTAGCCAAGTTGGGATGTCATACACATGCGTGCATGCGTGCGTACACACACACACACACACACACACACACACACACACACACACACACACCCATCTGCTCTGTGCAAAGTTTCAGAAGGGAAAGGGCATTTAACACCAAAAAATAAAAAAAGTAAGAAGGACATAAGCTCAAAATAAAGGACAGCCTTTCAAATTGATTAAATTTAGGTCTATTAAAATTTTCACTAAATTGCCCTTAATTTTCTCATTTAGCTGCAGTCTGTTGGAAATGTCATTATGGAGTCGGATGAGTCTGTAGATCAGCATTTGGGAACCACCGAGATAATAAATTGTAAAGTGCTTCTTTTCACGGGAACTGGTGCTCAAAGAATCAAGGGTACACCGTGTGTATTGTGGGTATTTGGGAGAAATTAATAGTTACTCTCAGTGGGCCTTTGTCAGTAACCTCCTCACCCCAGGGACACACCGGGACAAACACACCAGACACCCTGCAGATTCCTGAGTCTCCCAACCCATAGAGGGGCTTTGCCTTCCCTGAGAGATGCATAATGGAGGCTGGATGAATTGTATGCACCACATCATCAGTTTATTCACTTTCTTCAGGAACACAGACTGGATCACTCAAAGTCCCCCTGTAGGCTTCATGGAACTGGGGTGCCTTGGGACCCTCTGGTTTACGTGAACACACGAATGCACCATTGTGAGAGGCCTTCTGGAGCCTGGCTTCCTGGCTCAGAAGGCCCAGCTCTGTCTCACACTCCTGCAGCTGCTAGTAAATGGCTATTGACTTAGAAGCTCTTAAACTTCTCTTTCATTCTCTCTAATGGAAAACAGTAATAATTTTTCTTCCCTAATTAAGTTATTAAAAGATAAAGTAATGCATACAAGTGCTGAGATTGGACCCTTTGATCTAGCAACCATTCAACTATAGTAGTAACTATTATGATGAATAATTCTTACCTTCAGTCCCCGACTAAATGATTTTTGGCCAAAAAATATGTATATAGATAGACAGACATATATGACTAACAACGTCAATGTATCTAGGGAATGACTACCTGAAAATGTAAATTTTTTTAAAAAGAAAGGTTTTTAAATGACACAGCATTATATGGAATTGTATAGACACCACCTTTCTGCCCTGATCTTCAGAATACACAATTTACTCAACCTTGCTAATGAATCAGATGAGCACAAATGGACACATTCATCCTTTTCAACTAAGTTCTTCCCCAGCTGCATCTCTCAAAATGTCAGGTCAATTTCTTTACTATTTTTGAGAGATTGAGTAGAGCAACACGTGTTAGAAGATTACTTCTGGCCAGCTGGTAATGAATTTCTTTTCTCACCTTCACAAAACCCTTTAAGACAGGTTTCTATGGCTCCGATTTACATACAGAAAACCTGGGGCTGTAAGAAATGTCCAGTTTCAAATGGTGTCCTGCTCATGAGGGAAGGGCACAATATTTTCGTTTAGTCTGTTATCAACAGACTGGCACCATCGTGCTATGCCAAGTGCAATACAGGGGCTAGTGCCTCATACTCAGTGCCATCCTTTGAGTCATCACTGTTTATGTACCTACACTTAGCAGGCTGTTTTCAGAAGCAGTTCTGTGAGAGAATGGACCAACAGGCTTTACCTCTTCCCGGGATCTCTCAATCACCCAGGCTATCTAATTTTGTAGTATGAAATATTCTTAGCGTTCCAGCCCCTGCCTGCTTCCACAAGAAGGAAAGTATCTTTCTACATCCTACTCTGGGGTTCTCAAGAGAAAATACCCAACCTCTAGGTGTTTTGGACAACACCTTTTTATCACAACAGCTTGCAAAAGTGACAAGTTACAGACACAGGGTTCAATTCCATCTGGCAACTAATATCTGGCAGGAGAGACCCCCAATGGGTCCCCGATTAAAAAAAAATACTCAAGGCAATCAGACAACTTGAGTTCCCATGAGAGCTTTGCAGAAGCAATAGGTTCCAGGAGATGCTAATGCAGCCTGCCTTTTTGGGTACTGAAAAGGGTGGGAGTTGGTTCCCAGTGCCCAGGACAGAATGTAAGAGCGTGGGACAAGAGAGGGTAGGCGGAGGAGACAAAAACAGCTAAGTGGTGATTTCTCCTAATGAACATGTGGGCGGGAGGTCTACTTTGGGAAGGCTCCACACCCCACCCACTCTCTGTTTCAACTTTCTGGATGGAACTCCAGCAAATCTGAAGGCAAACAAAGCCTTGCAGAACATTTCTGTTTTTTTTTTTTCCTCAGTAATAAGCTTGGCTGCAGGTTGTTTGACCCCAGAAATGCTAAGAAATATTTATCTCTATGCAACCAGTGCCTCTAACAGCTCAAGCTCTGTTTTCATCTATTTCGACCTCAGTTTTCCTGGGGTCCTGTCCTGGCATCTAGGTGATGGACACGACAAGGACTCTCCATTCTTGGCATGATCTGCACACCTTCTGAGGCTGGTGATTGTTGGTGTTTAGCAAGAAGGCAGGAAGGACACACACACACACACACACACACACACACACACACACACACACACACACATGCACAACTCGATTGGTCTGCAGAAATTAGAAATTACATCACAAATTTTAAAAACCTGCTGGCTCTTAAGATCTCATCTCACCAAAATGCACCATCTCTAGACTTAACCAGGTTGCATTCCACGGTTCCAGACATGTCGCACTCTCTTGGCCTCATCTGGCTGCTAGCTCAGAACTTGGCCTTCTCCTTTTAGGCTCCATTATAAGAATCCAGATCACTATGCCATTAGAACACTAAGCCACTTACTATGTTCTATAATCTCTACTATACAAGGCATAAATAGGGTACTGTAGACATGAAGTGTGAGAAAAAGATGGAAGGTCTCACTTTAGTAATATTCTTAGAAGGAAACTGATCTACTGCATGCATACCTTTGTAGTACTACAGGTTCTGGGGGTTCTGGGGATTGAACCCAGGTTCTTTAATATACTATTCCCAGTCATTTTTTAAGTGCTTTATTTCATGACAGGTCTTCTTAAGCCCCTAACTGATCTAGGACTGGCTCAAATTCACAAACCTCCTGTGTCAATTTTTCAGAGTGCTGAAATTACAGGAGTGCAACACCACGCCTGGTGTGTACAGTACCCCTCACAGTGACCTGTGGCCCCTTTGCCACAGCTGACTTGCATTAGACTTTCCTGGTTTCAGATCTTCTCTGCTGTTCTCCCTTTTACTTCCTCCCTTCCCTTTGGGAGCCAAAGAACAAGTCCCTGCCCGCAGCCCTCTGTTCCTTGTCTCCTGCTCCTTGAAAACAGAGCATCAGTTCCTGCTGGGAGCCTGAAGGGATCACCCTTCTACTAGGTTTGTAACCTGCTTCCCAAACTGTACTTCTTTCCAGAAAATAATCCAGTAAGCCCATGATGAAAAGACCAATATTATCTTTCCTTGGTTTCTTTTTCTTTAAATTTTTATTAGTACATGTTTGCAATACGTGATGATTACATTTATCCTGGGGAATCTGTACATGTACATAACACATTTGACTCTTATTCCACCCCTCTCCCCTCCCCACCTCCATTTCAGATATAAGAATTCCAGGCTTTATTGGCACAGGGGTAAAGGTAAAATAATATACCTCCTTGTCTGATCTCTCTGTGGACATGCAATGCTCAGTTCTCACAGACCCCAGAGCACAAGATCCAACTTGGCAACACTTTATATATTGCGGTTCTCTTACCTCTTGTACTCCAATTACCATCGTCTTTTACAACTCATTCTAGTGTCCCACACACACATACACACACACATATGCACAGCTGTACCTACAACACTCTCCACACACCTGTGAAGGATTTACAACAGCAGTTGAAAACCTGCTGAGTCAGACACTCTGGAATGTAACCAAACCTCACCACATTTCAATCTTGTCCTCTCCTTTCAAGTGACAGCTCAGGAATGACTAAAATTTGTGCAGTTCCTACATGTCTCAGTAGGTACCAAGGTCCTGTCCTTTCTGTTGTCTTCACTTTTCCCAATCACAGCACCTGTTGGCACCTTCTCTCCTGACTTGCCCATTTTTTTTCTCACAGAAACATGTCCTTTTCACCAATTTAACCTTGAAACCTTAATATATGCCCTTGCTGCTCAGAATAGTAAATAAGTTTCCGCATGTTGTTATTTTTTACTCTCCAATTGCTCAGCTACAAAGTCCTTGATTTTCCATTGGCCCTGTTCTAGTGCATCATATTCTTCTCTCAGCCTAGAGTTATTCTACAAGCTACCTCATCTTCATTGTTTGCTTTGCTTTCCACCTCCTTCCCTCTGAACTCTCACTTTACATCATTGCCCAGGGGGAAATTTCCATATGCAAAACCAAGCTTGTGGAGCCCCTGGGCGGAGACACCAGTGCCCCCTCCTACTGGCTAAGCTGAGTATCAACTGCCTCAGCCTGGTTTCCCTCCCTCAGCCCCACATCAGACCTAGGACATCTCTGTAACATCCCGTCCCTAGATCCCTGTCACCTCGAACCTCATGTTGTAATCACCTAAGCCCCGAGTCTCCAGGTATGTGTCTGAGACTGCTCTAATGATGTGAGTGTACAAATCCCAGGATCCTCAGGGCTAATTCAATATATAATCAAGGAGAGACACAAGCATCTTTGGATGCTCTGCCATGTCTAGGTAGAGATGGGGTTGCTCCTTCCTGTGTGCACTTCTGCTTATTCATCTCAGAGATGGTGCTGGGTACACACTGATAAGACAAGGTCCCCCATGAGGATGCTGAGAGTCAGTCAGGAGGGCTACAAAAGCAGTCTTCATACAAACGGAGCTGCCAGGGTTCACTGTAAACTCTGTGTCTATTTTCTAGCGCGGCCACACCCCTGCACACACAGGCATTCATATGTCCATGTGAGAAATCTTGGTTTCTCCTCCAGTGTGGAATCCTCATCCCTTAGCGTAGCCCTGAATTGCCCATAGAGGGCATCTTGGTAACTAGTGGGGAATGGATGAGATGGGCCATGAAGGACAACATTGGCTGTCCACTTACATGTTTCTGAAATCTGTTTTGTTTACTCATGAGTGAATTCACATATGTTGAAGGCAACCTCTTTGCTGGCCCTGGAGATGCAGTGGTCAACAAGACAGGAAATGGGGCTTCCATGCTAGACCAGCCAGATATTTTAAGGTCATCGAGTTAAAATGATTACTTCTCACAAGTTTGTACCCACATGAGCAATGTCGTTTTTCTTAATATCATGCGACAATTTAAAATATTGAAGTGCATTGTATTAGGAGGCTAATTGAAAACAATATCAGTAATCCACACTCTCACTTTCAAATATTAGTGTTCATCCAAATAGCATCATTTTCTCGCTGATTGGCTTTATAATAAATCTTTCACATCTGGGTTTTAAAATTCATCTCTAGTTCTGTGCTTTTCATCTGTTATAAATGAAGCTTCATGTACCATTTATTTCTATGATGCTTTCTATTGTAACTGTGTGTATGTGAGAGCCACTGGCTTGCCTTATCACAGGGAGGAGTGCAGATTTCTTTCTCATTAATAATAACAATAGCTAGCATAAATGTAGGACCACAGAGTGGGCCTTACCCTGCCTCCTGGACAGTGGAATAGTTGACAATATAGACAGGGCTGGCAGACTTCCTGATTCTGACTCAATTCTGTCAAAGGCGTGAATGTTCTTTAAACTTTGAGTGTATCTTCCTACTGCTTAACTATATGACTTTTGGGTACATACAACTTTCTGGATTGTGGGTCCACATTTACAGGCTTGAATTTGACTAACATGATGCCATGTGTAAACTGGTCAGTGCCACCGGGGCCACCTAGAATGCATGACTCATCTTAGCTTGAATGATTATGGTGAGGATGGTGATGGTGATACTGCTGATGATGGTGGTGGCCATGGTAGCGCTGGTGGTGAAGATGACGATGGTGATGACTGTGGTGGGAAAGATGAGGACGGTGGTGGCAGGGGTGGAGTTGGGACTGCTAACGGTGACTCAGCTGGTATTGATTGTGCAGACGAGAGCGGAGTCATATAAATTGACCTCTGTGATAAAAGGAGTCTCATTCCCTTGGGCTAGAAAGAAAGGAAGCCATTCTCTGCATTCACTTATGCAGAACCCTTGTGACTTCACAATCCTGCCCCTCTCTTTAATGCTGTGTCTCCAGCCAAGGAAGTAATTGGCATGCCTGTCGCCCCTGGACTCCCTCCTCCAAAGTGGCCTACAGACATCTCAGAGGAGCCACTCCTGTGCATCAGACAGGAACTGGCATCCCTGTTCTTTTGGGTAACTCTGGGGACTATTAATATTTTATGACCTCTTTAGTGAAAACACCAACTCCCAGGGTGCTGGAACTTCCTCTAATATCACTCAGATTCACAGCGGGCCACCACCTTCCCTTCTCCAATCCCTGCCTCTCCCCAGCAAAGCCATCCCTGTGTCTCTCCCTGTGCATAATCCATGGCTGAGCAAGATGCACACGATCCTGGGAACAGCATAAGAATAGCAAAGCTGGGAATGACTGAGCTTTTATCGAGTGTGAGGGAGGATGCCGAGTGGTTTTCACTCATTACCTCCTCTTATCTTCTCCACAATCCAGTAAATAAGGCAATGTGAGTAATCCTTGCTACAGGCAAGGAAATAGAGTGAGGTTCTTACTAACTTACTTGAATGTTTTACACTGAATCCCTACACTGGGTCAGTGGGATAGCCTTACTTTGGCATTTGTCATTTACTGCATAATGCACTCCTGAAAATGAACTTCAAAGTGGGAGGTCAGAAAGTTGAATGATGGATATAGGAGTTTCTCTAAGGAAGGTTCTTTCTTCAGAAATTAAATGACACTACTAGATCCCCAGCCATGGCTCAGGAAGGCCCTGACTTCTCAAGATCCCTGTGGGTCATTCTAAATCATCGTAAGGCTATCCCATTGTATGGACATCTCCGCCAACAAAGAGAGGGCTCAGCCCTGAGTCAGTGCCTGTGTGAGGCTGAGGGCACATGCTTCTTCTTCTGTCCAGGGTGTGACTAAGTGGATCTGAACCTGGTATGCACTTTGGAATTGCTTCGATTTTTGGTTAACATTCCACCCTACAGATAACTAGTTATATATTCTGGTTTCAAACGTACACACACACACACTCACACACACACACACATGCACACACACACACATGCACAAAAATAGGGATGAATTTTGAAAAATAGAATAAAAGGTACATACAATGCATAGGAAATAAGTGTGCCTAGGCAGCAAGGAGTGATATTCTGATGCCTATTTATTTAGTATCGACTCTTGAGAATAAGGCCCTGCCATGGGGATTCTTTATTTTCTCTACTACTTAAATTCATATTTTTATGAGTCTAAAATCTCTATAAATAGATACCTCAAGGTTTCAAGAACATTCAAATATAGAGGTGGTATCATGATTATAAATGTTTTGAACATTAATATGATCCAATTAATAGAATGGTCAATGTTTAATTTTTTAAAAAAAATTACTACATAACTATTAATCTTCTTTAAAATATCCCCATTGTTTTGACTACACTGATTCCATCATTCTTACCACTTCCACAAGAAGTTTTGGAAGTCCTCTTTTGAATGGTTAGTGTTCCATCATGGGTACCCTGATGTCCTAAATTGACTCAAAACACCTTTCATGTTCATTTTGACTTAGGGAAAGTGGCACAGGGAAAGTGATGCCATAAAGTGGCAGATGCAGTGAATACAGGGGATGAGGAAACTGCATGATGTTCTGTGGCACCTGTCTTTCCATGGGCACTGAGGAGCAGCATTCTCTGTATGTTTTGTCATGCCTTGTAAATTCACATACAAGAGACTTCCAGAACTGCATTCGAAAGTGACAAGAAGGATAGCACAGCTGTGTTCAAAGTAAGGGTGCGTATTCTGAGAGGGATTAATGGCAACACATCTTTTACTGTGATGATTTTTTTAGTTTAAACCTTCACCATTTATTTTGATCATGTCTTGACTATTAAACAAGTTTTGTATAATGGACATAGAAAAGTGTTCATAATATGGAAAAGAAAATCATTTCCTCATCTTTTAAAAAAATCAAGGAGGGGCCGAGGATTTAGCTCAACTGGTATCCAGCCTGCCTTGGAAGCATAAGGGCCCAAGTTCGATCTTTGGTTCCAAAAAAATAAAAAAATCAAGGAGCCAGAGTCAGAATGAAGGTACATTCTCCCCCATTACACCTTAAATCAGACTTGGGAACACATGGAGGGCAGGGTCCTGATCCACCAGAAATCATCTTTGACTGCTTCACTGCTCTCCCCTTCAGAGAGACTCCCTTGGTGCCTCTGGTAGGAGATGCAAGATCCTGACCTCACTCCTGAGCTCTCCTCCTGCCAGCTCATTATAGTCTCCACAGAAGCTTCTTTCTCATCTCTCCAGCTCCTGTGTGACATCTCATCATTCTGGCCGCACTTTTGTCAGGAAAACCTCATTTCTATTTTTATTAGGAGAACTGCTCATCTTTACTAGTTCTTGGTACATAGATCAAGACATTTTGAAGACCTGCACTTTCCTCATGTGAATGAGATCACTAATTCTCTCTCTCTATTAAGTACTGGGCTATGTCTGTTGGATTCACCACCTATTTATTCCACACTCTGAGACTGTGGGGACCTGGAAAGGCAAGAACCTTTTCAGTGCCACACACCTGCCCTTCCCAGAGGTTCCTATCATTTATTTCCTGTTTCTGTCCAACAGAGAAAATGGCACATAGATTTACCCTGAGCATATACACCGGATGTGACTTCATGCGTGAGTTAAAACTCAACCCCTGCTCTGTCCCTTGGGGCAACCTCACAGATGAGATTTTTTTTAAGAGGTTGAAGTAAAGCAGAAAGAACTTGGAATCCCATAAGCCACATGGCCTTTGTGGGATGGTGAAGGTGGACAGAGCAGAGGACATGTCACTTCCAGCCAAAATAATATCAAGTAAAAGTATTTACTAATATGAGATTTATTCCCCCCAAGGCATTCTGAAAGTTATTTACATATATTATTTTACTTAATCCCCTCGCCACCATTTTTGTGTTTGCATTTTCTCATTCATTCCTCATTTAATCATCTATAAATATTTATGAAGAGCTAAATTATGTTCTAAGGATTGTACTGTCCCTAATATGTGATTAAACACACAAACAATAAACCAAATAAATAAATAAAACTCTGTCTACTACCTTGAATTATACTGATAGGGATTTTTAAAATGACATGCAGTCAGTTTCTTGTAAAAGCAATATCCAGCATTTTCTTTCTTGAACAACTATCTACCCCAGGCATATGGACACTGATGAGCATACAAATATCTGTATACGAAGGTTTGTGGTAATTTGTTTCATAATAACTACAAAGAAGAATCCAGATCAATGGTTAAGCAAACTATGGTACATCCACACTATTGAATATTACTGAACAATGAAAAGGAATGAACTACTGATATACAGCGGTATGAATGGGTCCCCAGGGCATGGTGCAGAGCAAAATAAATCAAAACTTTCCAAACATTAAATGCTAAGATGGTTCAATTTTGGAAGTGTCTAATTTTTTTTAATGGTGAAACATTAATAATTGCCAGAAATTAGAAATTGTGTGTGTTGGGGGGGTGGCAAGCTGTGAAAGACCCAGAGCAGAAATCCTGTGAGTGTGGAATTGTGTGCCATCTCCCTGGGAGTGAACACACAAATCTATATGTGTGCTAAAACCCTGTGAAACTAAATACCTCCTCACACACACATACACACTAGTGCAGTTAAAACTAGAGAAAAATGTAAAAGATCAGTAGATCATACCAGTATCAGTATCTTAGTTGTGATAATATAATCTGATTTTGCCAGAGTTACTCTTGAGAAAAACTAGACACAGGAAGCAAGGGAACTCTATGCTATTTCTTACAACTGTACATAAATCAACAATCATCTCAATAGAAATTCCAATGAGAAATCGAATCACATGTAGGTGTGGTGTCTCATCCCTGTAATCTCAGCATGGAAGAAAGCTGAGGCAGGAAAATTCCAAATTTAAACCCAGCCTGGTTATTTAGGGAGATTCTCTCAAAATAAAAAGAACCTTAGGGTTGTGTCTCAGTGCAAAGGCCCTGGTTTCAATCCTCAGTACTGAAAAAACAAAACAAAAACAAGTCATGCTGTTCATTTTCTAAGGCCAACTGTGGCTAATGCTACAAAGGAAAAGAACAGAGTGTTAAAAACAATAAGGGGACTATAGATAGCAGGAAGATAGATTTAGACTGAGGAAGAGGTGGAGTTTTATTGGGAGATTTAAGAGTGAGGAGTTGGTAAGGAGAAAGGTGGGTGGAAGAATGTTCCAGGAAAGGAAACGGTGGGGCTAGGAGGGAGGTAGCAAGGGAATTGCCTACACAAACACCCAGGGGGAATTGGGCAGGAGGGAGAGCGACAAGGCAGGAAGCACAAGGCGGAGGTTGCTTTGCAGATGTGGAAGCAAGCAAGCGAGACAACTGAGCCACTGCCCTGGTCTGCTGAGGAGCTATCACACCACCATTTACTGTCCTGTAGTGAAGTGAGTGAGGCTCAGTGGAGCCAGCTGAGGTCAAGGAATCAGGGACTATCAGTATCAGATCTGGGGTCCAACACCAATGTTACTGTTATGTTCACAGCTTCTCTTGGCATCATGTACAAAATTAAATACGTACCTATTGTCTAGCCCAGCAACACCACTTCTAAAATTTACCCAAGAGAACTAAATTAGACTCATAGAAATACTTATTGTTGATGGTAGCATGTTTTGCATCATTGTCCCAAACTAGAAACAATTCAAATCTCCTTTGGCTACTGAACAGATAAATTGTGTTGCATCTATACTGCAGGATGCTACTCAGCAAGTTAAAGGGAAAAAGTTATTCTGATAGGTGCAGATACATGCATGAATCTCAAGTCTTCTTCACTGAGAGAAAGTAGTCAAATACTATGCTTCCACCTCTGCAGCCTCCTAGAAAAGGCAAAACTTTAGTGATGGGAAAGATGCTGGTGATTCCCAAAGGCTAGGACTAGAGACTAACTCCAAATAGGGCTGAGAGAATTTTCTGTGATGAAGAAGAAGCTCCGTATCCTGCTCGTGGCACTTAGCACCTCACAGTATGCATTTGTCAAAAACTGCACAGCACATGCTACAGGGGACAGATTTAGCTGCATGTAAATTATATCTCAATAAACCTGACTTTGATGCATTGATCTGGTGAGATGAGTGAATACAGATTAAAGCCAGAGGAAATGCTTTCTTACTTTTGGGGAGTTCTGGCTGACCCCAGGAGACAGCAATATTAATGAGAGTCTTATTTTCAGAAGATGCAATGAAGGAAAATTGAATGAGAATACAGCTCCTATGGACAGAGGAGAAGAATGTTGTCTAGAAGGAGGCGATCTGGGGATGCGTTAGAGAATGGCTGAGCAACAGAGAAGAAAGTGTTTTGGAAGTGCCAACCTCTTTTCTTAGTAAATCCACTGTCGCTGCCATCAGGGAAGAAGCATTTGATCTTCTCCAAATCATCTTAGCATCTTAATTCCATGGCTTTTACTGACCGATGTTGGCTTAATAGGATGCTCCCCCTCTACAAACCCCCAGATTTGGATATGAAGACTAAACACTTAGATTTGAAGCCAAAGACAAAGTCTATAGGGAACAAGAAGCTGGACCAAGCACTATGGACTGCAGAAGCAAACAGGAACTAGCAGAGTGAGTTAAACAAAGCCCCAGTTTCTAACCTCAAAGATCCTAAGGTTTTGAGGGGAGTGTTCAGGGACAAAAGCTGGCAGAAAATTTGTTCACAGTCTTCTCATGTCCTTGTATTTCCAAGTGTTACCTGAAACTAGAGTATGCAAGCCATGTTTTGCTTCTCATAAATAAATACTTTTCTGTAAAGGAGGCTTAGGGTCCTTAAAATGAATGCCCAAGGCTCTATAGTATAGAGTATGTTAGTGTTCCACAAATACTTGTGGCACCAGAAGTTAATGAAACCCCAATGCTGACGCCACTTCTTTGTGTTCTGATGCTTAATCTGAGGGAGTGCTGGAAAGAAAATGAGAGGGGGCTTCCATCCTCCATCTTCACAAGTCCATTTTACTCTGCAAAGAGACGGTGGCTACCTTCTCAGCTAGACTTGAAGGAAAATTGCAAACAACCCTTCTTCTTTCCTATATTCCCACCCCCAGAATCACAATTTGGTGATGATTTGTCCTCCTAGAGCCCTTTGTCTTGCACCTAGACTGACAGACCCAGATGGAAAGGAATTAGAAACTCTGGGAAGAATGGAAATTGTATATTTTATTTGTTTTTCTACAACATCAGATATCATGTCCCAATCATAGTAAAAACAGCAGTTAAATGTGTAGCGTTTTGGGTATATTGGAGCTCATATGTATGTACAGTCCTTTTTTACCACAAGCTTATGAAAATGATGCTACCTTGGTGTTTTTCTATCTACCTTATAAAAGGGAAGGCTGTGCAGAGGGCAGGGAAGGATTTGCCACTGGACTGCTAAGAACAGTCAGCCTGCTCTGTCCAAGTCTATCCTAAGGACTCTAGAAGCAGAAATTCACCAACTCCATGTGTAACAGTTTCTGGAGGTCCTGCCCCCTGCTGCAATTATTTAATCTATCTTTGGTGAGTGCTAATATGACTACAGGATAGTGGATCCCAAATGGGCATGATTTTGCACCCAAGGTGATACTGGTCGCTGGGCAGGTGGCATGCTACTCTTATTTAGTGAGGAAAGGATGGAGATATTGCCAAATATCCTACATGTCTGAAACACAAAACAATGGACCATCTGCCCCTATGTGTCAGCAGTGTCCCTAGTGAGATATACACTGCTCCTGGCTTTCAGCAATCTGTCCCATTACCCTTTTCTTCCACAGCAAGTGTTCTCAGAGTGTTCATCCTCCAGGTACAGCTACAGTAGCCTTTACTGCACCATCTGCCCCATGTGAACACCTTGTCATAGGACCTGTTGCCAAAGGCCTATGGCTTATCTTTTATGTACCACAATCCTACTATTTTCTTGACCAATGTGAGATGACTTTGGGGCTGTCTGGCCATTGTGTAGTTGTGGTCATGTTTCTCTTGCCAAGGGTCAGATGCGACATCCTCTTAATATTCCTAGAATATCTAGATGGTCCAGGAAGACTTTGTAGCTAAAGGGGATCCCTAAATTTTCTGAAAGATGTATTTTCTCATTTTACAATGAAAGCAAAGATGAATGGACTAGACCAAGACCCGTACCAATCCAAGGCACATCTTGTGGCTCTCTTTGTCTTTGCAAATGAACAACACTGTGCAGCCACAGAATCAGAGTCAGGGCTGGGATTTAAGGCCCATCCTCTCTATGTCCTGTTCTACATGGAGCCCCAACTATGCAGAGAACAAAGCATTGTCAGGGAAGTGGGTATGAGGTTCTCCCCAAAGCCAGCCAACAAACTGGTGCCTGTGAATACTGCCGTATCGTCTGGCATAGCTTCTCTCACCAGGTCCATTGGTTCCTCAAAGCTCACAGCCTATGGGGACCACACGGAGCTGATGATCCATTTTCCTTCTGCTGCTGTGAGTCACCGGGAGGGAGCTGGCTCTGCAGTAGGATAGGAGACCTGACCATTTCCAGAAGTTCACTTTCTTGTAGTACTTCTCATTGGAGAAGATGAACTCAGAGCCCTCTCCAGGGGGAGCACAAGCTCTGGTCAGGCAAAAATTAGCACAAGCTGGCATCCTCTTATGACATGCCTGCTCTGTGGATCAAGTAAATGTAGCTGAACTAGCTCCCCCAGCTCACCCCCTGGGGACATCCCCTTCTCTACATTCCCCTAACACCTTCCCTTCACCTGTATTATTGCTTTTACCATACCTGTTAGCATCATTCCTCCTTAACCCAAAGACAGTGAGCTCCTGAAGACAGAGGTGGTCTTGTGGCCCCCACAACCCAGTGTCTGACTTAGGCCCAAGTGGAAAGGACTCAGTGGCTGCCTGAAGCAGGAGTGAATAATAGAAAGCTCAGTAGACACAGGGAGAAATGAATTCCAGTGCAAAACCCAAAGAGACCACCTGGTGAAAAGCAGAAAATATCATTAACTGAAAACAAGACATTTTTGAGAAATTCGCATTTCAGCTTTACCAAAGAGACGCCGTAGCACTGTGCCCAAGTGACATGTTATACAGAAGGAAAATGCAGCATTTATTTCTATTACACTGAGCTTCCTGTGTGTAAGTCAGAGAGGTTAGCCACTCAGCACGGGGTCCCTTTTGGTCAAAGATCCATATTTTTTAAAAAAATAAAAGACAGAAAAAAGACATTTAAAAAAGATTCTCCAGAAACCTGTGGAAATTTTACATTGCACAATATAGGACTTTTTATCAGACCTTCTTCTATATATTTTAAAATCTAGTTCCTCAGAGAATCATAACCCATGTTTTTTTTTAAGCAAAAAAACATAAAGCAAGAAAAAAGCAACTGAACAATCAAACTTTAACTATCTTCACTCTCAAACCCTGCTCAAATTATTCCTTTTCGATGAGATAAATTTAACAGCAAGACAGGCTTGGCCACGGTGCATAATTCATTGGTAGCTTTAATCTTTGGAGTGAAAATTAGTGTACATTTCAGGTTTTATTGCATTTTTAAACAAATGATATTTTAAGTTCAAATATGAATTTAAGTTCATGAATATATCATGAATCGGCAATTTGTAATGTTTTCACTGCAAAGAAAATAAAAATAAAATTCCCTTAGACCTTCTCGAGAGAAGACTGAACATAGAAAATGCAGTATAGGAAGGCAGCAAACGGAAGTTAACAGGAAACAAGTGTATTCAAAAGTAATGATAAGTGTTGATAAGCTCTAAGACCAGAAATAAACTTCACTGGGAGAATATTCTGATAATACAAGACTGATATACTTATATGATGTTTGGGAATATATCTACTCAATCATCTAAATGGTTTGCCTTCAGATATTATAAAACACTCTGATAAGAACATGAATTATGAATAAGAGTATACACACATTAGATAGATAGATGATAGATAGATAGATGATAGATAGATAGATAGATAGATAGATAGATATCTTGATCTTGGGTAAATCTAAGCTCTAACTATCTAGAGTTCCCAGTTGAGGTTTGATCTCTCTTTAAGTATTATATTGCATCTGCCTAATTAGTTGCTGTCCTTATAAATTTGGTCAAAATATATGTCAAAGGGCACATGCTACTGGGCAATTGGTGGAATGAATATAGCATGTCTAAGGACATCTATCTCTTCCAACTGAAAAATCACATTCATGGAACTTTCATTAAAGTTCTGGGAAACTGAGCCGACCCCAAGCATCACTATTAACAATTAAATAATCTTTGTAGCCACCTGTGCAGTCACAGGGAACATACGCATCACCCTGTACTGAGCACAGATACAGGACTGGCAAACAGTTCACCCCTAGTGTTGCTGATGCACCTATTAATCTGTTTTAAAATATTGGGTTTTTTTCCCCCTTTTCATTGTCTCCTGTTGATCATTCACATTCTTTTCCTTCCAGGTTGGTCATCACCTTCTGTAAACAAAATGTGTCATGAAGTAGAATAACTGTGAAGGAGTCCTTAAAGGCTGTGATTTCTATCTTAATCGATAAACTGAATTCATTGTAAGTAGCATTCTCACGTTTTCCATACAAGATTCAGCTTCTTGTATAAGCCTAATTAAGTATCTAGATTATTCTTTGCCTTAAAAAAGCCTTAAGACTGTGGTTTCTAGAAAACAACTTGTTGTGGAAGGCACTCCTCAAGCTGTTTGAGCTGTTGAGGTCCTTTCTATTTAGAAAGTAATAAAGGCCAGATGTAGCTGAGATCACTGTTTCTGAGGTCATCTAGACTGTGCCTGTACCATGACCAGGGGTCACCCACACTGTGGCCACTCCCTAATGATGGGAATCAGTTTGCACTGATTTAGTAGGACCATCTTCTTTTGGTTGTTCAGAGAAGGTTTAGCCATCCTTGCAGGAGATGGAAAAGTGTTTTGAGGAAAGATTCTCTAAAAGAGTGAATATCTGTCTGTAGATAAGCACACTGGATCTTCTGTGAGAAACTACATATGCACTGCAGTTGAGCATCATAATATTTCGCTTCTTAATAATCCATCCTCATCTTTGTTAATAACCAACAGATACCATTCCCAGGATGAATAACTTTAAGAAAAAATCATTAAATAAAAGTCAGTTAATTGCATTTCTTAAGAATTCCAACTTTTTAATGTTTCTTCTGAGAACAGAGCAGCAGTATAGTCAAAGGATCAATTATCTTCCCCCCAAAAAAGGCAGAATACAACATTTGCTTTTCTTAAAGGGCTGGAGACACATTCTCACTTCTTTCAATAACTTGAAAAGGATGCAAAGTTATACAATCTACAATTCACTGCACACAAGCTGCTTTTGATTATATTGCCTCACAAACTAGATACTTTGCGGGGAAGCATAAAACTGTTTATCACTAAACATTTGAGATTCCACTCAGATAATTTACACATAATTAGACAGAAGCCCACACTTTGAAGCAGCAGCATTTCCTCCTCTCACACACTATTCTTAAGGACATTTTGGGTAGCATAATGAGTGTTTTATGAGGATTTGTAATCAGTCTTCACGTAGGTGGGAACAAAGGTGAATTACTCCTCTACATGATCAAATCATTACATAACTCAGTGCAGAATAAAGATGAGATGAGGTTGGGAGAGGTAACCTGCCCAGGTATTTGGAGGAATGAGGGAAATTCTGGTCTTTCCCACAGACATAAAATAAATTAAACGATCCCTTAGGAAGCAAAAAACCCGACAACAACAAAAGAGGAATCAGTCAAGGATAGAAGCCTCCTACCTAGATTTTCTGCCTTTTGCTCACTATCAGGGAAAGAGATGCAAAGACAAAACCCAGAGAAAGGAAGAAAAGTGAATATATTTTCTGTCCAGAGAGCCGCATTTAGGCCTTCGATGCCTAAGCTCTTGGGGGAGCCTAGTCTGTTCTAGACCCCTTCTGTTTTATGACACCAACTGAACCAGTTTTCTCCAGTTGAACTAATTATGGCTCAGATCTGTGGCACAATCAGGGACATGGGGCATATGAAAGGTCATGGGCAACAGTAACCATTTCATGACACAGAAACAGCAGCCCGAAAGAACCCAGTTCAGAATGCTGTATCACTGCGAACGAAGCTTCACTTTAGATTTGGCTCCGACCCACCTAGGGGCATCTTAGAATCTCTGCCTCCTACTGGTCCTTTGAAAATAGGTCACAGATAGGTAAATATTGCATCTTTTCTCTGGTATGGGAAAATAAAGATGTAAATAAGTTCTAAAATTGTATGTTATATATTGTGAAATAGAAAACACTCAAAGTGTAATAGGGTGAAGGGGGAAAAATAATGAGATTATAACAAAAAAGAAAGGAAACAAATTGTATGTATATAGGGGGGTGGTAGGGTGCGTAGGGCTATGGGAAAAAATAAGAATTAAGTTGGTACAAATACCCATTGTGGAGTGCAATTATGATGTGTATATGTAATGTACCAATAAAGATTTCAGTTAAAAAAAAAAGAAACTACAAAGCCGAATTCTATGGGTCCCAGTTACCAACAAGAGATATGCACTGGTTTCTCTTTACAGTGGTCTGTATCATCTCTTTACATCTGAAATTTAAGCAGTAGATAATCTCACTTGCATCCATTTTTATATAAGAACATTTTTTTTGTCCATATTATTTAAAGGGTAGTCAGCAAGGCCCAGCTGACAGAACTCCCCGAAGCTGTGCCTGAGCCCCTCTTGAGCAGGTGGAATGAGTGATCTTCTTGAAGTCCTGCCCCGCTCTAACCTGGGCATCACCTAAGGTTTTAGCACCAGGATGGTCTTGTGGAGACTTTAGGACACAAAGTGGATTTGTTGGTGTTCAAGGCATACGAAATCCAAACAATGCGTGTTAATCTATCACTCTAGACTGGGCAACCTTTACTTCCCAAATCCCAGTTCTGTTCCTTTGGTCGGTGGAGCTTGAGATGTGTGAAAGTTTCATCTCAACCTCTAATTTAGATCCACCATATTTCCGAAGATGCTAGAGTAACGCGCATGCGTACAGAGGGGCTTTGTGGCCAGATTACTTCCTTACGCGCGTTTCTTCTGAATGACAGAGTGAAGTTTTCTAAATTTCAGTTTGCACAATCATCCAATGGGGTTGAGAACACACCTCTTATAAAGCTGTAATAAAGATGCAATGACTTCATACAAGTACAGTTTATCACTGTAACCGGAACGGGGGTAAGCGCTCCATAAACACGAGCTAATTTTACACAATTGGTTAATGTCCTTCCTTACTCGTATAGGAAAGACCGCACAAGTCCCCTGCAAAGACAAAGGTATTACCAACAAATCCTTCCATTGGTCTCCTAAAGCCAGTGAGTGAATTCTATCCTTATATTTTCTCGGATGCTTTGTGTCATTCTACATAGTTACGGGCTGCGTCACAGAAAGGAGGGCGCTTCCGCCACTGTTTATAGCATTCCTTGGGGATTTAATAAAAAAGTATTACAGACTTAAGTAATACTGCAGAAAAATAGAAAGAATCAATGACATATTGAGAGAATTACATAATACATTTATGCACAGCAGATAATGAAATTATGCCGTGGCAGAGAGAAAGAGCGAGGGAAAACAAATGTGACATAGGGAAAATAAACAGTTTTATGAACCCCACAATGAAAAGGATGTGGCAGAAGTCCTTTCAATTGTATTCTGAGGGATGAGGATTTAGATAGGATTACTGAACATCGCGAGGTTTAAAATAATGCCCACTTCTCAGCAGAACAGAGCTTTGTGGGTTGAAAAGCGGTTTCTCTTACATTTTCTCATTTATCCTCATGAAAACGCTGGGACACAGGTGTCTCATTTTCAACTTTTTAGTTGAGAAAACTAAGACAAAAAGACATTAAACAGTTTCTGTGGTGTTGTGGAGCTTGTATGTGACAGCGATGAGGTTTGCAGTTACTTAGAGCAGTGTCTTTTATATACCGGAGGAAACCTAAAACAAAAGCAGTCCTGTTCAGAGAACTTGTGAAGCTACAAAGCCATTGTTCAGAACATCAGCTCAGCTCAGGGCTGGGCAGAGTGGATGGTACTTTCCTTCCAAAGACACAGCCGGACGCTGCTTCCAAGCTTAATACATTGTCCTGGATCATTGGTAAGGATGGAGGACAGGAGGAGAGAAAGAAAGGAGAGACGAGACGAAGGGACCTAGAAACCTAGGGAGAGAGAGGGATTCAAGAAGAGAGCAAATGGGGGTTGGAGGTTCATGCCTGTAGTTGTAGTAGTCTGGGAGACTGAAGCAGCGGGGTTGCAGGTTCAAGTTCAGCCAAGGGAATGTAGCAAAGGAATCTGTTATAATAATAATAATAATAATAATAATAATAATAATAATAAATACATCTGGGAAATTGAAGAGGCTTCAGTTCACAGCTTCACTCTTCTTTCAAAAATTGGGTTATTTATTTTTGCAAGAGGAGTATGATGGCTTCAAGACTGCCAAAGTAGCTGGACTGTTCAGAGTGGTGAGGAGCCAGAGAGCTGAAAGCCCTAGAGATTTCCGGGTACCCCTGGAATCCAGAGTAATCACATGCACAGGAGATGAGATGCCTGGAAGATCATGCCAGCTGAGCAGCTTTAAGGCTTTTTCCATGTTTTTAAAAAAATTTGGTAGTGAGGATTGAACTTGGGACCTTGTGCTTGTGAGGCAGGCACTGGAACCACTGAGCTAAATCCCCGGCCCAGTAAGACTTTTTCCCTGAATGAAACTACTTGCATATTTACAAAAAGACTCCAGGATACAGCATCTGCGCAGAACTAATCTGGCTTCCTAGAAAAAATGGCTGTTTTACCCTTAGTCCCATGAGAGACGTCACCAACTCTTGGTATCTGAGATCTCTATCCAAGGTTTACCAGATGCTCTTGTTCTACTTACATATTTATTTATTTTTAAGGTTTTTTTCAGACAGGGTCTTGCTTTGTGGTTCAGGCTGGCCCTGAGCTCAGCCTCCAACTCACATCACAGCGATCCTCCTGTCTCTGCCTCCCGAGTGCTGGGATTACAGGCGTGAGCCACCACGCCCGGCACTGTGGTATGGGGTACTGGTTGCTGCTGGGCGTGAGTCTCCACATCCAGTATGGCATGTGGTTACTGGGGATTGAACCCGGGTCCTTGCGCTTGCAAGACAGGCACCGGAACCACTGAGCTAACTCCCCAGCCCCACATATTTATTTTGAATATTAAATTAGCTCCATGACCATGCTATAGCTTATAGCACTGAAGGTTTACCTACCACGGTGACTCTAAATATATTTAATTCAAATCAGACCCATTAAATACTTAGTGAATAACAAAATAAGTGTCATCAAGAAAAGAGAAAAGTTATCACAGTGGTTTGGATGACCATAATCCTCTTGTTGCGAGGGGTCATTTTTAGATGGGAAAGGAGAGCAGGCTGTGGACTGGGGAGGGAGGGTTGTAAAACTGCTGTTCTTTTTTTTTTTTTTTTTAAATTATCTTTATTGGTACATTAAATATACACATCATGAGTCCTAGCATTGTATGTAAAACTGCTGTTCTTGTTGCCGGGTGAAAATCCAATCCTGGCCTATACACTGAGAGGCGGCCTGTGAAAGTTCACAGATAGAAAGATGAAAATCCAGCCAGAAAAAGTAAGTGGAGAGGAGGAAGGGCAGCAGGGGATGGAATGCTCAAGTCCACCCTTCACTTATGAGGGAAAAGGGCGTGAAGTTGAACTTTCGAATCAGCCTGGACTTGTGATTCTTCACAAGTGTGCACAGCACCACAGACTGTCTCAGATCTCCTTGGGAATTACCGTGCAAGACAGAGAAGCACGGGAAATGCTGACTACCCAGGAACTCCCCCAGGCTGGGGAAGACACAGCACCCAGCTCATGTATTCCTTGTCTTCCAGGATGGCTAATGGCACCGGGTGCCCAACTCATGCTCCTTAAGTGTTCTGCTCCCAAGGACAAGAGAAGGAGAATGCTCACTGTCCAAAGGGTTTGTTTTTTTTTTTTTTTTTGAGAAATCACTATTACATGGAGCACACTGGTTCAGACAGAGAGAGGATGAGGAAAACTGGTGAGAGAGCCAGCTAACACACACAAATGGAGGCCTCAGTGGGGTCAGTGAGACATCGGAAATTGTTGAAATGAATAATGAATACTCCCCGATCTTCCAAGTGAAAAAAAGAAAGGAAATTACATGGCTGTATAATGGTAACTAATTCACTACTCTGAGTTTTATGTGTTGGTATCAAAGAAAGTAAGTGTGGGAGCTTATGCTAGTCTGTGGGACAGCAGTGGGACAGCCATACAATGGAAGGGTGACTTGAATTTGCCCACATGAATAACTCCTTATTCTATGTTTACTTTTAATAGGCTTAAATTTGCTGCCACAAAAAATGGAGATTTCTTTTTTAGATGAACAAGTAGGTGTTATTTTTTTAAAAAGTAAAAACCAAAGATGCAGCTGCCAGTTGTTCACATGCTAGTGTGAATTACTTTAGATACTTTTCCTAATTCTTATGCCACCAAGGGAGTCCTTTCCCCTGCTTGCTCCTTGCTACGTGTAGCTCAGAACTATGGCTAATGCCTAGATGGGCTAGTTTTCCATGTTCCTTGGACCTCTTACCAGGAAGCCTTAGCTTTTTAATTTATAAATTGATGGTGATATTATCTACCATGCCTACCATCTGACAGGGGAATTATACATGCCTGCTATCAGAATTATAAGACAGATCATAGGAGAGGTGCCGTATACAAAAAGGCAACCCATTTTTATCTATGAAAATATGCAGCCAGACAAAATAATAACAGCAGTGACTAGATCAAGAGACATTTTAATAGACAATTATTTCAGGATGTACACAAGCTCGATCATTTAAAAAGCAACTAAATGAAATCTGTTCAAGACATATAACAATTCTCAGATCTCTGACCTCAAAGTAGCACTTTCTAGAATTTAATTCAAGGAAATATTCAAAAAGGTAAACAGTCTGGCAAATAGTAAAGTTCTCTGTGGCACTATTCATGATAATAATAAGGGAGGAAGATCAAAAAATAGTGTTTTAAAATGTCAACAGCTGTGGCAAATTCTGGCACAGTAGAAGGTTATGGGATCATTAAATATAATTTTGAAAAATGATTAATAGCATACTGAAATATGCATATTTAAATACCAAGTTAAAACCTGTAGGATAAATTCTGAAAACATACTGAGTCTACTATTATAAATAGTCTTTTTTCCTCTCCCTACTCCATATTACAAAAACCAACAAAAGAAATATCAAAATGATAAGTGTGATTTTTCTTTGCAGGTGGAAGCTAATAAGTACTTTTTGCTTTCTATATGTTTCTAATTATTTTTCAAATGATTATGTGTTGCTTTTTGTTAAAGAAAGTAATGTGAACATTATTAAAATGTGTTTAAAGGATTGTATTGTCTTATGCATAGGTAGTGCTAAAAATAGAAGAAAATATGGAATACATAATCAAATGCTATGCGCCGTGAATAACTGGTTTAAGAATCTCTGCTATTTTCTCCGTTTTGTTGGGGAGACCATGAAGATTACAGTGACCCAGAAACAACTCTCTGATCACTGAGTGAGACGAAGGCTGGGCCTGAGGAGTCTAGGGCCTTAATACTCAAAGAGAACTTGGATGCGATTTGATCCTATTTACACCATGGGGAGTAAAAGAATGTCTCTAGCCACCAGACAGCTCAGCCACTTCTCCAAGTCACTGCAAACAAAGTGCAGGGCAGACAGCAGGTCCGACTCAGCGTTTGACCACATTCCCGCTGAGGAATTTGGAAGGCAGCTCAGGGCATTCTTTGGGAGTGCAATTTGGACGCGTCTGTGGGAGACGAGCTGCCTCCACCCAAATGCTTGTGATCCCAGCTCCTGGCAGCCCAAGGTGAGCCACGCTGAAAGGGTGCGCTGAAGAACACGAGGGAGAGGAGACGGCCTGGCTGTCTAGCGCTTCTCAGCTGGGTTCTCCACTTGCACTCTTGCCCCCTACCGACTATTCTGTGCACTGCAGCCACAATATTGTGAAAACGCAAATACCGGATCCCAGGGCCCTGAGACACGCTGTACCGGCTTCTCCTGGGGGGCAGCCATTCCCTACTCTGACCCTGCCCTGATGTGCTGCCCTTCCCTGTGACTAAGGCCTCCTCCTGGACCCACTAATGCTGCCTTTCTCGCCAGTGTCACCTGCTTAGACAGGGCTCCTCTGAAAACTGCCTCCGTGTAAATGAGTTCTAGAATGTATGTTATATATTGTAAAATAGAAAATACTCAAAGTGTAATAGGGTGAAGAGGGGAAATAATGAGATTATAACAAAAAAGAAAGGAAACAAAGTTTATGTATATAGGGGGTGGGGGTGGTAGGGTGGGTAGGGCTATAGGAAAAAAATGAAAATTAAGTTGTGACATATACTGGTACAAATTCTCATCGTTGAGTGCAATCATGATGCGTACATGTAATGTACCAATAAAAATTAAAGAAAAAAAAACTGCCTGCAAAGCCACAACCCTCTTCCGTAGTAGGCTGTACTCTGTTCATATTTGTTTTGCTTTTGTAGCACACATCCTTTGCTGAATTTATTTTTAATTCTGTGGATATATTTACTGCACAAATACAAAATGTGTGCTCATGCACACAGAGACTGACTGCACAGTGTTCCCTTAGCACCTTCTGGGGTACACCGAGGCCTGGGATTTTGGTCTCTCACCCCATAGTATCAAATCTAGGCCCTTTCAAGCAGTTCTGGCATTCAAATAAAAGCATAATTTCTCTCTCATTCCTCCTTTCTGATAGCCCATATCCTGTTTTGTTTATGCACTGATTTAGAGAAAGATTTGTATTTCTGAGCTTCTGGTCACTTCTGTACCAAAGTTTCCACCCTCTGTGCACAGCAGGCAGTGTCCTCTTCCTGAGAGAACCGAGACACCTACTGATTTCTGAGGCCACCTCCGCGTCCCTCCCAGACAGACTGCAGGGGGTGCCCGGGGATAGTAATCACAGCTGCAGACAGCAGCCAGACGCTGCAGCAGCTACAAGGAGGAAAGTTGGACAGGGAAAGGGATGTGGTGGCCATAGGGGGTAGATCTATTTATATACTTACCCCTTAATTACTTAGGTTTTCTATGCTATAGTTCCCTAAAATGGTTCCCAACAGGAAGGAAAATAAACAATTTTCAGAAAAGAACACAATAATTTTCCCTGAGACAGACAGACAGACAGAGACAGAGACAGAGACAGAGAGAGATAATACAATTATCTTACTCTTAACAACAAAAAGTAACTGAAAGGGAAAGGAATCAGGAGGAAAAGAAAGAACTGGCAGAAGATCTACTACCAGCCACCACGCCACCCTTCAGGAGGTGAAGTGAGAGGACCCTCTGCTGTAACCGCTAGGAAGACATTTTGCTCTTACTCATCAAGGCATCTACAACTCGAAGGTCAGGGTCTTGACACTGCAGAGCTTTGAGTGGTTTCTAGGGTATTCTTAGTGTCAGGATTCTATGACCTTATTTTGTGGTATGCTACACAATGCATAGCAACCAAGCTATGAGTAGACACTGCTAGTATTATTGCCCATTTTATACATCAAGTAAAATATGCACCAACTAATGTCCTGGCTGACAAGAACAGCTGATTGGACAGTAACTGCACAGCCTGAGGCCCCGGGCATCATGTGACACTGCCTCTGTGCGGAGCGATCTTTAGACCATGGATTTATGAAAGGGCGAGAGCTCAGAGCAAAGTTGCTGCCATGAGTTATCTCCTATGCTGATCAGGCTTTCCTTTTGGTGGAGAAATGACAGAGGAGCTGTTCATTCACTTACTTAACACAGTTAAGCAGAGGATAGGCTCAGCACACACTATGAAAGAGTCACTTTACCTTTTGAAGGTCAGGCATCATGAAGATGATGATATGACCCCACGCCCCCACTTATTGAGTGCCTGACATTTTATGAATCGCACCTTGTCTCACTTAATACTAGTCTGCAAGCTCAGGGAAGCTAGATGATTTGCTCAAACTCACACAGCCAAAAATAGGATAGGCTGAGCCAGGAACCATCCAAAGCAGTCTGTTGGACATGTGTAGTGTTCTAAGGCAGAAGTGCTGACTCAATGCCAGTGCCCCCCTAAATTTCCCTGTTTATTAACTTGCAAAGCCAGATCAAGTTGGACTTGGGTAAAACTTCCATCATTTGCTAAAAGGACCGAAATCTGTGACTGTGAACTCTGTTGACCTTTAGAGGAGCAGGAAGCTGTGATCCGGAGCCCACACTTACCCTCATCATGGCCGAGGCGTGATGATGGTGAGAACTCCCCGTGGGCCTTCATTAGGTAGAGGCTCCATAACTCTTGGGCACAGGGTCGATACAAAAGCAATTTTCCCATTTGGTCTCTCTGAGGACCTCCATTTTGCAAGCCTGAAGAGGCAGAGAGGCAGCCCACATGTGTGGTAGACCCTGAGGTCAATAAAAAGCTTTAAAATCCTTCAGAATTGAGTGGAAAATATTCTCATTATAACATTAGAGAAACTTAAAAAAATAAATCAATAGAGTAATGGGATATAACACAGAATGCACCCTATAGATAGACTTTGTGATCCTACCCCATGAAGCTTCCAGAGCACACATGATGGAGACGCATGGAGTTAGTCCCTGCACGAGCAGCTAAAGAGCCCCAAGGGGATGTGAAGCGGCGAGTGTGGGGTGAACAGACCGCTACACCCGGGAAAACATCAAAGATGACCTTCTCTGCAAAGCCAGTGCAATTTGGGCACTGTCTGGGTAATACCTGGCTTGTTGTTTTTGTTTCTTTTGTTTTAGTATGTTTTTTTGGGAGGGGGGTTCCCCCAAGAGGAACAGTTCATTCTAAATTTTCACACAACACACACTGAATTATTTCTATTGTTATTTTCAATCAGAACTGAAGCATTGTTTGGATTTCTGGGACATTGGAATTAGTAACTATGAAGAAATGCAGCCTGATTTCTCCCATATACCATAAAGCTAACCATGTGTCATTCTGATGTGATTCCAAGAGAGTCTTGGCTTATTTTTTCAATAAGGATATTCTTTTCTTTACCTCCTTCAAGCTGCAAGGTTAGAGGTCCCGTATACATGGGTGCAAGGTTATGTCCTTACAGAAAGAAGACAATGGACAGACACTTTCTGCCCTTACAGAGCTTACAGACCATGGTGGAAGATAAGCAGTACATTGCACAAAAGTGTTCACAATGACCAGAAGAGTCTGAAATTGCTAAATCAGCAGGGCATAGATAATACCAGTATAAATCAGGAAACATTCATTCCCTCTATACCTGTTTACCAAGTGACTACTATATACTCGGCACTTAATACAGCAGGCACACTAGACTCCTTGGCACACACGTGAAAAGATGCTTCTCAGAAGAGGCTGTTCCTTAGAAAATCTCTCCTTCTCCACCCCACTAATCCCCAGATCCTGACAGAGCACACGGCGCCATGAACTGTATGTCTATGTGAGTGTTTGATGAACACCATAAAGGGCTCCTCTCTCAAACAAGTAAAGGACTTCCAGAAGCGATGGGCTTGTTCATTAGAAACAATTTAAAACAAAAGAGACCATTTTTGAATTTACATTACTTTCTAACCTTCACTTTTTTTCCATATGGGAAGTTTCCACTGGCTCCCTTCTTTTTCTTTTTTTTTT